>OW804094.1:159572018-159677962 GCA_942159475.1 Sthenelais limicola | reverse complement strand
GGATGAGGGAGAAGATGTGTGGTGCCATCTGGTGTAGAGTGATGGAAGCCTTGCCAGTCTCCATGAGCCCGCTGCCAAACATGGCCGAGAAGTAGTCGCAGGCAGCAGCCAGCACACACCGATGAGCGGAGAACTCCTGCAAGAAATAACATTATTCATATATATTTAATATATAAAGCTCTAGAAGGGTTTTTTGTCATGCATGTTCTGGGAATCTGGGATGTCCCCATCTGTTTCTTTAGTCTGTACAGGTCCGTCAACCCTGTGTGGAGGACATTATATGTGGTTTGTGAAGGTATCTGGGGTGAAAAAGTGATTTTATTACAATCAGGTTGATACAGTATGTTGTTAGTGGTTGAGTTGATGGAGTTGGTTTCTGGGTTATCCTTGAATAACATATTCAGGGGTTTCCCTACATAGACAAGTCTCCGGCGCACGTTATGACGGTAGCCGGAGACTCAATAAGGCAAAAAAGCAAAAAAAAAAAAAATCAAATTAAAAAAAAAAAATTAGATTGGGAAATTTGGGACTGGGAAATTTATTCCAAATATTTTATGCTGTCACAGCATTAGATCAAATGTTTTTCATCAATACTCAAATGAAAAATTGGTAGGAAACCAGGTTTGAATTTTCAAGGCCATTCAATAGATTCCAACAGTATTCAAGGCTTAAAAAAGATTCTCCAGGCCATTCAGCCAAAAATGGCCCATCTTCTAGGCTTTTGAATTTCTGGCCTTGTACCGATGTCATGTATATTCTTTTATATTTTAACAGGGGGCCCCCTATTCTTCATGTTTCCAGTTGTATATTACTCTAAAAGTTTCCTGGATTTAAGATATAGTGACATTTGTGATGTCACAGGAAAATGAGTCACAAGTCGCAAAAAAATTGTTTTTTAAGATATCATATTTGAAAAGATGAGATCAAGCAGACTCTGATGATAGTAAACATTATGGTTATAGCTAATATTAAATAAGTGTTTCGATATTTCAAGTTTGATATTTTTATTTTTGAAAAAGTTTGCAATATCTCTGGGTGGATATTTACTAGTAAATTGGTTAAATATACTCTATAAAATTACCATAGAAATGCAATGATTTATTCAGTATACTATCTTGAAATTTATGCATGCTACGAAAAAAAGTGTTAAGCACCCCAAAAATGAAAACATTCCTGCAAAGACATCTTGGGAAAAAACACTTTGAAAAATATCAATTTTGCGACTTGTGACTCATTTTCCAGAACACATCACATTTTTAATTCATATGGTAAAATGGAATTGGAAACTTTCGATGTTGGCCTTGTTTTGATAGGCCATTTTGATATATCCTTGTTTTGATGTAGTATATCTTAAACACAAGAATGTGTGACTTTTTTCTATTTCTATGACAAGAAACAGTCCATATACTAAAGTTTTAGAAACATTATATTTTGACTTATGTTTGCCCTTAAGTTTAAACAGGTGACAAATAGTTTGAAAAAGTGCAGATATACTATCATAATCAATTGGCAGATTATTTACAACTCTCTTTTCAGGAAATTATATATACTTTTCTGACCAATCTTACAGCAATAATCAGCTCAAAAGTAATTGAAATTGGCTTCAAACTTCAAGAATTTGCTTCTTATTTTTCTAAATTTCCATAAATGTGGCAGAGATTGCATTGGGGAATTCAAATCTGAGAGAGAAGTAACTTTACCATAAGGTGCTGCCCTCAGTGCATGGCGAAGGGATGTGAAGTACAAGTGAGGCAGGAGGTACATACTTACATATATACCCTGTCCCATCCAGGTTTTTTCACTTAACCAATTATGATAAAGCCATCTGGGACTTTCCCTAACCGACAGACTGTTATGTCTGTGAGGCACATCGCACCGGTGGCATGGTTAGAAATTGGAGTTTTAAACTCTTAAATACTTGAAATATATGTATTTAACACATTAATGCTCCCGGGTATGCATCACCAATATACTAATCTAGAACATCGTTGAAATTCCGGCAAACTTCCCCCAAATCGGGAGCTCAGTGATGTGTGTCACTTTAACTCCTTCTCACACATTGTATTTCATTACCTTTCTAAGGACCATTAGTAATAAGCGAGTTAGGATTTCCGAGTGTGCATGTTCCAATCGCTTCCTGTCCCCATGCAAGGGGGATAGGATAAACAAATGCACGTGGGTAGCGATACTGCTGTATTAGCGCATAGGCTAGTGAGGTGCGGGCCTCTCATGCTGACTGTTTTTATCATTTATTACATATGTGTGCGATTTCACGGGTGCTATTCGGGGGTGCTATTCGAAATGTCAAATAGCACCCGTGTGCGATTCGAACCGACCAACTTTTGGGGGTCACGTGACTAGATTGACCTAGAATCATATTGTCTGCTTCGACCCGGTTTAAAATGTATTTTGACGACGATATGCGAGATTTTGTATTGCCCAAGGTTGCAAAGAATATAATTTGTCAAAATGAAGCATTTAATCGGAAATTTGAACGTTTACCGGCACAGCCATGCGTTCACTAGCTTAGAGTTTGTTGACATTGTTTGTGAACGGTCTCATGACTTCCGTCATGCTCAGTTCAAGACCGATGTCCGCAAACTCGATGGAAACCAAGGTAAAATGTCATTAAAATAGTCTTCTCTTGTTGATTATGTATGAAATAAATATTAAATAGCTATTTAATATAATTAACGTATATACCCTTGTATAAACCGGACCCCATTTATAAGCCGGGGTTTCAGCACTTCACAACGTTAATATAAGCCGGGCCCCGTTTATAAGCTAGGGGCCTGTAGAGAAATGCAAGATAGTCTTAAGATGCTGAAGAGATTGACCAGAATAAGCACTAAGTGGACGATGAATAATGGTTTAATTAATATGAATAAGTTGTCCTTAAATTTTGGTAATGTTTTATCATTCAATTGAAGTTTAAAACATGAAAACAAAAGCACTGAATGAACGTCATAATAAAAATGAGTTTCAGCTAAATCTACTGGTTTTCAGTTATTGTAATATAAGCCAGGCCCCAAATATAAGCCCACCCGAATATAAGCCAGGTCAATTCACCATTTGAAATTAATATAAGCCGGGGCTTATACACAGGTATATACGGTAATCACTTTTCTGACTTCATAAACGATGCATATATTGCATAGATCTGTAAGACAAGTTTGTGGCGAGTCTGGTATTCAAGGATAAGCACAAACTCACATTTGATATAATGTATTTTCAGCAACTCTGGGTGTCTTTTTATGTACTTATATCCAACTCTGGGTGCTATCTCAGGGATATCTCTTTATGTACTTATATCCAACTCTGGGTGCTATCTCAGGGATATCTCTTTATGTACTTATATCCAACTCTGGGTGCTATCTCAGGGATATCTCTTTATGTACTTATATCCAAGAGGTCACTAGATAGACCTGTGAGCGAGGGTTGGGCTTAACTAACCCAATATCCTCTGCAAGTCATCATCTCCACCCGTAGTGCAGACCCGCGACCCCAGGACCCAAATCATGCTAGCCTTAAGTGCAAAAACTGACTTTGCAAAAGTGCTTTTATTAGTAAAATGTTATATGGGACAGTCAACTACGCCCTTTACGGACTTAGGACAACCAATTTAAGGTTAGGTTTAGGGTTAGTTTCGGTATTTTTTCTATAGGATGCTAAAAAAGATCCTTTAAAAGAAGGCGTGAACCCAAAGAGCCAGGCACCAGACCCTGTGCGCAATGTTTCACTAATAAGCGGAGTGTAGGTAGCACGAGGCGGAGACTCCAGTCGCACCCAGAGGACCCGGTTTTCCGCCATTTTTTTCGCGCACGGACGCATTCCTTGACATGTCTCAAGGAAACTGTCAACATTTCCACCATTAGTACAAGCAGTAGTTACCTGGTTAGCCACCAGGAGGCTGACGTCCACATAAGCGCCCTCTTGCTGCAGCTTGTGCAGACCTGAGAGCAGACCAGTGGCAGCACCTGGAGACTTGTAGAGTAACTGCGCCTCCTCCTCCTCCTCCTCCTGTCTGCTTCCCACCGCCGCCGCCATGCTCCGCCACCAGTCACCTCCCTGCCAACATGGGCGACACCTGCAGGCACAAACCACAACTTGTAGTATGCAACAGGCGAAATGCAGATAATAAGTGAAGAATCGCGTGATGCATGTTGCATGCATGTTGGCTTCATGCACAGCAACACACACACACTAGCGCTAATACATGAATAGCCTCTATATAGAGGCTATATAGAGGCTATATAGAGCTATATAGAGCTATATAGAGCTATATAGAGCTATATAGAGCTATATAGCTAAATCTACCAAATTGTCTTGCATTGCATTAACAAATCATGTATAACTAGTATGAAGTACGTCCATGGAGGACAATACGTATTTACACTGGAATTTTTCATACTTGTTAAATGTCTTTGGCCTGTAATCGAATAAAAAAAAATATTTTGGTGCGCTAGAAAACATGCATGTAACAAGGTTGAACAAATCCCTCGTCCACAACCCCTCAGGCGGACAACCAAATGTTATATTATGAATGTACTTTTCAATTTAATTCCATGATTCTTTTATTGGTAGATCGCATTACATGGATAGTTCGTTGTGTGGACAAACAGTGTTCCTGATCAGCCAGGTTTTCCAACGAGTGCCTAGAATCTTGATTTTACTTTATGTTTCTTCCAAAGTTAACAACAAGAATAGGAGAAAATAAATTATAATTTTTACGACAGTGGATAATTAAGATGTTATGTGATGAGTATATGAAATTTAACAGACCACAAAACACGATGAGAAGTGATAACCACACCATAGAATCTGGGTGTTGATTGAGGCAGCAAGAATTAAATGTTGATGAACAAGTGAGTTACTGTGACCCATAGATCATAATTCAAAGAATTTGTACATAGATATAAGATACAGATATTTTACTAGGATTTTTTACATAGATCCAAATATCGTGATGAACGCAAAAGCTCCATTTCATAAGCTTTGAAGCTATTAGATAAAGTTGTATATTCCCACACCCAGATATAAGGAACGAGGGATGGTATTGCGGCGAGAAGCAACTAAAAAACAACAGGTGAAACAGGTGCTATCGGTTGCAAGTCCAGCGCGACACTGAAGAGCGGGTGGCTAGCCAACCGAGGGGAAGGGGGTAGATGTGGTGCCCCCTAGTGTCTGTTCATCCATATAATATACGGCTAGAGCGATTTCTAGGAAAGGAGGTAGAAATCCATATAAGGAATAGAAGGGTTTCTTTGTCCGGAATGTTCTCGGAAGTTGTTGTATTACAAACCACTTCACTCATCTGTAGAGGTCTCTCCCCCTTATCTGGATGTCGTCGTATGTGGTTTGTGAAGGTTTCTGGGGTGAAAATGTGATTTTGAAGCCTTTTTTAAATTGCGATTTCTACACTCTATTTATAGCCTGGGAAAGCCCCTGTGAGATACTACGTCATTTCCCACAACCTACGTCCAGGGGGACCTAAATACATGGGTCATATTTTCAGAAAATGCACAATTGGCAGCTGTCCATATATTATAAATTCTGCTCACTTAGGCCGCAATTTGGTCAATACTATAGGTAAATTTGAGTATATTTGGAATTGCATTGATTCTAGCAATCTGTTTGGTTAGATTGAACTGTATTTTGAACTTTATTTTCGTCTGAAATTTGGGTTATTTGAGAGGATTGGTGAATGTGAATTGTACATTTTCTGAAAATCTTGCCCACATGCAGTGGAGTGAAGAAGAGGGTGTAGGAATAGGAAAGGGGAGGGCAGGGAAAGAACAGGGGGAGAGATAGGAGGGCGAGGATGTAGGGGAAGGGAAAGAGGGGAGGGAGAGAAAGCGGGTAGGGGAAGCATGAGGAGGGGCGAGGGAATCGGAGGGTGGTGGGAAATTAGAGATGGGGTTGGGAGAGAAAACAGGTATGAAAGTCAGAGAAGAGGGCCAGGCAGGTGAAGGTGGGGAGAGAGGGTGACCGTCCGGAGGACGGGTACTTTGCTAGTATATATATATGTGCCATATATACCACATACGTTGACTAACAAGTGAGGGTAATTTTAAATTCTACTTCATATTCCTACATTTATAATGAGATTCAAGCGTCAACAGTTACTAGGATTGGGATATCTATAACAAGAAGGTATTAAACCCATACATTGTATTCTTAAATCAGTGAGAGAGACCCTGTTTCAAGAGTGAAAATGAGATAATATTATACATTTGAAATGATCAGAAAGGGAACAACAATTTGTCCGTAATCTCTTAAAAGTCTGCTTGTCTGGTAATTTATGTGCATCAGGGCTCAATTTATTCCACCTTATTTGACATTCATATAATGGGTCAGATTTTTTTAGAATGTACAATTGCGAAATTTGCCACCTTTGCACATTATACTGAACGGGTATTGCAGACAAATAAATCAATCCTTATGATCTTGGTACCATTGGAAAGCAGACATCCTACGCTTTACGAAAATGTATACATCAGTATACATATTTGTAAGTTTTGTATGTAATAAATCGCTCTAAATGTTGATTTCCCTATAAAAATACCTCAGAATTCACTACTTTTCCCCATTATACTGCCATTCTGAAAAAAACAAAATGTTCTAGATGTTACATTTCACCTGGTTTTATTCCTTATACATATCGATGAACTTGGGAAAGTTTAAGCCTTCTACTAGCCCTGATCTCTGTATGTTAGTTCTATACTCAATTGTCCAATCTTTTCTGGTCACTAGGGGATGCCCGGTATCAAACATAAATTGTTGTATACTGGCTAGATATTTATCTGTCACATATGATTTAAAATATCTAAAATACACTTTAACATATTATCAATGCAATCCTGGTACAATTAGAATAGTTATGCCGACATTAGCAGGGCCATGCTTCAATGTTTACCAGACCAGAGATTTTATACAATTTGGTACCGGGCATCCCCATGCACACATCATAATGTAGATCCAGTTTCACTGCAACTGGGGAACTAAGATCCTGTACATATGATCCCAGGACCTATCCTAATATGCACACCAAATTTCAATCTTCCAAATCAATTTATCATGAAGATATGAATGCAAATGATGCCAGGGGTATACCCGGTATATTGAGGGATGCCCGGTATGGCAGGAAAGGAACAACTATAACAGACACTCAAGCTGTTTTCATATGACCAAGCCTCTGTTCTTTCTCCTGGAAACCAAGACAACCACCATATTTAATAATTGGGTTGGTATTCCTGGTATTTCTCGGATATTGTCAACCAGAATGAAAGTGACCAAACATTATACATGCTCTTGTTTGGTGTGGAATTATTGTTAATATGTTTAGGATTCAACTATCTGTGTGATATTCATCAGTCTAATCATTATTTATATGTTTAAAAAGATGTTTTCAACAATTCTTAGTGAATCATTTTCCTGTCCTATGTTAAAGAAAAGATTAATATAGCCTTACAGTTAACAAGAATCCAAAAGGGTATGCCCGGTACCATCATTATTTAACATGATTTCTATGCACATTTAACAATTATTTCTCAATGGGGATCATGTTAAGTTAGTTTTTATTAATCAGAAATGTCATTTGTATAATTCAACATACTTTTAGAACTATAGGAGCAGGCATGTTAAGACAAATGTGATATGATTTGATTCCGGGCATCCCACACAAATCATTTTCTGTTGATAAATGTTAGCAAAATAGCATTATTATTGTAGGTAGGCTCCTCCTATAATATGTCAATGTCCCTTGCAGTTCCTTTATCATTGTGCAAGTGGAGATTTGGTCATAAATACAATAGATACCTTTTTTAAGCATATTAAAAGAGTGGTTGATACCGGGCATCCCCTGATACCGGGCATCCCCCCATTAATCCTAGTATCCTTGACCAAGTCCATCTTGAAGCTACAAATCACCATAAAACTTACCATTCGAACATATCATGCCTTACTATACATATGTATGTGGCTTTATGCCTCATTTCCATGCAATTTAATTCAACTTTAATCAAAATCATGATACCGGGCATCCCTTGGCATCCCTTGAAATGTAGAATTTTTGTCATAACTTCTACCCATGTGACTTTGTCTTCTGTACTTTTTTGCATTAACATGGCCGCTTCCTTCCCCTAACATGTGGGAACGTTAAAAATGTCATGTGGAAACTTTTATTTTTCTGAACCCCTTATTTTTCTCAAACTCTATATATTTTTATTCAAAAATTGTAGGATCCATTACATTGATTTGTTATCATTGATTTTAGAGCCTGTATGCATAACCACACATATTTCTTATGTACTTACTGAGTTTCATGTGCTTGTGCCCAATTTAATAGCAATAGTGAGATGTCAGATAACATGTACTTTTTAGGGGGATGCCCGGTATATAGAGGGATGCCCGGTATATTTGAGAAGGGATTGGTCTCAGGCCAAGTGAGGTGATATTTAGTCAAGGAGTGACTTGAAATTAGATCAATTGTGTACCAAATATGTTTCTCCTTTGATGTAAATCATTTGCTATTATTGATATGAAAACTTTCTGATTTATTTGTGATGTCAAAGTGAGTGGAGAATTATAAGGGGATGCCCGGTATATTTGAAAGGGTGTTAGTCTGAGGCCCAATAAGTTGTAATTCATTGAAGGAATGACTTAAAATCTTTCTTTTGGGTGTGCTGAATATATTTCTTTTCTAATGTCAATCATTTTTTATTATGGATATTGCCACTTTCTGATTCATTCAAGATCATCAAATTGGTGGAAGAGTACATTTTGTTCAATTATCCCAGACATAATGTTCAAATTCAACTCTAAATGCATGGACCTCCAGTCATTTGAGACTGTATGTACTCCCACACATGCTGTCCATGAACTTGCTAGGTTTACAGTGGTTTTATCCCCTTTTGTAGGCACAGTGAAACATCAGATAGGAGATACTTTACTGGGGGATGCCCGGTATTATATACAAAGGGATGCCCGGTATCAAAGATGCCTTTCTATTACCGATTTTCTTAGGGATACTAAACATGATAGATTAAAAATAAGTTGCTATATTGATGGAACAGATGTATATGTTACAAGAAAACAGGTTTTCACCCTGTTTATGGCAACAAATGTAGCATTATTGAAATTATATTTGAACTATATGTTACTCATCAAAACACTTCTGTTTTGGGGAAATGTGATACATTTGCTCGCATGTCTCATATAATATCCTTTAATGATACATTGCTATGGATTGGTATACTGATAGAGGCACATTTACTCCTTATAAGGATTTTTTCATTTGAAAATTGAATCATTATGTCCTGAGTTATTAAGGATTTAAAGAGCTGACACTTCATCTGATACCGGGCATACCCTCAGAAAAGATCACCTTGTTTCAACCACAATAAAAACTGAAATATTGAGAGTTGGTGAGTATAATTGGTGTTTTTAGGTGGTGAGGACATGGATGATAACAGTCAGAAGGAATATGAGTTCACACTTATTATTTTTTTTTTAATTTTCTTAAACCTCACAAAATCGCAATTGTACATTCTAAAAAAATTTGACCCATATATATCAGTGAGTTGGTGATTTTGGACAATTTTTAATGTAAGACTATCAGCTTCTTTCTCCCTTTAGCATGGCTGCTTGTAGGTAAACTTCTGTTAACAATATTATCAGGATTTTGAGATAAATAGAAGGCTATATCTAATATATATGTTTGTTTCTACGTTGTAGTGGTCAAATGTTTAAAAGCTAGTGTTCTTGATCAACATTATCAAACCTTGATTTGTTAAATATTATCCTGAGAGCTCGATTCTGTTGGGACTGTAATTTCTGCAATATGGATTTTGGAGCTGAGTCATAAATGAAATCACAGAAATCAAAATTGAGAAGAATATCCATTTTATATAAGTTGTGCTTATATTTATATTTATTATACGCGCATGCTATAAGAGACGTGCTATAAGTGGGGTGCTAGGAAAATATTCATATAGGACGCGTCCTATATGAAATGTAGTTGTCTAAAAATAGCTCTGTTGTTATGCTTCGCGGAGCTTTGGCTCTCCGCGGAGCATGTAAACAAATCCCCGCGATCGGTAATCAACCCGTGATTCTGGTACTATAATTATAGAAATACATCATAAAACCTGACCTTGAACACAAGCTATTAAATATTTGGCCTCTACAGGAGCGTAGAAATAAGCATATTTTAGATATGGCTTTCTATCTCTCCCAAAACCCAGAAAATGTTGACCTCAGAGATCTTCCTACCCGAAGTCATGCTGTAGGACGGAAAAATCTCCTGGTACTCCCTGCTAAGTCCACTAAAGTTATCAATTCCCTAGTATACAAATGTCAAACCAGATGGAACAGTTTAGGTCCAGAAGCTCATATTATTCCTGACAAATTAACTTTTAAGCATTACACGGACAAGTTGTTGAACCCGTTCTGATGTTGTTTTTCACTCATTCATTTATTCATTGTATAACTCAAAACATCTGGTCTAATTGCGATGCAAATTGAACTATATTGTTCATCCTCAATTTAAATTTATTATATCTCCTGTTTCATGTTACAGGACCCTTTGTCATTCACGAGAACCTTCTCTGGTGACGCAGCTCTATATAATATTTCATGACAATCCACTCATGGTTAATTTATATTCAAAAATTTTGTATCTTTCACAATGATGTACAATGATGTACCTTTGTATATTTCGCATAGTCAAGTCTTATTGAAATCCTCTGATACTATACTGTCTGTGACACCCTATTGACTCAACTGGAAATTTTGTCCGCTTATACTTCACATAGTGAGGACTCATTCTGATCCTCTGATGCTATACTGTCTTTGAAACCTTATTGATTCAACTAGGAAGTTTTGTCTATCAGTAGCACTATATGAAATGTTTCTCACTTATACCTCATCACTCATGATCTGTTAATGTTAATCCATTATTCATCTCATCACATAAATTCAAGTACTGTACTGTTATATCTTAATTTAATTCACTTTTGTTATTATTGAAACTTCTCGTTGAAACTTCTCTGTAAAAAGCAATCAAGATTCAGGCGTTCTCTGGAAGAACTGATTACTAGATTTATTTCTGTAATCAGACATGGAATTACCTCTGTATATTTGTAAACTCAAGATCTGCAAAATAAAAGAATCTATGAATTGAATTGAACCTACATCATTAAATTCTCTTTTGAATGATATAAATTGTATCAATGTAGCTCAAGGAATGGCCATGATATGAACGTTTTAATTCATCAATATACTAACAGGGCTGTCAGCGGGGCTGTCAGTGGGGCTGTCAGCAGGGCAGCGGGGCTCTCTGATACTTCTTTAGTATTTTTTCAGTGATATCTGATGACATATGATCAAATTTTATGCACATATAATAAATATAGAATGGAACTCGCCGGCAATAATCGAAAATTTATAGGACTTGATTCGTCCACATAAGCACTCTGCCTACGGCATCGTGCTTATGTGGACGAATCTCGTCCTATAAATTTTCGATTATTGCCGGCTCGTCCCATTCTCTCTATTTACACTTTTTGGTTACTTCAATTCAATTCAATTCAAGTATTCTTTATTATACTGATCTCGTTGTACAAAGGATTTCCATGTCTGGTTAATTACTATAATTAAAGTTCATGTCTCATTTTTTACTATTAAGTTCAAATTCATTGTTTAAACAACTATTTGTAACATAATGAATGATTTTTTTTTATACAATCTCTTTAAATAAATCTTTATTTCTATAAGTACGTGTTTAATGTTTGAAGTTTAATGAATACATGTTTGTACAAGGGTCAACACTGTTCACCCAGTAGAGGAGAAACCCGGGTGGAAACGCCTTCATCGTCATAATACACCCCATGGCAGAATCGCTACCTTATTACTCTCCCAGGGATGAATGTTGGGTCATAGGAAAAATACTGAAATATTTCTGGCTAGGGAAAAAGCACCCATCAAATCCCCCAAAATAAGTGTTTTTAAGCATTTCAATTTTTTAAAGATTAGACGAAACTTGGTAAGTCAAATTGTGTCAAATGATTTTGAAAAAGTTATAGTGAAGGAATTTGGGAGAAATTCGACATTTCAAAAGTACTGATTCCAGTAGAAATACTGAAGACTTTCATCCCTGCTCTCCTGTACGTAATAACAGGTTGCGGAGTATGTGGCCTGCCTTGGGAGGATGAGGAGGGGGGGGAGATGAGGAGCTGAGATCTTGAATACTTCTACACACTCTTTGAGTCTCTTACAGAGTGTAAATAACCTAAGCTGTTTTACTCTGTCGCTGCCTCTTGCTAGTCTTAGTTAGATAACGGTGCATGCGGGATAACATGAGAACACCTTCTCAGAACCATGACTCCATTGTGAGAAGTTTCAAATTAACAATTCATTCATTTAATGTTTACATGACAACACTGTTCAGGACATTAATCATCGTGACAGTCCTACCACAGCTTTCCCTGCATGGCAAACACTGATGAAGTGATTGTCACACTTTTCGGAATATTTTACTAATATTTATTTTAATTAATTTACAGAAATATAAAACATCTACCAGTCAGGTAGATTTATTAATCAAACTTTTATTTGGTCGACAATTGGATATCATCTAGCTAGGCCTATTGGTATTGCATGCTGACAATTTATCAGGGAAAGCCCAAAGAACCCAAGCACCGTGTTAGATAATTGTTGCAGGGTGTTAGTGAGCCAGGTGTATATGTCCATCCTTAATCTAAAATACTAAATTACTATCATAGTATTAACTTATTAAAACTAATTAAGAGGCAGTATATATTGGAGACTCATGCATGTGGTAGGCCTATGTTCATATGTGGGTTGGATCTGTGTAAAACAAACTTTACCCTGAAGACCCATTTTACTAAATAAACCCCCCCCCCCACACACACACACATACACCCCCAGCATGTGTGAGGCACATTTTTAAATGTGTTTAAGTGATGGCCCATGCATGATACAGAGGTACTGCCATCGGCATCGATCGTCAATATTATTACTCATTATATATACATTATTAACTAACTAAGACAGACATGTACAGACAAGTTGAAGCGTCAAATGGAAACATATTCCTTTTTAGAATCCGCCAATTGTCTGCCTTTGCATTCTCTAATGTCGACATATCGAACATATTTTCCTCTTTTCACGCACACAAGAGAAGAGCTGCTGCACTGAGGGACGTGTGACTCATGGATTCCCAACACCAGCTGTGGATGAGGACGTGTTGCAAGCCGGCAAATACCTCCATTATCACCCACCCAACACTTTATCCAATAAAACAAGAGTTTTTATCCTAATTATTGACGTATTTATGAGCACAATCGGCCGGAAACTGTAAGTGTAAAGTGTGCATACCTTCAGTAAACTTGTTGTTTAATTTTTCTCCTTGAAATCAGGAAAACTGAAGATGTGAAAGTGAGCGATTCCAATGTTTGGGTTGGCGGTGTCGCGGGGAATGTACGCCGCCGGAAGTAAACTTTCCTAAAGGTCAAGGTCATTGAGACCAGAGAAGAGAAGGTAAGGATGATGGATTTTGAGTTGTTATTACATATTGAGGGGAGTAATTGCGGATATAAGTTAATGAAACGGTTCATTAAGTTACTATTTAGTGATCAGGTATTAGTGTAGTGACTGACATTGACTTGGAGTCTGTTTTGGAGCGACGTGACTGGTACCTCGGGACGGGTTCGGGCCCGGTTCGGGTTGGGGCTTGACGCTGAACGCTCGGCCGGGATAGCAGGGTTCTGGGATGTCCGCAGGCCACTCTGGAGCGCAGCTGACGCACAGCCTGGTTGAGATTTCCATCCGCCAAGCCCCAACATAGTGCCAGCGATACCGGAGCTTTATCTTTGTTCAAATGCATTTCTATGAGCTTCTGACTATCCCAAAATATAACTGTCTCTATACTTATTATGTAATCACCTTTAGAACAACACTGGGCCAAGTGGGGAAGTCGTTGGGAGGAGGTAACTTTCATCCCCAGCATCAGACTGAAATAAGGTCACTGGACCTATAAACTGGGTCATCAAACTGGGTCATCCCTGCCTCTGGCAACTCCCGCCCAAATTGTGCGTTGTGCGCGTATCATGGTGGTATGGGGGGTGGGGGTGGCCATGGGGAGGAGAAGGGGGAGGGAGGAGAAGGGGGGAGGGAGGGAGGGAGGAGAAGGGGTCTATTTTATTTATTTATCATGAAAATGTAATTTGAAAATAGGAATTTATAATATATTTTTTTTTAAAAGGGGACGGGAGGGGGGCAGGGAGGGGGAGGGGTGGGGGACAGGAGGGGGGCAGGGAGGGGGAGGGGGGTGGGGGACGGGAGGGGGGGGACGGGAGGGGGGGGACGGGAGGGGGGGATGGGAGGGGGGGGACGGGAGGGGGGCAGGGGGGGGGGGGGGATAGTGGCGGGGCAATGTGCCAGCATACATAGACATGGCAATTAAGGAAGTTAATCTGCTCTTTGATAAAAATCAAGATTTATTCAGATCGGATCATTTTAAAGGAGGATTTACAAGCTTTCTTTCCAGTTAAAAATTAAGGAATTTCCAGTTTTTCCAGGGGTGGTCGATTGTATATTTTTTTGTTTTTAAAGGTTTTTATTCCAAATTCCTGCCAACTAAGTACATACATAGCTAGCTGCATTAAACCATTACCCCCCCCCACTTTAAATTCTTTTTGTATTTTCGAATTTTCTACCTCTTCATCTTTAACAATCTAACAAATAAAAGATCTATTTACCAACACTTCAAAGATGAATCTAGTTTCTTCAGAGAATTACAAGAGCCTGTATAGCTCGAATGTAAAAGAGTTATATGAATAAAAATGACATTAATAAAGTATATATGCATAATTCCACAGTGAGAATTAACCCAAAGTTAAATAAAGAACAGGCAAATCCGCTATATTACTTTAACATTTTAAACAAAGAACATGTATGGAAATATAGTAAAACCTATATTCGGCATATTTAATTTGATAATAATCTGTACTGTATCTGTATTTATTTCATCATTTCTAGTGATTTATAATTATTTATTTGTAACTTTTGGTGATTATTTAGACTTTAAAAGTCTCCCAATCATATATAGATAGTACCTAATGAGAATGTGGTATGAGGGACACTTTTGCACTGGCCGAGATGTTTGTTTTTTCGTGGCCCACAAGCCGATAGGCGAGTGGGTTACGAAAAAAACCAAACATTGATTAAAAACAAACATCTATAAATTAGATAATGATTATTTGGGTATTTCTCCTGATTAGATACTACATAAATAATAAAATATACATTATAGATACACAAAAGTATATATCTTATTGGCGCTCATGTACAGACGGATGCATGTAGTGAATCTATTTGTCTCTCAGATCAAAATCGACCAAGTTCTTGATTACCAGTAAGATCAAAAGGTCAAACAGAGAAGAACGCGAAACACTCTATTGTTGTATTCTTGCCTCTTTTATTGTGGGCTGGTTGTCTGTAATGCATGTACTAGATATGATTTGAAAAACGGTGACCACATAATTGTAAAGGGAGCAGACCCTATGCGTATGAGGAAGAAGAAAATATTGAAAACAAAAAAACTAAAAAATATAAGGGAGACTGATGCTTGAACTTTAGTTGTGTAGAAGCCTAGAGGGCAGGATATCATGAATAAAACCTTTTAAAAACAAAACAAAAAGTTTTCCATGAAAAAAAGAAAGAATTGATCTAATATTTTGGCAAAAAATTTAAAAATCTTTGGTATTATTAACATCCTGCAATGATGTACAGTTAATATATGTAAGTGTCCCCACAACATCATGATGG
The DNA here is from genome assembly GCA_942159475.1 of Sthenelais limicola. Classification (NCBI taxonomy): domain Eukaryota; kingdom Metazoa; phylum Annelida; class Polychaeta; order Phyllodocida; family Sigalionidae; genus Sthenelais; species Sthenelais limicola. The sequence continues at coordinate 159,662,113 of OW804094.1, read as the reverse complement.
TAGATCCTATGTGTGAGTGTCCCCAGGACATCATGATACTGGACGAACGGCTGCCAAACCGCTTATTTCAATAAGCGAATGCGATTTACCGAAACACAGCGAACGCAGCGCCATAACTGTACAACGATTATAAGAGAGGGGCCCCTGGGTCTGCAAAAGGTTTCTCGCACTTATTTTCCTACAAACTTAGGCATCCACTACAATGAATCGCCAGCATATTAATACACCTAGCTATTATTAGTAAAGTCGATTTAACCGAAATGTGCACAGATAAATTACAATCTTGGTGTAAACTTACGTTAACACTAGCGTGAATGGGGACTGCATATCGTCCGATCGACCGACCGTGAAAGTTGGGCCACATGACTGAAATGCATGGGAAATGATACGTAAGGCTTCTCATAGTGTATTGAGCAAGGTCAAGGCCACGCGCCGAGCGCTCCTTCCGGTCAGACACTTCCGTCTTTGCACTTGCACAACCAAAACAACTAGCCTAGGATTATCACGTGCATGTATTGCTGTCATATTCCATGTAGAAACTCCGCGATTATTCCATGAAAAAGGTAACGAAATATCGATTCTTCTACTAAAGTATCATTGTCTGCAGGGTCCGATAGCGGAGCCAGATGCCTGCAGACTTCGGCAAAACACCGAGTCAACTCGTTCCCAGTGGCCAAGTTTAGCCGGGTCCCCCGGCTCTGCAGTCGCCGAAACCATAATTTTAAAAGCTTTGATTATTACCAACGATATAACGGCCGGAAAATATTCTACTAAACTAACCAGCCAAGCAGTTACCGTACGCCTACACAACACAAATTCTCGCGCGGATACTTTCTAGATCATATATGTGAGGGTCCCTAGGCCATCATGTTACTGGATGCTATATGTAAGTGTCCCCAGGCCATCATGATACTTGATCCTATATGTGAGTGTCCCTAGGCCATCCGTATACTAGATGCTATATATAAGTGTCCCAAGGCCATCATGATACTAGATGCTATATATAAGTGTCCCCAGGCCATCCTTATACTAGATGCTATATGTAAGTGTCCCTAGGCCATCCTTATACTAGATGCTATATGTAAGTGTCCCCAGGCCATCCCTATACTAGATGCTATATGTAAGTGTCCCCAGGCCATCATTATACTAGATGCTATATGTGAGTGTCCCTAGGCCATCCCTATACTAGATGCTATATGTGAGTGTCCCTAGGCCATCCTTATACTTGATGCTATATGTAAGTGTCCCCAGGCCATCCTTATACTAGATGCTATATGTATGTGTCCCTAGGCCATCCCTATACTAGATGCTATGTGTCCCTAGGCCATCCCTAAACTAGATGCTATATGTACGTGTCCCAGGCCATCATTATACTAGATGCTATATGTAAGTGTCCCTAGGCCATCCCTATACTAGATGCTATATGTGAGTGTCCCTAGGCCATCCTTATACTTGATGCTATATGTAAGTGTCCCTAGGCCATCCTTATACTAGATGCTATATGTAAGTGTCCCCAGGCCATCCTTATACTAGATGCTATATGTAAGTGTCCCTAGGCCATCCTTATACTAGATGCTATATGTAAGTGTACCTAGGCCATCCCTATACTAGATGCTATATGTATGTGTCCCTAGGCCATCCCTATACTAGATGCTATATGTACGTGTCCCCAGGCCATCCTTATACTAGATGCTATATGTAAGTGTCCCCAGGCCATCCTTATACTAGATGCTATATATAAGTGTCCCCAGGCCATCCTTATACTAGATGCTATATGTAAGTGTCCCCAGGCCATCCTTATACTAGATGCTATATGTAAGTGTCCCCAGGCCATCCTTATACTAGATGCTATATGTAAGTGTCCCCAGGCCATCATTATACTAGATGATATGTGAGTGTCCCTAGGCCATCATGTTACTGGATCCTATATGTATGTGTCCCTAGGCCATCCCTATACTAGATGCTATATGTATGTGTCCCTAGGCCATCCCTATACTAGATGCTATATGTACGTGTCCCTAGGCCATCCTTATACTAGATGCTATATGTGAGTGTCCCTAGGCCATCCTTATACTAGATGCTATATGTGAGTGTCCCTAGGCCATCATGATACTAGATGCTATATGTGAGTGTCCCCAGGCCATCATTATACTAGATGCTATATGTGAGTGTCCCTAGGCCATCATGATACTAGATGCTATATGTGAGTGTCCCCAGGCCATGATGATACTAGATGCTATATGTGAGTGTCCCCAGGCCATCATTATACTAGATGCTATATGTGAGTGTCCCTAGGCCATCCCTATACTAGATGCTATATGTATGTGTCCCTAGGCCATCCCTATACTAGATGCTATATGTACGTGTCCCTAGGCCATCCTTATACTAGATGCTATATGTGAGTGTCCCTAGGCCATCCTTATACTAGATGCTATATGTGAGTGTCCCTAGGCCATCATGATACTAGATGCTATATGTGAGTGTCCCCAGGCCATCATTATACTAGATGCTATATGTGAGTGTCCCCAGGCCATCATTATACTAGATGCTATATGTACGTGTCCCTAGGCCATCCTTATACTAGATGCTATATGTGAGTGTCCCTAGGCCATCCTTATACTAGATGCTATATGTGAGTGTCCCTAGGCCATCCCTATACTAGATGCTATATGTAAGTGTCCCCAGGCCATCATTATACTAGATGCTATATGTGAGTGTCCCTAGGCCATCGTTATGCTAGATGCTATATGTGAGTGTCCCTAGGCCATCATGATACTATGTCCCATATGTGGGTGTCCCCAGGCCATCCTTATACTAGATGCTATATGTACGTGTCCCTAGGCCATCCTTATACTAGATGCTATATATAAGTGTCCCCAGGCCATCCCTATACTAGATGCCATATGTATGTGTCCCCAGGCCATCCTTATACTTGATGCTATATGTAAGTGTCCCCAGGCCATCCTTATACTAGATGCTATATGTAAGTGTCCCTAGGCCATCCCTATACTAGATGCTATATGTACGTGTCCCCAGGCCATCATGATACTATGTCCTATATGTGAGTGTCCCCAGGCCATCCTTATACTAGATGCTATATGTGAGTGTCCCTAGGCCATCCTTATACTAGATGCTATATGTGAGTGTCCCCAGGCCATCCTTATACTAGATGCTATATGTGAGTGTCCCCAGGCCATCCTTATACTAGGTCATATATGTGAGTGTCCCAAGGCCAGCATGATACTATTTCCTATATGTAAGTGTCCCCAGACCATCCATATACTAGATGCTATATGTAATTATCCCCAGGCCATCCTTATACTAGACACACTAGAAATATTTTTATAGGTATGTTGTCATGGAGACAATACTGATGACGTCATAACTAACATACGTAAATGTTGGAAAGTGAATTTGGAGCAAGGTTGCCGCCATATTGCACCCAATTGAGACCCATAATTTTAATTATTGAAGACCAAATTCTAGAAATTATAAAAAAAATTGATCAATAACTGTTTACACCTATTAAACCATGTACATATGACACATATTATTTGATGAAAATATTCTTAAAATGTTTTTATACCGTAAACCTCATGTTAAACACCCGTCCTGAAGCCCAAAAATGGGGTAAAATATGTGTAAACTGCCCCCGTCCTCAATGGGTTAAACTAGATGCTATATGTAAGTGTCCCAAGGCCATCATGATACTTGATCCTATATGTGAGTGTCCCCAGGCCATCATGATACTATTTCCTATATGTGAGTGTCCCCAGACCATCATGATACTAGATCCTATATGATACTAGATCATGTATGTGAGTGTCCCTAGTTTATATGTCAGTGTCAGTTTCAGGCTCACATCAGCATCACATGTGGAATACACAAGTGACGCTGACACATTTCCCTCCTTACCTTCCTAACAAGACAATCCTGATTGGATTCATGGTATTTAAGATGAAGTATGTCCGACATCTCATGTATATGGATGTAATGATTAATTCCTAATATTTATTAATTCTGGTAACAATACTCATGTGACGCTGACAGCATAGCTGCCCAAATCCTACTTTGATACCTAGTATTCCACAGCATGAACATATATCTGAACAAATTTATTCTAAATATATCAAGTGCATGTAGAATGGCCAAAATTCGTATATATTTTTCACCCATGTTTTTTCATATTTTTCTAGGTGTGGATTTGTTTTTCCACATATGACACTGACATTTAGAGTTCCCAACATATTTTTTCATTTTTACTATACCAAAGATCCATAGAAAACAAATGAAAAAACAGACCATGGGTCAAGGCTCAATGGTTAAATGAGTTTTAAAAAAAATACTCCAACTAAATATTTGTATTTATTTCCACCATCTTATTGTGCCTCCCCTGATTTTTCTTCATTTTTAAGACCCTAAAATCCAGTTTTTTCACCCCAGTGCCTAAATTCTTAGGAAAGACTATGTAAATAGGGGGTATTTCTGAACTATTTTGGGCGGGTGGACATGATGAAACTATTTAAGAATGTCTGCCATAATTTTGTCTGATTCAAATATGCAGAAGATGATTTTAAGGTCAAATGACAAATGGTGGATTTGCTCATATAGGATCTACCATCATGATGTCCTGGGGGCACTCCCATATAGGATCTAGTATGATGATGGCCTATGGACACTTATATACAGGATCTAGTATCATGGTGGCCCAGGGACACTCACATATAGCATCTAGTATAAGGATGGCCTAGGGACACTCACATATAGGCTCTAGTATCATGAAGTCATGGGGGCACTTATATAGTGCATCTAGTATATGGATGGCCTAGGGACACTCACATATAGGATCAAGTATCATGATGGCCTGGGGACACTCACATATAAGATCCAGAGGGTTAGTGGCACCAGATAACAACAAAGAACTCTTAAATTAACTAGGATATGATACTGTTTGCCGGATAATGAAATGTTAGGCTATTTAAAAAGCCTTCGCCGTCCCCCCCGCCCCCCGTCCCCCATCCCCCGTCCCCCACCATGGCAGCCATGGTAGCCGGGCCCGTCTGCCCGTCTACATGGCACGCCGAGTAACGTTTTGAAGGGGTGATCCCATTGGCTGAGAGCCTAGCTGAAGGTTGATGTAACGCGCCCTGTGATTGGTCGATTTTTCCCCCCAAGCCTACCGAAGATGCGATGCCGAGTGTTACCGAAGATGCCAAGCGGCCGTACGCAGGGTAAAATATCTGTTCATGCTTTAGCATATAGGGGTCGGGGAATCGGTTATTTCTCACTTATTATACCAGAAAGACCTTGTTGTATTGGAGGTAACCTAAGTCTATACATTTTCCCTAGGCCTGGAGACATTGTTTAGGTTGATTGAAAGCCGGGAAATAGGAGTTTCACACGATCGAACGGGAGTCGAGTTAATAGCTGGTAGTTCTAGATAAAGTGGGTGTGGTTAAAATCTTAAGCGGTATGACCTGTAGGCCATAAATATGGCCACTTTGACACCAAATCGTCTAGTATCATTATGGCCTGGGGACACTCACATATAGGATCTAGTATAATGATGGCCTGGGGACACTCACATATAAGATCTAGTATCATGATGGCCTGGGGACACTCGCATATAAGATCTAGTAACATGATGGCCTGGGGACACTCACATATAAGATCTAGTATCATGATGGCCTGGGGACACTCACATATAGGATCTAGTATCATGATGGCCTGGGGACACTCACATATAAGATCTAGTATCATGATGGCCTGGGGACACTCACATATAGCATCTAATATAAGGATGGCCTGGGGACACTTACATATATCATATAGTATAAGGATGGCCTAGGGACACTCACATATATATTGGATCTAGTATCATGATGGCCTTGGGACACTCACATATAGCCTCTAGTATAATGATGGCCTAGGGACACTTACATATAGGATCTAGTATCATGATGTCATGGGGACACTTATGTATAGCATCTAGTATACGGATGGCCTAGGGACACTGACTCATAGGATCTAGTATCATGATGGCCTGGGGACACTCACATATAGCATCTAGTATCATGATGGCCTGGGGACACTCACATATAGGATCTAATATAAGGATGGCCTGGGGACACTCACATATAGCATCTAGTATAAGGATGGCCTAGGGACACTGACTCATAGGATCTAGTATCATGATGGCCTGGGGACACTCACATATAGGATCTAGTATCATGATGGCCTGGGGACACTTATGTATAGCATCTAGTATACGGATGGCCTGGGGACACTCACATATAGGATCTAGTATCACGATGGCCTGGGGACACTTATGTATAGCATCTAGTTTAGGGATGGCCTAGGGACACTCACATATAGGATCAAGTCATGATGGCCTGGGGACACTCACATATAAGATCTAGTATCATTATGGCCTGGGGACACTCACATATATGATCTAGTATCATGATGTCTTTGGGACACTTACATATAGCGTCTAGTATAAGGATGGCCTGGGGACACTTACATATAGCATCTAGTATAAGGATGGCCTGGGGACACTTACATATAGCATCTAGTATAAGGATGGCCTAGGGACACTCACATATATATATTGGATCTAGTATCATGATGGCCTAGGGACACTGACATATAGGATCTAGTATCATGATGTCATGGGGACACATATATTGCATCTAGTATACAGATGGCCTGGGGACACTGACATATAGGATCTAGTATCATGATGGCCTGGGGACACTTACATATAGCATCTAGAATAAGGATGGCCTGGGGACACTTACATATAGCATCCAGTAACATGATGGCCTAGGGACACTCACATATAGGATCTAGTATCATGATGTCTTTGGGACACTTACATATAGCATCTAGTAACATGATGGCCCAGGGACACTCACATATAGGATCTAGTATCATGATGGCCTAGGGACACTCACATAATTATAGCATCTAGTATACGGATGGCCTGGGGACACTCACATATAGGATCTAGTATAAGGATTGCCTGGGGACACTTGCATATAGGAGTGACATAATTTATGTCACCGTAACATGTCAGCACATTACGATAACATCATGTTTTAGCACTCTTGAGGTGCAATAATGCACAGCAGGGGGATAATGTGACTGTTTATGTTTGAGCTATATGATGACTTACATTCTGCCATACTTTTATTTATTCAACTCTAAATATTTAATTTTTGATTGACTAAAATGTCCGACACATTATGGGGACATAGAAACTTCCCAAATATATATTATATGCTCTAATTTCGAAGTAAACTAAAATATTCAACTACATTCATTACTATACAGGAGAATACATTGACAACTTTCTAAAACATATCCACTTAGTGTTAAAATCCATTTTTATTCTAGGTTTAAATAGGAATATCATGGTGACATACAGACTTTCCCAAACATTTTTGCATTGCAGGTCAACCAATGGATTATTAGAAATATATTTATTTTCAAATTATTCTGTAGCCAGGGTCATGATATGAAATTTGAATAAACATGTGGGTCAGATTTTTCAATTGTGCAATTTTGCCTTCATAACATGTTTTGCCGAGTACATCTTTAATAATTGAAAGAACTTATTTCTGCTATATATGTCTGTATTCCTCTCACAGAGAGCTTTCATTCCATATATCTCTAGTCACATTTGACCTAAAAAATTGGGAAAATCCCATTCTAAGCCTGAATTTGACAAGGATTTAATAAATAAATATGTTTCTTCCCCTTATATTTTATTTCGAGCAACACAAACCTCCCTTTTATTTTTAACTTTGCAATGAATCTAACCTTATTTCTGATCCAAACAACCATTCTACAAATGGGATTTATTATTTGATTTTATTATGTCTTTTTACATTTTCCCCAAAACAGTACTAACGACCAACTCTTCCGTACGCATTTTCTTTATGTGGGTTACGACTTCCTCCAATTGGGCGAAAGCCTTGTCCGCAAAATCTTGCGTATCGCCTTGACGTTGAGCCAACATCGCGGTAAGGGCCCCGCAGGCGTTCTGCGTGGCCAGAGCCTTGGCATCCGCCTCGGCCTGTTCCTCAACGAACAGGGTCATCGCCTGACCATGTCCGGTACAGGATCCTTTCGGGAATTTCCCTACTCTGCCCTAGGATCACGGCACCAATGTAGTGAACCACAGATTCGTGGGCACGAGTTTACGAAATCCAGTGAAAGAATCACGAATACGAGGAAAATTTGTTTGAACCGTCTTTATTACCCAAAGGGATACAGTTACAAAGGTATTGTCTCCAAATTAGGGTGCTTAATTTGAACAACAGAAGTATCTCGGTCCGCGGCACCGCTCGAGTCCGTAGTGTTAAGCGAAGCCTGGATCCCCTTGCGGAGGTAGTAGTATCCTCCGCCTACTGCCCGTCAGAGGGTGTCTGCAGTGCTGTCGGCACGATGACGTGTGTCGTCCTCTGACGGGATCGGCCGGAACTGGTGGTTGTCTCTGGCTCCAGTAGAAGTGCCCCGGCTGTCGTAGCCTGGTTGTAGATGGCCATGGTCGGCAGCGTCGATGTAATCTGGGTGGCAGACCCACTACACATTTATTTTTATCGTTTAAATTAATTTATATAGAACTATTGCCATTTTTAGTGAATATTTTTATAAATGCGTGGTTTGTGGGTCCCTGATTTGGTGAATAGTTTGGCGTTGAGTTGTACATTCATTTTTTATCATTTGTGCTGATTTATTATTATTTATTGGTATTTTTTTGTGATTATTTCGACTTTGAAAGTCTCCCAATCGTACAGTTTGTTACACCACATTGTATAGCATACTTATTTAGTTTAATATTTCTTTGATTAAATATACCGAATATAGGTTTTAATATATTTCCATATATGTTCTTTGTGTATAATGATATAACTAATTATTGTGACAAAGGTAAATATCAACGTTAAATAATATGGAGATCGATCAAAGAACAATAGCAACAATAGTATAAGTAAAGTCTCTATGTGATCTATTCAGATTAATGATCTAACTATACTTGTGTCCAGCTGTATCTCTGTTATATTACCATCTACAGAATAAATCTTAGGCTTCAACATCATAGATATTTCTTCTTCTCCTGAATAGTGTTACACCACGTATAACAGAATGACAATCTCCGTCTTATTTAATATTGCACGGCAATAGAAATATATATTAACAAGGAAATACTTGGAAAAAATCCTAGAGTTTCTGTTACTCATAGAGTTTCTACAGCCTTCATAATGTTTAAATGAACCTTTAATATTTCCACCATTTTGACTCTACAGGCTCTTGTACTTCTGTGACGAAACTGGATTTATTTGTGAGACTTTACTTATATTATTGTTGCTATTGTTCTTTGATCGATCTCCATATTATTTAACATATCAAAGAACATATGAGTAATTCCACCAATTGGTCGACATATGATATAAAATAGATTTTTGCATTTTTTTATGAGAAATCTTGGTCTGGAGGTATTTTAATCAATTCTGTCAGTTTCCCCGACGGAAAATACATCAGAAATACCCTACTTTTGCATATCTAACATCAATATTTTAAATTCTAGAGGACAAAAACATTGTTTTATTGTCTAAAAATTAAAATCCCTGCCGATCTCCCCCCCCCCCCCCTCCCGCCGATCTCCCCCCCCCCCCCACCTCCCGCCGATCTCCCCCCCCCCCCGACTCCCGCCGATCTCCCCCCTCCCGCCGATCTCCCCCCTCCCGCCGATCTCCCCCCCCCCCCCTCCCGCCGATCTCCCCCCCCCCCCCTCCCGCCGATCTCCCCCCCCCCCTCCCGCCGATCTCCCCCCTCCCGCTGATCTCCCCCCCCCGACTCCCGCCGATCTCCCCCCCCCCCACCTCCCGCCGATCTCCCCCCCTCCCGCCGATCTCCCCCCCCCCCCCCGACTCCCGCCGATCTCCCCCCTCCCGCCGATCTCCCCCTCCCCCCGACTCCCGCCGATCTCCCCCCTCCCGCCGATCTCCCCCCCTCCCTCCCGCCGATCTCCCCACCCCCACCCCCGTCAGTCACCCACACTTGTCACGCTGCTCTGTTTACATCTAGGCAGGTGCTCAGAAACGCTCCTCTTCACTGGAGAGTTCCTATAAAGAAGTCCGGTTTGGCTCAATTTTTGCATTGCTCCGCCGATCTCACACTTGCCACCTCAGTGGCCTGCGGACATCATAGAACCCCGCTAACCGGGCCGAGCACTCTGAACCCACCACCGATCATCTCCGTAGCCTATATTATAGGGCTGTCCTGAGTGGGCGGGGTCGGGGGGGGGGGGTGCGGGGGGCGGGGGAGGTGCGGGGGGGGGGGCGAGCACTCAGACTCAGGTGTAGTCATCTCTCCTATCCCAGGTGTGGAAGGAAAACTGGTTAAACCTTAGACTTAGTTGTATGTATATAAGCCCCTAAAGAATTGAATTGAAAAATACTTTATTTGGCAAAGGTTATACAAATGTGCGGTAGACTAATACATTATCAGGCTTCTCAATCTGGATAAAATCCAGGTCCTCAGCCGTTACCACCAAAGAGAAGATGCTAGACTTGCTTTGAGAGTCTAGCAATCTTTTCTTTATTTAATTGGAAACAATATTTTGATGTTATTTGAAGAGAGAGTATTATTTGTCATTTGACCAATATCTAAAGATGTACTACTGTAGACAACTGGGGTGACTTTTCTTAAAAAGTCTTACATTATCCATTATGTTATATTGTAGTACTATAATCAGAATTCAGTATTATCTACTGTTAATTGATCAATTCGACCGCTGTAAGCAATCAAATTCCAAGTATGTTATGAACTTGCACAGAATGTAATGTAAACTGACCGAAATGTAAACTTAATGGAAAATCCACTATTATAAATTTAAAGATATCCCTGGTATAACCAGAGCGATTGGATGAACCAAGATTACAAATCTCATACTAAAAATGAATGTAATGTAGCCAAACGGATTGTTATTCTGTAGATGTATGTATTGTATTCTGTATCATTAATTTATGTTCTTCAAGGACCGACCGGGAGACCTAGTCCTAGAGGCTCGAGCCCTTTTCTGTACTTTTATTAGTCTGAATAAAAATTCTCTCTCTATATATATTTTAATAAATTGTATAAATTTAATTATAACTTCATGCTCTGAAGGAATTAAATGCTGTACAGCATGTTCGCCCTTAAACCCCCAGCAGTTGGCGGCATTTATTTGCAATAAAAGTTTTTCAAGTTCAAATTTAATAAATAAGCGTGAACTAACTTACAAATTACAGCCAGTCGAACGTTATTTACTCTGATATAGAGTATAAGTGAGTGCTACATATTAAACCCTTCCCTGAGGCATGAAGCATATATTATTTAACCAGAGCTATTTATTTAGGATATATATAGTGACAGTATAAATAATACGAGCCTGGAGTCATGTGTCCTAGCTTTAGTGACTGGCTTATATTATTGTCACAAGAATATGTACTGGCGCTCCTAGAGATGAGAAGTTTCTAATTTTATTTATGAATTAATTTCATCCATGAAATAATTATATCCCGCCCCCTTTTTTAAAAAAAAAAGAAAAGAAAAAGAAAGTAGGCTATAAACAGGCCCTAGAGGTAGAAAACAATATATGTAGGCCTATGTCTAATCAGGGCCATTATACCAAAGTCTCTCCTTTCAAACCGCAAAATGCCATCAGGACGCCTTTAGCGCAGTAGGCGTCCAATCACTAACATACCATCGTTATCTGATTAAGAGGATGTGAGTCTAGACTGGAAAATCATTTCATGGGCCTTGAGTTCTGCTGAAGTCTTAATTAGCCTGGAAATTTCAGTTACATATTAAGTCATTAAAGATCAAACTAATGAACTGTGTTTGATACATTATGACTTTATCATTAATAAAATGAAGATGGGTTGCAATGAAAACACTTGTCACAAAGAAGTCAATAACAAATCGTGTGAATCAGTCAGTAAATCCAAAGTGCTCTTTGTGGAAAAGCCTGGAATTTCTTATGACCCAAAACGCAGAGAACCTTTGCCAAAGAACAAAAAATAGGTTTGTTTCCAATTTATCTGGCTGGCAACTAGGGTCGGGGGGCGGGGGGTAACGTTTTTTTAATTTTCTTTTTAGGAAACCACCTTCCAGGAACTCGAACAGTTCATTTTGAAACAATAGTTGTTTTAAACAAGGAAAATGTACCGTAATGTATGTAAATGGTCGGTTTTCCTGCTAAATTAGCTTTTTTGGTAATGAATTACCCGAGGAAATTGCATTGTCAACCAATTATTACGGTCTGGGACGTGTTTCTATGTGGCGGGGGGTGGGGGCGGGGGGACTGCATGTTATCTCTGCTACTCTACATGATAACTGACCTTATCTTATCTCTGTGTGAGAGAGGGGGAGAGGATGTTCTTTAGTTAAGTTCACCTTTTCTATTTTCAGTGTGAGAATTGTCACTATTTCATGCTGATAGTGAATCCAAATACCATGATATCATTTCATTCTTTAGTCTCCTAAATATTGACACATAAATCAAGGGGAGTTTGATATTTATTAGTGCGTATATCTTACCAAGCTGTTTCTATTTTAGATGAATAAAATAAGCAACACATTTAATATGACTTGAAATTAATTAATGATTTAAACCTATGGCCACAACTCATATACAGCGATATCAACCCTTTCTACCGCCATTATTATGTATTAGAATATGTATGTTTTTCCTTTGTGTACATGAGATCATCGGACCATCCGAAAATGTCACGCAAATAAAATTTCTTAAAAAATAAATTCTCTTTCATTTCTTACACTGTATAGGAAACCCTGCTACTAAGAACTGTGGCCAGATATTATCCTGTTCCACTAAAGGTAAATTCGAGGGGAACCAGAAAAAGTTCACGTTAACTGAAAACAGATTAACCACACATTGAGATAAACCATGGTTCAGGTTAAGTGGAACACATTGTGTTAGGAATATATGTAACTAGGTCACCTTGAAATACATTAAGCAGAACAGGAATATATGTAACTAGGTCACCTTGACATACATTAAGCAGAACAGGAATATATGTAACTAGGTCACCTTGACATACATTAAGCAGAACACATTAGGAATATATGTAACTAGGTCACCTCGACATACATTAAGCAGAACACAGGAATACATGCAACTAGGTCACCTTGACATACATTCATATTAGGAGTATTTTCAGGGGGGGGGGGGCACCTTTTTTGTGCAGACTCTGAAGGGGGGGGCACCATTTTTGCACACTCTAAATGTGGGGGGTGAGGGGGTGCATATTTTGTTTGCAGTCAGAACTACAATGATAGTTGGGGTCATACAATTTTGCACAAGAATTTTTTGCAAATTCTCCACTCCCTCCCCCTCCCAACCCTACCCCGCAGTGATTAATTATGAATAGTCCCTTACTGATTACACAGAGATAACAGATAAACACAGCGTCCCCACCACCTGTTCACCACCAGTACTCCTCCACACCTCACCCAGGAGCTATAGTAACTACCAGGTATCTTATTATTCTTATTCATTCATTATTTAAGACTGGTTTGGTATAGGGTGGTGCAGCATTGATTCAAGTGTTTGTTTGGTCTAGAATAGCGTGCAAACACCAGTGGCAATGAGATGTTGTGTTATATGGTTCCTAGTGTCTGTGGTCATTGTTGATTTCTACGTTTCCACGTTTGCCCCCCCCCCCCCTCCCCCTCCTAAACAATTCAAACCCATGGCCGCAAAGACGCCAACGTCTTCGTGGCGAGACAAGTAGAGGATTCAGCTTGTCCCACGGTGGAGTGGGATAGGCTTGATTCTCCTATACATGCTCAACTTCATGCTGGCAGAAATAAAATAATTGTACAGATGTCAGACAATTTACATGATAATGCATCTAAACTCAAAGCTAGCTTAGGATGTTGTGACGGCCTGCATGTGGTTAAGAGAGAGGTCCACAGGAGGAGTTTATCATTTAGTTCAATGGCGGCCGATGTCTGTAAGCTAAGAAAGAGCACAAGGTCCTTGTATAAGTGACCCGATCTGCATTGTTTGGTTTGATCTATCCAATCCTAGGGATCAGCACTGGGGTTGCCGAGTCCAGCAGAGTATCCGCGCGAGAATGTGTGTAAGGTAAATGCTTGGGTGGTTAGTTTGGATCGTTAGTTTAGTAGAATATTTGTTGTATTTGTTATATCGTTGACTTTGGTAATAATCAAAGCTTTTAAAATTATGGTTTCGGCGACTGCAGAGCCGGGAGGGCCCGGCTAAACTTCGCCACTGGGAACGAGTAGACTTGGTGTTTTGCTTGATGAGGTATGCAGTTGACTGCATGGCTGCGCCATGCAACACCTGCATACATTTAGACTTGAGCAGAAGAATCTGTATTTCGTTACCTTTTTAATGGAATAATCGCCGAGTTTCTAGCTTTAATATGACAGCAATACATCCATATGATAATCCTAGATTCTCTACGTTTGTTTTGGAAGCCATTACGACTGTGCAAGGCAGAAGTGTCTGACTGGAAGGAGCGCTCGGTGGTGGCGTGTGGGAAGGTATGGAAAGCGGGACGTTACATTACGTACTCCTCACGCTGTGAGTCGAGTGTTTCTATCAGTCGATCGGCCGATGTGGAATCCCCATACGTTAACGTCACTTGAACGAAGATTGTCATTTACTTGTGTGCGTTTTGCTTAAACTGACTTTACATAAGTATAGCTTTGTTATTTTGCTGGCTATTGATGTGCGTGGATGGATACGTTTGTGGGGAAATAAGTACGATAATGGTCGAAAAGACCCAGGAGCCCCAGTCTAGTATTCGTTGTACAGTTATGGCGCTGCGTTCGCAATGTTTCGGTGCATAGCATTCGCTTATTTAAAATAAGCGGTTTTGCAGCCGTTCGTCTAGAAAAGCATGCGGGCACCAGTGAGATGTGCGAGTTCTATGGTTCCTAGGCTAACGGTTCTGTTGTCATTGTTTATATAGTTGTGCCTTATCCGTCCCATACCCCCCCCCCCCCCCCCCCACCACCACCACCACCTCTTTCATTTCTACTCTCGACCATAGCCGTGATAATGTCATGGCTCTGTGCTGTCAAAGCTTGATTCATTGGAAAGTGGGTTGTGTGTATCACATAGAGAGTGAGGCTAATGAAATATTAACGAAATAATTGTACAGATGTCAGACAATTTACACAATAATCCCTCTAAACTCAAAGCTACTTTAGGATGTGGTGAGTGCCTGCATGTGGTTAAGAGAGAGGTCCAT
Source organism: Sthenelais limicola (assembly GCA_942159475.1). Classification (NCBI taxonomy): domain Eukaryota; kingdom Metazoa; phylum Annelida; class Polychaeta; order Phyllodocida; family Sigalionidae; genus Sthenelais; species Sthenelais limicola. Next base: position 159,646,817 of record OW804094.1, on the reverse strand, counting down.
GGGAGGAGTTTTTGATTTAGTTCCAATGGCGGCCTCTAGGAGCACGAGTTTCTTGTATAAGTGACCTGTTCTGCGTTGTTTGGTTTTGGTCTATCCGACCCTAGGGATCGGCAGAGATGAGGGTTAGGGGAGACAGTTGTGGGTTGTTGTATTATCATGGTTCATATATAACTGCTGGGACCACTTTAATTTGATTTGATTAAAGATTTGATAATTCTTTATTTGTCCTAACATTGTGGGATTCTTAGAGCCTAGTTCCAAAAGTCTGGAACCTCAGAAGAAGGACTATTTATGAGAGATCTGTCTGGAGACTGTCCCGTCCATGGCACGACTACTTTATATATATTATTACTATTTCACACAATACAAATAAATAATAAATATATGACAATTCCTTAAATAGGATTAGAAAGTAAACACATTAAACCCAGAGAAGACATTAATACTATTGATATAGAAATTAGTTGCAAATTCAGTGGTATTTGGAAGACCTTTATACTTGACATTGTTAAATGTATTGGCCTTTACAGAAATAAAAACAAATAAATAGCAAATTCATTCTTGTGACTTGAATGATAATTTGATTTAACCATTATCAATTTATTATTATACACACATTCAATACCGAGGCCTCGACAGCCGCTCATTACTTGTAACGCGGTATTGGACTAGTACATTACCGGCGCGTTGTCATGGTGGCGGCAAGTTTGGTGGGCAAATTTGCCGACACAAGGTTGCCGACGCAAGTTTGCCAGTGCGAGTGCTTTCTTTCTCCATGTTTCAACTGTTTCTAGTTCCATTCCTCTTATACGAAACCAGATATTATGGTAAATTATGTTATTATCTTTTTAATTAAGCACGTTTTACATGCAAATCTAGGCATGCATGTATAATAACATATTAGCAATAAGTGCTAATTACATGAAGTTAAACTTGCCGCATGGCCCTCTCTGTACTCTACAGGATGGCTACAAGTCCCGCTGGTTGTAAATCTAATAAATAAACAAATTAGAAATGTAGTTGAGTGATAGCGAAAAGTTAGTTGTAAATGAGAAACAAAGGTGTAAAGACAATAACATCAAAGGAAAATGATGTAAACGCTTTTTCTTTAGGTTCACACTCAAACTTGCTTAAAAATCTACTTAAAAGTATTTATTGTACTTTCAGACATAAATTAAAGTATTTATTGTACTTGTAGACATGGCGGCGTCCAGCAGTTCCCAGGTGCGTGTGGCTCTGCCTGAGATCAAGGCGTTCATAGAGCGGTGCATGCAGAAGGTGGGCACCCAGCCTGCACACGCCACCGCCCTCGCTGACAACCTCTCCGCCGCAGACCACCGCGGACACTACAGTCATGGACTCAATAGACTTGGTCTCTACTAACTTTATTTTTGTTCTTTAATTTTCTTAAATTTTCTTCCCTATGGCATTTAGAGGAGACCAGTTTTTACAATTTCTCTCCTTGGCACAGAGTAGACAAAAAGACTTGATGGTTATGATGGTTACACCACGTAGTTAATCTATGATCTGTGTAGTCACTGATGTATGAACCTGATCCTTGCCGTCTGATGGTAACACCAAGTAGTTAATCTATGATCTGTTATATGTAAAATAGCCTGGGAAAACCAACATTGAGTTGACAGCGCTGATATGACCTTTTCCCCAACTTTATTGATATGTTTGATGTATACTTAAGGAAAATAATATTGAGTAATTCCTGTCTCTACAGAGATGTATGTGAGGGACATCAAGGCGGGCATCACGGTGAGTGACCGGGAGCCAGAGATAGTGAAGCAGACTGCGGCCACGGCCCATGTCGACGGGCACAACCTGCTGGGACCTGTGGTGGGCAACTTCTGTATGGACCTGGCCATAGACAAGGCTAAAGAGGCGGGCGTGGGCTGGGTGGTGGCCCGGGGTACGTTATCTTAGGTCATACTTGCTTAAACCCCACTTATATTCGCTACTTGTTTGTATGTATGTTATGTTATTAAACAGATACAGTAGTAGTTGATAGATAGATAGATGTTTGGTTTTCCTTGTACCCAAAAGAGTATTTGTAAGTTGCAGACACAGTTACCACTGTATTTATTGCATGTGCTGCAGTCACAGACAGAGTTACCACTATATTTATTGCATGTCCCACAGGTTCCAACCACTACGGTATAGCCGGCTGGTACGCCATGAGGGCCTGTAACGCTGGACTGCTGGTAATTATAAACATAGGCTTGTAATAAACTTCCATATCTGAGAATAGTGATTACAAGAACTTGACATCTACATATACCCATCTTCAACCGTGCTTTTTGTTGCTGAATTTATCAAATTAGATGAAAACTTCTCGTATATCACAGCAGAATACCCTAATAATTCCACCATGCAACTCAGTCTATTCAGATTTTTCTGCAACAGTTTCATTTTTCCTTCTTTAATATTACCTTACAGGGGATGTCTTTCACCAACACATCGCCGCTGGTTATACCAACACGGGCGCGCAAGGTGAGACACCACTCAACTACAACATGCATCACCTTAACAACCCAGTGTTATTACCCTTCACCTTAACAACCCAGTGTTATTACCCTTCCCCTCAACAACCCAGTGTTATTACCCTTCACCTTAACAACCCAGTGTTATTACCCTTCACCTTAACAACCCAGTGTTATTACCCTTCACCTTAACAACCCAATGTTATTACCCTTCACCTTAACAACCCAGTGTTATTACCCTTCACCTTAACAACCCAGTGTTATTACCCTTCACCTCAACAACCCAGTGTTATTACCCTTCACCTCAACAACCCAGTGTTATTACCCTTCACCTTAACAACCCAGTGTTATTACCCTTCACCTTAACAACCCAGTGTTATTACCCTTCACCTTAACAACCCAGTGTTATTACCCTTCACCTTAACAACCCAGTGTTATTACCCTTCACCTTAACAACCCAGTGTTATTACCCTTCACCTCAACAACCCAGTGTTATTACCCTTCACCTTAACAACCCAGTGTTATTACCCTTCACCTCCACAACCCAGTGTTATTACCCTTCACCTCCACAACCCAGTGTTATTACCCTTCACCTCAACAACCCAGTGTTATTACCCTTCACCTTAACAACCCAGTGTTATTACCCTTAACAACCCAGTGTTATTACCCTTCACCTCATCAACCCAGTGTTATTACCCTTAACCTCAACAACCCAGTGTTATTACCTTTCACCTCAACAACCCAGTGTTATTGCCCTTCACCTCAACAACCCAGTGTTATTACCCTTAACAACCCAGTGTTATTACCCTTCACCTCAACAACCCAGTGTTATTACCCTTCACCTCAACAACCCAGTGTTATTACCCTTCACCTCAACAACCCAGTGTTATTACCCTTCACCTTAACAACCCAGTGTTATTACCCTTAACAACCCAGTGTTATTACCCTTCACCTTAACAACCCAGTGTTATTACCCTTCACCTCAACAACCCAGTGTTATTACCCTTCACCTCAACAACCCAGTGTTATTACCCTTCACCTCAACAACCCAGTGTTATTACCCTTCACCTTAACAACCCAGTGTTATTACCCTTCACCTCAACAACCCAGTGTTATTACCCTTCACCTCAACAACCCAGTGTTATTACCCTTCACCTTAACAACCCAGTGTTATTACCCTTCATCTTAACAACCCAGTGTTATTACCCTTCACCTCAACAACCCAGTGTTATTACCCTACACCTTAACAACCCAGTGTTATTACCCTTCACCTTAACAACCCAGTGTTATTCCCCTTCACCTCAACAACCCGGTGTTATTACCCTTCACCTCAACAACCCAGTGTTATTACCCTTCACCTCAACAACCCAGTGTTATTACCCTTCACCTTAACAACCCAGTGTTATTACCCTTCACCTCAACAACCCAGTGTTATTACCCTTAACAACCCAGTGTTATTACCCTTCACCTCAACAACCCAGTGTTATTACCCTTCACCTTAACAACCCAGTGTTATTACCCTTAACCTCAACAACCCAGTGTTATTACCCTTAACAACACAGTGTTATTACCCTTCACCTTAACAACCCAGTGTTATTACCCTTCACCTTAACAACCCAGTGTTATTACCCTTCACCTCAACAACCCAGTGTTATTACCCTTCACCTTAACAACCCAGTGTTATTACCCTTCACCTCAACAACCCAGTGTTATTACCCTTCACCTTAACAACCCAGTGTTATTACCCTTCACCTCAACAACCCAGTGTTATTACCCTTCACCTCAACAACCCAGTGTTATTACCCTTCACCTTAACAACCCAGTGTTATTACCCTTCACCTTAACAACCCAGTGTTATTACCCTTCACCTTAACAACCCAGTGTTATTACCCTTCACCTCAACAACCCAGTGTTATTACCCTTCACCTCAACAACCCAGTGTTATTACCCTTCACCTCAACAACCCAGTGTTATTACCCTTCACCTTAACAACCCAGTGTTATTACCCTTCACCTTAACAACCCAGTGTTATTACCCTTCACCTTAACAACCCAGTGTTATTACCCTTCACCTCAACAACCCAGTGTTATTACCCTTCACCTTAACAACCCAGTGTTATTACCCTTCACCTTAACAACCCAGTGTTATTACCCTTCACTTGTAGTGTTATTACCCTATTAGAAAGGCTGCTCACATAATTATTTTAACATTCAATTCTCAGTATTCATGATAAGCGGTATAGTGTGCTAAATCAACACCAGGGGTATTAATGATGTTCTCTCCCCACAGCCCTGCCTGGGCACCAACCCACTGTCGCTGGCCGCCCCAGGCAAGGATGGAGACAGCATGGTGCTGGACATGGCCACCTCCAGTGTCGCTCTCGGCAAGGTCAGCACTTGTTTACATTCTAACATTATTGTTTACATTATTGTTTGCATTATTGTTTGCATTATTGTTTGCATTATTGTTTGCATTATTGTTTGCATTAGTGTTTGCATTATTGTTTGCATTATTGTTTACATTATTGTTTACATTATTGTCAATGACTTGTAGTACATTATTTACATTATTGTTTACATCAGTGTTTACATTATTGTCAATTATGAACACTTGTAGTACATTGTTTACATTATTGTTTACATCAGTGTTTGCATTATTGTCAATGATGAGCAGTGGTAGTACATTTTTTTACATTATTATTTACATCAGTGTTTACATTATTGTCAATGATGAGCAGTGGTAGTACATTTCTTTACATTATTGTTTACATCAATGTTTACATTATTGTCAATGATGAGCAGTTGTAGTACATTTGTTTACATTATTTTTTGCATTATTGTTTACATTATTGTTTACATTATTGCTTACATTATTGTTTACATTATTGTCAATGACTTGTAGTACAATATTTACATTATTGTTTACATCAGTGTTTACATTATTGTCAATTATGAACACTTGTAGTACATTGTTTACATTATTGTTTACATCAGTGTTTACATTATTGTCAATTATGAACACTTGTAGTACATTGTTTACATCAGTGTTTACATTATTGTCAATTATGAACACTTGTAGTACATTGTTTACATTATTGTTTACATCAGTGTTTACATTATTGTCAATTATGAACACTTGTAGTACATTGTTTACATCAGTGTTTACATTATTGTCAATTATGGACACTTATAGTGTATTGTTTACATTCTTGTTTACATCATTGTGGGAACAGTGTAATATAATCATCTGTATAATGTTTGTGATCTCCTGTAGTAAGGCTTCATATATCTAATGGCCCTCTCTTCTGTTTCAAATCGATCTCGACGGAGGGTCAAATCGCACGACACCCCAAAGGGGTGGAGTGAGATTTGACCCTCTGTCGAGATCGATTTGAAACCTCTGTTCGATTTCTGACCCTCCGTCGAGATCGATTTGAAACCGAACAGAGGGCTATTAGATATTTATTACATACATATTCATCGATTTATTTGTTATGTTTACCTTCTTAGTACTGTTTTTCCTGACAAATTATCGGAACTTAGCTTGAAAACTTTCGAAATGTGCAAGGCAGCGCTACACAGCAGAGCGCAATGTCACCTTGTGTGCAACATCGGCAACCCAATGAAATTGTGTCATATTGGTCACATGTTAATGCTCCGCTCAAATAGCACACATGTGCTATTTGACTTTTCGAATAGCACCCCCGAATAGCACCCGTGAAATCGCACACATATGTAATGAAGCCACTACTGTTACAGTTGTGTATCAATATATATATAAAATAGCTCTTGTTCTCAACTAAATCATGTAATGCACTTGTTCTTCACAATGTAGAGATAGAACCTGTACACTACACAACTAATGTTTAATGTTCTTCCACTACAGATAGAGCTGAACCATGTGAAGGGAGTGGACATCCCCAATGGCTGGGGAGCTGACGGCCGCGGCCTGGTGAGTAAACACCTGGGTACTTCATCAAGCATATTATAGCATGCATGGTAAACACCTGGGTACTTCATCAAGTATACTATAGCATGCATGGTAAACACCTGGGTACTTCATCAAGTATATTATAGCATGCATGGTAAACACCTGGCTACTTCATCAAGTATATTATAGCATGCATGGTAAACACCTGGGTACTTCATCAAGTATATTATAGCATGCATGGTAAACACCTGGGTACTTCATCAAGTATATTATAGCATGCATGGTAAACACCTGGGTACTTCATCAAGTATATTATAGCATGCATGGTAAACACCTGGCTACTTCATCAAGTATATTATAGCATGCATGGTAAACACCTGGGTACTTCATCAAGTATACTATAGCATGCATGGTAAACACCTGGGTACTTCATCAAGTATATTATAGCATGCATGGTAAACACCTGGGTACTTCATCAAGTATACTATAGCATGCATGGTAAACACCTGGGTACTTCATCAAGTATACTATAGCATGCATGGTAAACACCTGGGTACTTCATCAAGCATATTATAGCATGCATGGTAAACACCTGGGTACTTCATCAAGTATACTATAGCATGCATGGTAAACACCTGGGTACTTCATCAAGTATACTATAGCATGCATGGTAAACACCTGGGTACTTCATCAAGTATACTATAGCATGCATGGACAGACATCCTTTACACATTGAGCCATTTACATTATCATTAATATTCTTATTCACATTATTTAGATTATCATCAATATTCTCATTCACATTATTTAGATTATCATCAATATTCTCATTCACATTATTTAGTATTAGATTATCATCAATATTCTCATTCACAATATTTAGTATTAGATTATCATCAATATAATATATGATATGTCAGATGCATATATTAAAGGTGACTTTGTGCTCAATGTTTAGAGTAATTGTATGTCAGCGGAATAAGTCATTTTAACCTATTACTAACATCTTCTCTACCTCCTGTACAGGAGACTCACAACCCTAAGGAGGTCATCGACAATGGAGGCCTTCTACCACTAGGTGGCTCTGAGCTGTCAGGTAGGTGTAGAGGGTTCCTTACTTACCACTAGGTGGCTCTGAGCTGTCAGGTAGGTGTAGAGGGTTCCTTACTTACCACTAGGTGGCTCTGAGCTGTCAGGTAGGTGTAGAGAGCTCACGGGAGGGCTCCTTATCCACAATGCTTTCTGGGTTTTCTGTGTATTGTTACAAAATCTAAGTTACAAAATCTAAACTTACAAAATGTAAACAAGTCTTGGTACAATATTAGTGAGACAGATTTTAATAAGAGGAAGTTAATCATCTTGCTGTTGATTGGGAAATAGTGCATGTTTAGTAATTATGCTTGCTTAGCTCTATATTGGTGACTTGCACCTCTGCACTGTCAACGATTACTACCATTACCATAGCAGAGGAACCTATTAGTAATTGTCTGCAACCACAATTGCACAGTAACTAATACTGACTGATGTTGCAGGGGGGTACAAGGGCTACGGGCTGGCCATGATGGTGGAGGTGTTCTGTGGTATACTAGGAGGAGCGCAGTACGGCCCTAACGTTCGCAAGTGGAAGACAACCGACACAGTCGCCAACCTGGTGAGTGAATACAGAACTGTGTGAAATAGATACATGAGTGGGGAGAGCATGGGTTAACACACGTTTATCTACATGAGTGGGGAGAGCATGGGGTATCACACACGTTTATCTACATGAGTGGGGAGAGCATGGGTTAACACACATGTTTATCTACATGAGTGGGGAGAGCATGGGGTATCACACACGTTTATCTACATGAGTGGGGAGAGCATGGGTTAACACACATGTTTATCTACATGAGTGGGGAGAGTTATAATAATAATAGATTTTTATTTCCATAAACTTTTACAAAGTGTAATACATAGTACAGACTAGAAATTGAAATGAAATAAAATATGGAAAAAGGAGTATTATCTGTAAAGTATACAGGTCTTCCAAATAGCCCTGAATTTAGAATATGATCTATACTAGTTGACAATGTAATATGATATATTATGACATAATATAATACAATGTGCTGAGATCGCCGGTATCTCATCGGTACTGTCAGTACCTACCTATCTATAAACATAGGTATGTAGGCAAGAATATACTAATATACATGGGTACATACAAACAAAGTAGAGTAGAAATACAATACAATAAACTTGGATATCAATCCGGTGGGACTTGAGCATTACATGCTATAGATAGATTAGTGTTAAATAGTAGTTACAGTATCTCACTTATTCTTAAATGAATTCAAACTTTAGAGTTTAATGTAGATAAACATGTGTGATAACCCATGCTCCCCGTAAACTACTGTCCATCACGAGGGTGCAGTGGTGCAGCTTCTATACCGTAAAACCCTCATCTCCCAGGATCTACATCTAAACTCTCTCCACTTCTGGTGTAAAATGAGGCTCAGGATAATATCCAACACTATTCCCAAAACAGTTCCTCAAAATGTTTATTAATATGATTTATAGAACATTAAATTAAAATGTTGATTTGATGAATGAGAGTATAACTATTTATATCACACAGGGCCAGTGCTTCATTGCGGTCGACCCTGCAGCCTTTGCTCCAGGGTTTGAAGGCAGGATGCAGGACCTAATGGACACACTGCGCGCTCAGCCCACGGTAGGTAGCTAGAGTAGAATAGAATAGAATAGAATAGAATAGAGTAGAGTAGAGCTGGTTTAGTGAAGGCAGGATGCAGGACCTTATGGACACACTGCGCGCTCAGCCCACGGTAGGTAGCTAGAGTAGAATAGAATAGAATAGAATAGAATAGAGTAGAGTAGAGCTGGTTTAGTGAAGGCAGGATGCAGGACCTTATGGACACACTGCGCGCTCAGCCCACAGTAGGTAGCTAGAGTAGAATAGAGTAGAGTAGAGTAGAGTAGAATAGAGTAGAATAGAGTAGAGTAGAATAGAGTAGAATAGAGTAGAATAGAGCTGGTTTAGTGAAGGCAGGATGCAGGACCTTATGGACACACTGCGCACTCAGCCCACAGTAGGTAGCTAGAGTAGAATAGAGTAGAGTAGAGTAGAATAGAGTAGAATAGAATAGAATAGAGTAGAATAGAATAGAATAGAGCTGGTTTAGTGAAGGCAGGATGCAGGACCTTATGGACACACTGCGCGCTCAGCCCACGGTAGGTAGCTAGAGTAGAATAGAATAGAATAGAATAGAATAGAGTAGAGTAGAGCTGGTTTAGTGAAGGCAGGATGCAGGACCTTATGGACACACTGCGCGCTCAGCCCACAGTAGGTAGCTAGAGTAGAATAGAATAGAATAGAATAGAATAGAGTAGAGTAGAGTAGAGTAGAGTAGAGTAGAATAGAGTAGAATAGAGTAGAGTAGAATAGAGTAGAGTAGAATAGAGTAGAATAGAGTAGAGTAGAATAGAGTAGAATAGAGTAGAGTAGAATAGAGCTGCTTTAGTGAAGGCAGGATGCAGGACCTAATGGACACACTGCGCGCTCAGCCCACAGTAGGTAGCTAGAGTAGAATAGAGTAGAGTAGAGTAGAGTAGAGTAGAGTAGAATAGAATAGAGTAGAATAGAATAGAATAGAGTAGAATAGAGCTGGTTTAGTGGTGGGTTGCTGTAATTGTGGTCAGTGGCCTCTGTTTACATCTAGTGTTACGCTTTAGCAAGTTTGCCGACGCAAGTTTGCCAGTGTGAGTGCTTTCTGCTTTCTTCCTCGATCGTTTCACCTGTTTCTAGTTATATTCCTCTGGTAAGAAAACCAGACATGGTAAATTATAACATTATCTCTATAATTAAGCACGTTTTACATGCAAAATTAGGCATGTATAATAATCAACTTATAGGACTTGTTTCCGCATGGACACGTAAATAAAGAACTCAATCTCCAATCTCTTTCTGTATTTACGCGCCATGCGCCAACTCATCCAATAAGTGCTAAGTAATGTTCATGTTGTTTATGTCTACTACATCACTACTGGCGCGCATGCACAATAAAGTGCAACACGCGGATTCCTTGATTTGTGTCCCGTTCATTTCATGGTGTCAGAAGTGGCATAATTGATCTGATGGTCTCCTTAGATCTCCTCATTCTTTAGATCGATTACGTTTCACTGAAATCATTTTACACATGTGTGTTTCACTGAAATCATTTTACACATGTCTGTTTCACTGACATCATTTTACACATGTCTGTTTCAGGCTGAGGGGGAGACGGAGGTGCTGGTCCCTGGTGACCCTGAGAGGAAACACATCGCTCAATGTGAGGCTCTGCACGGTGTACCTTACCATGGCAACCAGATCACCAACATGGTACGTGTAATACCTTATACTTCTAAGGACACATTAGTCACATTAATTTAGTTTTAACATTAGTCAAATCTATCTTATAATCTGCATCACTGAGGCTTTCTTACTGATTATATTATAAGGCTACTAGCAAATACCCGTGCTTTGCACGGGATTTGCTAGTGGGACAGTGGGGCCCACATCTTTCCACTCTCCTTTTTCCCTCCCCAACCATCTTTCTCTTTCAAGTTGTTGTTGCCTCCCATTCCCTCCCTCCACCCCTCCACCCCCACCCGGACAGTGGGCCCACATCTTCCCACTCTCCTTTACCCCTCCCCCACACACACCAAATATGGTGAAATATATCAACTCCTGTCCTGTAGTAAACAATGATGTGCAAAGTTTCAGTCCGCTTCACCCAGGCATGGATGAGCGGTCATCTGGTTGCTGCTTAGCGTCAGACAGCATTGCGTCATGACCTTAATCCAACCAATATGCAAATCGCCTCTTTCTGGTGGAGGGGCACTGATAGGGGATTGTTTTCAGGCACCAATGGGGACCCTGGATGGGAGAGTTCAATTTCAACCCATTTCGAACCCATTTATAACCCTGATGTCCACCAAAAGTGTTAATGAGACATAGTGGAATGGTTCGGCACCATTTTTGGCAATGTGCATGTGAAATATAATGGAGATCTGGCCAGTGGTTTCAGAGAAGATAGCAGTTTAAGCCTCGAAAAGCTTATTCTATTAATATAGAGATTACCCCTTTAAATGTTTAAGACTTTGTCTGTGGATGAAGGAAGAGGTTTGACCTTGACCCTCTGGCTGTGTCTGACCTCTGACCTTGTATTGCAGCACAATCTGGCGGAGGAGATTGGAGTCAAGCCTCTCACCACTCTAGACTGAGTGACGTCATACACTCAGTGGAGGACATGAACCAATCAGATCGTCATAGCAATTTTGGTGCTGGGGTTTCCATGGCAACATTCCGGAAGTAAAAATTGAGCTTGCCAACCGACAACAGTGATTGTTGTTGTGGGTGGCTGCTTAGTTACCATAGTAACCGGGCAGTCATCCAATCAAAAAGGTGCTTTATTAATCAGCCAATCAGAAATTAGCTTTGAGAGACTTACGTCTCTGAAGTCGGTGTGACGTCATTAATAGGGTGAAAAATGTATATCTTTTTGTAGCTTTATCTAGATAGCTCTAATTTTTACTTTAATTTGCGAAATGTGATATATGAGAGGTTTTCAGGTAAGAATAACAATATAACGAGACAATTGACCTGCAGTGTGAAATAGTGTGAACAGGCAGTAGTTGGGTGTTCAGGAACACGGGTAAAAAAAAACATGGTACAAATATACACTTGCGTCATGAACGGTGGGCGAATGACGGGCGTCATGATGTAAACAAAGACGTCGCTGTCAACCAAGACAAACATTAATTCAATTCTATCAATATTTCTGTCATTTCCGGTACATGTTGATAAGTAACGGTGAAAAAAATACATGTGAAATCTGTATCATCGCTTGGCTTCGGTATCCAACCGCGTGTGCTATGTGCACTTGTTTGAATACCTTCGCTGTGCGACGATACAGCTTCCCGCTCCGTCCCTCAGCCATTTGTTATCTTAATATAACAGTTCTCCCAATTTATAATGCATTTATACAAATACAATATGGGTTTAGTGAGGCACTTAGAGCAGGTCTCCACCTTACTGTTCTATATGTGATGTGTTTCAGGAAAATGAGTCATAAGTCGCAAAATTGATATTTTTCAAAGGGGTTGTTTCACCAGATCTCATAATTGCAATGTTCTACTTTTTGGTGGGTTGATCACTTATACCTATATCAATAGATGTACCAAATTTCAGAACAATCGATGTAATATATCCTATCGTTTCCAAGGTCCTCATATGGACTACATTTAGTTACCTTACTGTTTATTGACCCCCAGAAATATTGGAAACTTTTTTTACAAAAACGAAAATATCAAACTTAAAATCTAGAAATATGTATTAGATTATTAGACTGTTTACTATCATTGGAATCGGCTTGATCCCATCTTTTCAAATATGGTGAACTGATATCTCAAAATCCATTTTTTGCGACTTATGACTCATTTTCCTGAAACACATCACACATGTTGTTGTTTCTGTCTCTGGCATGTAAGCACTAAGCAAGTCTGCACTACACAGTTTTCACCTTACATTTGTTATTTTTTTGAAAAATTTGTTATTATTGGCAGGAAATGTTTACACGCCGCTGGTATCACCACAAGGGCCGTCTTCCTGCCTTAATAATAAAAAAAAATATACAATGTAGAATGGTTATTGATTCGTAGATGAATGATGATGTTAGGGTAATGTTTTCCATGCTATATATACACCATGTTTCCTGCTAGAATTTATTCTAGAGTTGTTTCTGGTTTCTGACATTTAGTGTAGCGCTTAGGGCAGGTGTGCACTACACAGGTTACCCATGTTATAATGAGGTTAGGGCGGGTATCCACTAACACGAGTGTGCCTTATATATACCCATGTTCCAGCAGCAGGGGCTGTATGTAGTGTAGTGCTTAGGGCAGGTCTGCACTACACAGGTTACCCATGTTATAATGAGGTTAGGGCGGGTATCCACTAACACGAGTGTGCCTTATATATACCCATGTTCCTGCAGCAGGGGCTGTATGTAGTGTAGTGCTTAGGGCAGGTCTGCACTACACAGGTTACCCATGTTATAATGAGGTTAGGGCGGGTAACCACTAACACGAGTGTGCCTTATATACCCAGGTTCCAGCAGCAGGGGCTGTATGTAGTGTAGTGCTTAGGGCAGGTCTGCACTACACAGGTTACCCATGTTATAATGAGGTTAAGGCGGGTAACCACTAACATGAGTGTGCCTTATATATACCCATGTTCCAGCAGCAGGGGCTGTATGTAGTGTAGTGCTAGAGAAGTATTAAAACTAGTACCACATGGTAATTAGCTCCACCCTGTGGAAACAATAATAAACACACAGATATGTTTTTTAATTCTCTTGCCCTCTTTGAATGCTGGGTGAGATTTTGTGCGTTTTGCGTAAGTCTGGTCAAGATTCTCAGTTATTGTCTAGATATAATCCTAGCGGTTAATACGTGTAACATGTACTGATGTCATGCTTGCCTCCAGGCGGTGCCACTGGCTACAGACAGCCCCTGGAGGAGACCTATTTGAATAAACCGTCACTAGTACTTACACATGCGTTGAGTCAATACGTTATCTACACATGGTGCCAGAGAGTTTGTCGAATTTGCGCTTAAATCAGTGAAAATGGAGGGCATAGTTGCCCCGAATCCCTTAGTAATTACAGGGACAAGTGTGTCGACGAACTGGAGGAAATACAAATTCCAGCTAGAAAAATAAGTTATCTACACAGTTATGGGAAATTTTTTTTTTCTTTTTTTTTTGTACACAGATATGTACAATGGGTAAATGCAAGGTACAATATTCAAGGCATTAGTGCAAGTATACCATCCAGAGATGACATGTAAGTAGTAGAGTAAAATCACTGTGTGAGGCGCTACACTAGTGTTTGGGACGCAAGGAGTGTCACACCCATTTTATGCTCACCTATTACCTCATTTGGGTTACGTAACATTACGTAACATTACCAACACTAATTATCATAATTATTAATATTCATAAACTATATTGTATATCCATAACCATGTTCCACATATGTACCATATACATGTTATGTAATACAGGCGACATGTTAGTTCATAACATGCTCAACAGGTCAACAGGTCAGGCACGGCTATCACGTGACCTACCTGACGCTCATTGGCTAATGAGCCCTGCATATATAATGTTAACCATGCTGCGGCCTGATTGGCCCACATTGTCATGTGACCTTAATGTAACCTTACCTGCTTTATACCTACTGAATAAAGGATCAGTTCTTAATGAACAGTTGTACTGACAACTCCTCTTGCTGTTCTCATTAGTAGGCTAATGACCTACCTAATTACTTATATTCAAGAATCAACCACCTTCGTTTCCCTGAACTAGCTCTACCATCGATTCTATATATCCAGAGTAATCACTGTATATCAGGAGCGACAACTTGCAAGCTAGCACCGGCTGACTGAAAGTGGCTTCTGTGACTTTGCATCTCTGATTGGCTGTTGTAACCGGGAGGCGAGGCTGTAGTGGTGCTGTCACGATCACAGAAAATGTCACTTAACGATGATCCATACCTAAAATAACCCTAAACCTAACCTAAAATTGGTTGTCCTAAGTCAAGAAAGGTAGTAGCGGACTGTCCGTACTAAAAACTCACTAATAAACGTAATTACTTGATTGGTAAAAGAGAGACTGGGCTTGCTAAGCCCCGCCCACCGCGTGTGGCTTCGCCGGTGCTAGCTCGGGAGTTTTCGACTAAAGTGTTTGGGACCATGAATCCAGTATTGATGCTGCAGCGATTGGTGCAGATATCTTAATGTATGGTGTCGCCACCTGGTGTAGTAATAAAGCATCTTAAACCTGCGCCTCTAGTTGAAGAGACGTCTTATATTTGGTACCAGTAAAACAAGGGAAATAAATCACGATGGAGACTATTTTAATAGCTGAAAGCTGGAGGACGTGTTTAGTATTTGTATTTAAGTATTTTTATTTAGCCAGGCGTTATGTGATACAAAATATTCTCAGTCAAAGCTAATGGAAAAAAAGAAAAGAAATTACCAGTACAGTTATACAAATCGAGCAGATCAACAAAAGTGTATTACTGAGATTTACAATCAGAAATAAAGAAAAAAATTATCTTAAAAACGTACAAAGAAGTTAAGATCAAGTGCAGAATGAGGAGCATCGTCATACTACATCAGAAATAGAAATACGGGCGTCAACGTAGTCATCTGTAGTCCCAACGTTCACTGGCCAATGGTTAGAACCTGGGAACAAATCTGTCTGAAATCTTGGGAAAATGAGAAAATATCCTTTACGTGACTCATTATATATCATACACTAATTATGCTTTTAACCCAAGGAAAGAACCGTATCTTAACCGTATCTGACAATATTCTACACAGGCGGAATGAGAAGTTGAGCTGAACTCCTACATGTGTCAGATTTTCAGAAAATGTACAATTGGCAGCTCTACAAATTTTAGAAACTCTGCTAAATTAGGCTAAAAATGATGAATACCGGGCATATCTGAGTACATTTGGTATCACATTGATTTATAGTATCAGTCATGTTGTGTTAAACTGCATTTTGAAGCTCATTTCCGTCTTAAATGTGTATTATTTGAAAGGGTTGTTGAAGGCGAATTGTACATTTTCTGAAAATCTGACCCACATTTGTGGCTACTGCTCACCTCTATGCTGCCACCTGGTGTTTCCAAGGCGTACTGACACACTGAAGGACTATATAGACTTGTAGCTTTAAGAATTGTATTCTAAAATTTGCTAAATTTCTATAACTGCACGCAAATAAGTTCGAAGACAAGAGAGGAGTTGCAGGTACATCTGACATGATTGTCAAAGTCGGGTTTCACTTGCCCCTATTTATTCAAATAAACAAAAACAACAAAAATAAAAGGAAAAAAAAAATAATTTTCTGAACCTGTTCCTTGCTCGATCGCTCACAAACTGATTCATTCAAACCCAACTGCCGGGAACAAGCGTAGCAACAATACAAACAACATTGGTAACCAAGAGACAGTACGGTGGCCGAAAGGCATGGTGGCTCGAGACTGCTGCAGTTATACCCATATTTAATACATTAAATATATTCCATAACTGCACGCAAATAAGTTCGAAGACAAGAGAGGAGTTGCAGGTACATCTGACATGATTGTCAAAGTCGGGTTTCACTTGCCCAACCCCAATAAAGGAGTAAAAAAGTTAGGTGAAGGCCGACATGGAGGAGAAGTTGATGGCGATTTTTCTTTCAATATTGATCCTGTATTCCAGAGGAGTTGACAGATATCGCAGAACAGCATCGCTATGCCAATCTCCCATCAGTTGAATGTCTGATACTGACGTACCTGCCATATACATATTAACGACAGAACCTCTCCTAAGGCTATGTAGACCTAGATCTTTTAGAATACCAGCCTTGATTTCCCAACGTTTGAAAGTCTGTAATGCAAACTCATACGCAACTGGTGTCCCTTGGTTAAAAGAAATCAAAGGCTCCTCAGCCTTGGCATTATTCACATCCAACCACGATTTTAGCTGAGACGGTAGACACAAGTCCGAGTAACAGTAAGATACAGGGCACTCCAGGGTTGATAACCCATATTGATTGTTTTTAGCAGATGGAACCGCTATCTTGCAACCCCAGTCATGAAAGGTAACATTGGAAACCTTTAGCAAATGTACATTATAAGGGCCAGAAAACACATGACACTTTCGCAGCATTGTCCTATAGCATAACAGAATACCCAACCAGCATGCCCTCTGCTTAGTAGACGACAAATCTACGGACTGGAAGATTTTACACAGTTCTTCAGGTAATATAGCTTCCTTGGGGGCTGATTTGTCACCTAAACTTCGTCGAAGACCTTTCATTAATAACGTAATACTGAAGTTCTTACGAAGGTCTATTCCATCGTGTATTTTCGCCAAATGGTTGATGGCTGACAGAAGATTGTTCAGTGATGTATAGCAAAGGCTCGACGATGCCCATACTAAGAACATGGACACAACTTCAGCATTCACTGGTACAGGTTCCTTGTTGTATATATTACAGAAATGATAGTACTTTTTCCATTGACTGTTCCGTGTACCAATACTCGACTCTGCTAAGGCTTGTTTTCTGACATCAATAACTCTTTGCTCAAGCTGCCCTGCAGAAGCAAGACGGAAAAAGACGGATATTAGCCTTCACACATTGCCAAAATAAATCTTGTACAATATCAACCTCTACTTCAGACACGGGTTTGCAAGATGATAGAACAGTTCTAGTTTTCGTAGAAATACCTCTGATGCTAATATTAGTGTTTTTGAGGCTATCTGCCAAGTGACGAAATACATAATCAACCACATATAATTCCATAACACATTCAGACCTTTTATCAGGAACTATCGGTACAAAAACCTCGGCTGAAACAATACTAGTGGGATTATCCCCGACAAAAACGTATGTACCAGACACTATTTCACCTTGGTAATTTGCCTTGAAGGCCCCTGGAGCAAACTCAAGATCTATAATATGCTCATCATTGACATGTGAGAAATCGTATGTACCATTAAATACATCCGCAGAGTCTTTCCACCACATAATATCTGCACGTAAGGCATTGCTAATACGTGAACGTCTAACGTCACGTTTGATCATCTCATTGAGGAAGTCTAGTATTCGTTTTGTATGAATTCTTCCACCTTTTATGACTCTAGCAGCATGGCTAAGCACACCTGCAACACGTCTAAGCTGTCGAACGGTAACCCAGTTCCTACCAGAGAAAAATTCTATTTCTCTCATAACCTTGGCTATCTTGCGATCAGGTAAACGTAATTGACAATTCACAGAATCAACCTCAATGCCTAAGAAAACACAAATCTGAGATGGGCTAGTAGTTTTACGCCAATTAACGTAGAATCCTAATTCTCGAACCAGGTTAATCAAGGCTTGTTGACTACGAATACAATCATCATATGTTTCTGCCCAAATCAAAAAGTCATCAATATATGAGACTACAGAATGTCCCCTAGCTTGTAACACACGACAGACAGCATTGGTAATACGAGTAAAACAAAATGGGGCCACACGCGACCCAAAGCACATAAAATTATCACACAGGTGTACATCGTGGTTGTCAAAGTTCCACGAAATACCAAAATATGTTCGTTGAGAAGGGTGAATCGCCACACTTCTATACGCAGAAGTCAAGTCTACAGAACACATATAACTATAACGATTTAACTTGCTAACCACATCGTCCACCTTTACATATTGGAAACGTGAGAAAACAGATCGTGTATAGTTGTTGACTGAAGTTTTCAATGGCCGACGACAGTCAGTAATCATACGAATATCACCATTCGGTTTGCTGATGACTCCTACCGAATGTGTACACACGGGCATGTCGCTGACAATTGACATTTTTCCAGACTCTAACTCGGCGATAAGTTGATCCTCCAATTTAAACATGGTTGCAAGAGGAAAGTAGCAGGACGAATAATTATGGCGGAAATACGGTGTCACATTTGCTGAAGGGTCCACTAATTTAAAACCGTTGACGACTCCATCGATCAGATAGTGACAATCCGGATCTGTGTATTCCTCGGAGACTAAGACACGGGCCCATGCCGCCGGCTTGAATTGGCGCCTAACACCTTCCAACAGGCCCCAATCAACTATAGATAAGGCGGAATCGATAAGTATAGGCAAGGATTGGGTGTCGATAACAGAACTGGAAGTCTCAGGTTGAACAAGAGGAATATTATCAACAATTTCATCCTGCAAAATTGTCGAAAGTTCATTACCGCCGCCATCTTGTCACTGGCCACTTCCGGTTGGAGGTGGGCTCGTAGCGCCAGCTGATGTCGCAAAACTGCCATGTTGTTTTACCCAATCTAGATGAATCTTGCACGTATTGGCTTTGTGACTACCTTTACACAGGCCACAGAAACCATGTTGAAATGGACAATTCTCACAAGAACGATCATTATTCCATCTCCAACAGGCGCCTTTTACCCATTTGGAGAAGTCGTACATGGGACCCTTTTCTTCGATCAACTTCCGGTTTGATTCTGATTTGAAGTGAGACGAAGAATTACGAGGATATCTGTCTCGTTTAGCCATCAAATCCCGAATAGCTGTAGTGTTATCCGCACTAAGATACATCGACTCAGATAACCCGTCGACACAAGGCCAATTCGAAATCTTTCCTTGAAGAACTCGCGTAGTGGTAGAGTGTTCATATGCAACTAAGGCATGATCCACAAACACATTGCGATGTCCTTTGTACGAAATGAATTGGAGGTGGTTCAAATAGCCCTTAATGACACCAGCAGAAACATTCGCTTCCACCAGGCTATTCAATACACAGATACCACCGTACATCAGATCTCTATACGACATTTCCTCATGAGAGCCCAAATGTTCAATGTAGAATTCCGGGCGCAACTTACTCAGATCTGGGTGCTGCCAAGGGCCGGGGTTAGACCGACTGTCAGTAGAGTCACCGGCCTTTCCGGCTATGCTTGTTGGTCTATTGGATAGCGTCAAACGTGACAGCTCTTTCTCCGCATCGGCAATCTTCTGAAGTAAGTCATTTTTCTTATCAGATTGTGTACTTGCAATATCGATGGCTTTCTCCACTAGATCTAGGTAATCCTGGGAATCAGGACTTGGCAACTTGTCGATCGCGATACCCACGAGCTCCGCAACCTTGGCCGCGTTCATCTTAGAAGAATCAGTCGAACTAGCGGCAGCAGACAATCTTTCCAGTTTAGCACGACGATTGACTTCAACCCAACAACTTGGGCGATTATGTAGTTTAGAGCAGTATGAACAGTTAATCTGCGACATTAATACACGATTTTTTTTCCATTTACGGCCGCGATGTCCAAAAAAATAATTTTCTGAACCTGTTCCTTGCTCGATCGCTCACAAACTGATTCATTCAAACCCAACTGCCGGGAACAAGCGTAGCAACAATACAAACAACATTGGTAACCAAGAGACAGTACGGTGGCCGAAAGGCATGGTGGCTCGAGACTGCTGCAGTTATACCCATATTTAATACATTAAATATATTCCATTATTGTTGCAACAAAAAAGCCTTGTTCATAGAACAGAACGGGAGGATCTTATCAGCCGAGAGTTTACGGTCATCTGTAGTGGGCAGAAGACCTGGTCAATATCATAGTTACAATAAGGGTTATTGGAAGTTATCCATGGTCAATATCATAGTTACAATAAGGGTTATTGGAAGTTATCCATGGTCAATATCATAGTTACAATAAGGGTTATATTGGAAGTTATCCATGGTCAATACCATAGTTACAATAAGGGTTATTGGAAGTTATCCATGGTCAATATCATAGTTACAATAAGGGTTATTGGAAGTTATCCATGGTCAATATCATAGTTACAATAAGGGAAGTTATCCATGGTCAATATCATAGTTACAATAAGGGTTATTGGAAGTTATCCATGGTCAATATCATAGTTACAATAAGGGAAGTTATCCATGGTCAATATCATAGTTACAATAAGGGTTATTGGAAGTTATCCATGGTCAATATCATAGTTACAATAAGGGAAGTTATCCATGGTCAATATCATAGTTACAATAAGGGTTATTGGAAGTTATCCATGGTCAATATCATAGTTACAATAAGGGTTATTGGAGGTTATCCATGGTCAATATCATAGTTACAATAAGGGTTATTGGAAGTTATCCATGGTCAATATCATACTTACAATAAGGGATATTGGAAGTTATCCATGGTCAATATCATAGTTACAATAAGGGTTATTGGAAGTTATCCATGGTCAATATCATAGTAACAATAAGGGTTATTGGAAGTTATCCATGGTCAATATCATACTTACAATAAGGGATATTGGAAGTTATCCATGGTCAATATCATAGTTACAATAAGGGGGGAGGTTATCCACGGTCAATACCATACTTACAATAAGGGTTATTGGAAGTTATCCATGGTCAATATCATAGTTACAATAAGGGTGGAAGTTATCCATGGTCAATACCATAGTTACAATAAGGGTTATTCGAAGTTATCCATGGTCAATATCATAGTTACAATAAGGGTGGAAGTTATTCATGGTCAATATCATAGTTACAATAAGGGTTATTGGAAGTTATCCATGGTCAATATCATAGTTACAATAAGGGTTATTGGAAGTTATCCATGGTCAATATCATAGTTACAATAAGGGTTATTGGAGGTTACCCATGGTCAATATCATAGTTACAATAAGGGTTATTGGAAGTTATCCATGGTCAATATCATAGTTACAATAAGGGGGGAAGTTATCCATGGTCAATATCATAGTTACAATAAGGGTTATTAGAAGTTATCCATGGTCAATATTATAGTTACAATAAGGCTTATTGGAAGTTATCCATGGTCAATATCATAGTTACAATAAGGGTTATTGGAAGTTATCCATGGTCAATACCATAGTTACAATAAGGGTTATTGGAAGTTATCCATGGTCAATATCATAGTTACAATAAGGGTTATTGGAAGTTATCCATGGTCAATATCATAGTTACAATAAGGGTTATATTGGAAGTTATCCATGGTCAATATCATAGTTACAATAAGGCTTATTGGAAGTTATCCATGGTCAATATCATAGTTACAATAAGGGTTATTGGAAGTTATCCATGGTCAATATCATAGTTACAATAAGGGTTATTGGAAGTTATCCATGGTCAATATCATAGTTACAATAAGGGATATTGGAAGTTATCCATGGTCAATATCATAGTTACAATAAGGGTTATTGGAAGTTATCCATGGTCAATATCATAGTTACAATAAGGCTTTTTGGAAGTTATCCATGGTCAATATCATAGTTACAATAAGGGTTATTGGAAGTTATCCATGGTCAATATCATAGTTACAATAAGGGGGGAAGTTATCCATGGTCAATATCATAGTTACAATAAGGGTTATTGGAAGTTATCCATGGTCAATACCATAGTTACAATAAGGGTGGAAGTTATCCATGGTTAATATCATAGTTACAATAAGGGTTATTGGAAGTTATCCATGGTCAATATCATAGTTACAATAAGGGTTATTGGAAGTTATCCATGGTCAATATCATAGTTACAATAAGGGTGGAAGTTATCCATGGTTAATATCATAGTTACAATAAGGGTTATTGGAGGTTATCCATGGTCAATATCATAGTTACAATAAGGGTTATTGGAAGTTATCCATGGTCAATATCATAGTTACAATAAGGGTTATTGGAAGTTATCCATGGTCAATATCATAGTTACAATAAGGGGGGAAGTTATCCATGGTCAATATCATAGTTACAATAAGGGTTATTGGAAGTTATCCATGGTCAATACCATAGTTACAATAAGGGTGGAAGTTATCCATGGTTAATATCATAGTTACAATAAGGGTTATTGGAAGTTATCCATGGTCAATATCATAGTTACAATAAGGGTTATTGGAAGTTATCCATGGTCAATATCATAGTTACAATAAGGGGGGAAGTTATCCATGGTCAATATCATAGTTACAATAAGGGTTATTGGAGGTTACCCATGGTCAATATCATAGTTACAATAAGGGTTATATTAGAAGTTATCCATGGTCAATATTATAGTTACAATAAGGCTTATTGGAAGTTATCCATGGTCAATATCATAGTTACAATAAGGGTTATTGGAAGTTATCCATGGTCAATACCATAGTTACAATAAGGGTTATTGGAAGTTATCCATGGTCAATATCATAGTTACAATAAGGGTTATTGGAAGTTATCCATGGTCAATATCATAGTTACAATAAGGGTTATATTGGAAGTTATCCATGGTCAATATCATAGTTACAATAAGGCTTTTTGGAAGTTATCCATGGTCAATATCATAGTTACAATAAGGGTTATTGGAAGTTATCCATGGTCAATATCATAGTTACAATAAGGGTTATTGGAAGTTATCCATGGTCAATATCATAGTTACAATAAGGGTTATTGGAAGTTATCCATGGTCAATATCATAGTTACAATAAGGCTTATTGGAAGTTATCCGGGGGAGGTACAGGGAGGGGGCGGGCGGGGGTGGGGGGGGTACAGGGGAATAGGGGGAGGGGTGGTACAGGGGGGGAGGGGGAGGGGTACAAGGGGGGTAGGGTTGTTACACGGGGGGTACAGGGGGAGGGGGCGGGGGGAGGGGTACAAGGGGGGTATAGCGAGGGGCCAGGATGGGGGCGGGGACGGGGTGGTACAGGGGGGGAGGGGTACAGGGGGTAGGGGTGGTACAGGGAGGGGCGGGGGGAGGAGTGTTACAGGGGGAGGGGGTATAGTGAGGAGCCAGGATGGGGGGGGGGGGGCGGGGAGAGATAATCAATAATCAGGACGGACACACATTATCCATGTTCTTAGTGGACTTGTGTCGTTTCAAAGCTCATAAAACTGTAATAAACTGCTCTGATATGCCGACTAAGTGTACAATTCATAACCACACATTTAGCAAATTTTGCCAAATTAGGCTGAAAACTGATGAATTCTATCTATTGCAATATACTTGGTATTGTGTAGATTCAAGTCGTTTAGTCTACTTTACTCTTTCTTATATATTCAAAATGTTGGTAACAGCCGGAAGGAATATTCTCTAGTTAGTCCATAAACGTATGTCGACCCTTTTGTCTGTTTATATAGTACTCGTTTGTACTCAGTTGTACTCATCGAAAAGGCAAATAAAAAACATCTTATCTTATCTTATCTTATTTTAGATTCAGTATAATATTTATGTTAAATTGTATTTAAATACAATTCTTGTCTCATATTTGGGAGCATTGGTGGAGGTGAATTGTACATTGGCAACCTCTCCCCATTGTGTGTGAATAACCCATGATCTACAGTAAATGTATTAATGTTTGCGCAGTATTTATTTTCGCACACTCAACTTTGTGCGTGAAAATTGGTATAATTGTTGCATAAACAAGGCTGCGCGAATTTAAATCCACGCGAAATGGTGTCAAAGTACATAGTGCGCGAAAGTTTATCTGCGCGAAAATAAATACGTTTATAGTATCTCCTCTCATGAATCTATGACCAGATGGGGTTTTTTTGCGAATCAGGAACACAACTTTAGCGGGGTTTTTTTTCATGAAATTCGGTAATTATAGGCTAAAAGAGAAATAACAATTCAGATACTGGTTACGCCAGTAATCATGCAATTACTGTCAAACCTAAGCCAAAATGTGATGTGGGGGGGGGGGGGTCGTTTATTAATTACGGGTACAATTGGTCTATGATTCAAGAGTGGTTACACGACATGTTTAATGATGTCTCCCCTGAAATTGTGATGTGTATCAGGAAAATGAATCATAAGTCGCCAAAAATAGATTTTGAGATACCATTATATTTGAAAAGATGAGATGAATCTGATTTCAATGATAGTAAACAGTCTAATAATCTAATGAGTATTTCTAGATTTTAAGTTTGAAATTTTCGTTTTTGAAAAAAAAGTTTCCAATATTTCTGGGGGTCAATAAACAGTAAAGTAACTAAATCCAGTCTACATGAGGACCTTTAAAACTAAAAGATATATGAGACGTGCTCCATCAAAATGAGTCCCATGTCGGAAATCGATTTTGGAGTTAGCTATTGGATGGGTAAGCAGCAGGAAAGAGCTTTCCAATGATGTATAGAGCTTAATTTTAGGCCTATTGGGTATAATTCTATGGTTGCGGTGAGTATTTAAGGGACGCGGTTACTGGAGGAGCCGGAAACTGAGATACAGCCTGTTTAAGTTCGGCGAGTGACCTTCGGCGCACCATCCTTGGTTACGGGCATTTGTTATCAAGCGATTTCTATGAAATTTGGGACACACTTTACTAACTGCCATAGCCATAACATATACCAAATTCAGTTCATTTACTTAGTAACTTATCATTTTATCGCGCGATGAAAATTGGGTGAAATTTGGGCAAAATACATTTCTAGGAGACTTTT
Source organism: Sthenelais limicola (assembly GCA_942159475.1). Classification (NCBI taxonomy): domain Eukaryota; kingdom Metazoa; phylum Annelida; class Polychaeta; order Phyllodocida; family Sigalionidae; genus Sthenelais; species Sthenelais limicola. Next base: position 159,621,377 of record OW804094.1, on the reverse strand, counting down.
GTGGGATTTATGTCGGACGCGTCTCGTCATGCAAAATGACCAGTTCATATGATTGGATTTTTCTCAGATTTGGGGCAGGTATTATAGACTAGTAGGGCCACAATATATAAAAAAATCAGTGCATTTCATTTAATATTTTTTATTTTATTACCCTGTTAACACGAGTATAATAATTCTGTACAAAATTCTTCGGTGCAGTGCTTGCAATATATACATGATAACACACCTATTCATTCTAACAAAACAAAATGTACAACAGTATTCACCAGTAATAAAATCAGTAATAAAATCAGTAATAAAATCAATAAAATAGCAGTCAGCCCCTACCCCTACCCCTACCCCTACCCCTACCCCTCCCTGGCCGGCGTTGCTGAACATTTCCCCTCCCCCTCCCCCTACCTCTCTTTGCTGGAGGAGGTGCAACCTCCCCATCCGAAGAAGATTCTGAAGATTCCCTTACCCTGCCCCTTCCCCTTACTGTTCCTCTACCCCTACCCCTACCCCTACCCCTACCCCTACCCCTAGCTTGAGGTTCCTCTTGAGGTTCCTCCTCCTCCTCCTCCTCAGAAGATTCATCACCACCTAATTCTAATGATTCATCAGAAGAAGATTCCCTGTCCCTTCCCCTTCCCCTTCCCCTTCCTCTACCCCTCCCTCTTCCTCTAGCCCTTCCACTTCCCCTCCCTCTACCTCTTACTGGGGCGACTGCAGGAGCCTGTACAATGTAGCCATCCCCCCCCCTCCCTGGCCCTTCTTCAGGTACAGTTGGTTTGGGGCACATAATGTCTTTGGTTTCTTCGGTACAAAAATCACGAATAGAATTAAAAAGATACCACTGTCTGTATGCAGACAGTCCAGGAGAAGGTACAATGGGTGGGTTGTCCTGAGGGACATCACCCACATCAACAGTAAGCATTTTAAAAGTACCACTATCTTCAGGGCCTACAAATGGCCTGAAAGAAATAACACCAGGTTTGTCACTAGAAAATTCAAAATGATGATACCCTTTGATACCTGGAAAAGATTTGGAGAAAGGTGACAGGAATGCCTGCCAGTCGTACAATGGAACAAAAACAGTACCCCTTTCATCACCTACAAGTTGGGCCTGGTTGACCCCCCCTGGCGTACTGCGCTGCACACTGGCTTTTAATTGCTGAAGAGAAGAAACGTTGTCCCGACGAAATTGTTTTTTCAAGAGACCAAAGCACCAGTCGGGGGCAAACTTAGTGTGCCCAGTAATCAAAAAGTTAAGTGTAATAGACCTGTGCCTTCCAGTAAGGACACGCCACATCAAATAGGCCAAAACATACCGGTTCTTGTTCTGGCCACTACAATTGTCACAGTTAAGATCTAAATCTTTCTCCCCCAGACCATAGTTTTCAAAGTAATGATTCAGATAAGAAATAACTGCATTTGACCCCTTACTGGTGCAATGGCTCTCATCTATAAGGTAGTTAACTTGTCTAGGCATTCCTTCCATGCAAATACCGAACAGGCCTACCTTCCTCGGGGTGAGAAAATAAAGGGGACCTGGTTGCATCGGGTAAGAAGGTAAATGCACTTGTTGTGCAAAGTCAAAACTGAGATGTACTCGAATGTCACATGAGCAAGGGGCATGTTTGCCAAGGGGGGGTTCACCATTGTCTCTGTACGCTTCTTTTGCATCAGCACAAAATTTCTGATAAAGAGTTCTTTCGGCGGTTACACTGTCTAAATGTTTCTGCTGTTTCTTTAACTTGGCAGCTTTCACAACATCAGGTAAATTACTACTACAGGAAATGTCTCTGTTATTACGCTGGCACTCCCAGCAGAGGTCTGTCATGGGACGACTTGTGACTATTTTAGGAAGATACTTGCGCCATAAATGACCAAAAGTGGAGTAGGCAACAGCCCTATTGCCAGTCTCTTGCATGGCTTGTGTGTAAAGACGATGAACTTCAGCTTTTGTAGAACGGCAGGGGAGAATTAAGATGTCGTCTCTGTGGTGAGAAGATACTCTGCCTGGCAAGACAAGAGCATGTGTTTCGGCATAAGATGTGATGAAGTTGATAGTGTTCTTCAGGTCATCTATTGGCAAAGACCTCACAGCACGGTGACCACCACCCTGTCGTGAACGAGTGACCAGACCATCCTCAGCGAAGGATTTTAGCAAAACTGTCAGCAAGTTTTGGCTAATCCTAGAAGTGAAGGGAGAGAAAAGAAATAGAAAAAATAATTAATAATAATTTAATCGTTGACAAAGGAAGAAATTGAACATAATGCAGGATCTTAAAATGACAATACCAAAATATTGATTCTTAGCAAATAATCATGTTATTATGAATAGCTATCTAATGTTCAGTATTAATGGGCACCACAAGATTCATGATAACACTCACTTGTAAAGGAATTTAAAGGTAGCTTTGCAAATAGGCTTGTTATGCATCCTGTAGTGGCTCTTTGGGTGTTTTCTCTCTCCCTTCCACTGGCGCCCCTTCTTGGTTGGACTGCATCGATCACTGTTGTCAGTAACAGTATTGAAAACGCCAAAGAGTGCCATGTCGAGCTCATCTGAAACGACAGTATAACAATAATGTAAAAATGAATTTGTGACTGACTAATATCACCGACACCAATCTTAGTCTGAGTCCCTACAGTTATCCTACGTAATTAGTTATCCTATGTAATTGGGTAGCACGTGTCCTCATTATTTAACAAGCTACAGCTTAAAATACTGATTAAAATACTGAATGAGTATTATACAGGCATGTATAGGCAATGAGGCAATAGAGAAAAACATTATTTTGAAATTACCTCGATGGATTTGGTCATGTTCCGACCGATGAGAGATGCGCTGTTCCACAGTGAACTGGTCTATGCATGGCCCGCCGTTAAACAATCGGCAGTTACATCTGAAATGGACAAAATCCTAGATTTTAATTTGCCCATAATGACACAAACAAACAATGTATTTTTAACCCTACATTCCATACGAGACGAGTAAGGAATCTCAGACGTCCCAAGTAAATAGCTACTCCCCAGATCTCGAGGGCCTTAAACTCCCCACGCACGAACAACACCATGCGACTTAAAACATACACCAATTAAATTTTAGAACCTCTAAATATACCCACAAGGTATCTAGCACATATAACAGCATTGGATTATAGATTTGGAATGATTTCCAGGGATGTACATAGCATAGTTTTCAGATCGCGTCCCCCAGCATGTCAACACACACGATAGAAAAGATGGCTGCAGAGCACCAACACTTACCGAAACGTGGAGCACTTTTCCCGTTCCTTGTCCAGGACTGCCTGCATGTGATCAATAATAAGAATAGGTTCTGATGCTTCCTCAACTTCTTCTTCGTTCGTCTCCGGAGTTTCAGGCTGATCAGGGACGTCTGGTTCTCCATCTGAGTCAGATTCCACCGTCTCTGTTTCCTCGTTGAACACAAAATACTCTTCGATGAGGTTACGCCATTCGGCGTTGTCGACAACACCTCCCAAATTGGCTCGAGCGATGCCATTAAGAGCGTCTGCGACGGTGGCCTCAGCTTCCATGTTTAAATAATAAACCTTGGTCCATTTAAAACTTTGTTGGAGAGTAAAACACGTCTTGTATCGTCTGGAATCGAGGAATAACTGGTCGCTTCGATTCAAATCCAAGACCACGCTAGAAGATGGCGTCAGCCGGAAGTTGATCTTTTAAAGCGGCTGGACCAATCACAGGGCTGTATCAACCCCTCGTGGGCTCCCTTGACAACCCTAGCAACCATTGTTTACGCCGAATGCACTTGGAGAGAGCTCTGTGATTGGTTTACTTACGCGGCGATTCAAAAGGGAAGAATCCCATTGGCTAGAGGAGATTCGCGGCTTTCCGAGGATACCAAATGTGCTGGGGTACCCTACGATCAAATGTCCATGGCGTACGAGTGAATTTAGTGAAAAATAGCCTTCGGCTCCTTTGTTTAAACCCATCCAACCATGTTAGGAAAATGTTTACCGGCCGTTATGAAGCGTAAATAATTGTTTTTGGTACAAAATATTTTCCAGTCTCAAAAAAAACATAATAAAGATTAATATTACGGGAAAAAAAGTTTTCGACCGAAAAAGTCCTATACCACCTTTGGAGCCCTATATCTCAAAATGAAAGTTGCCGACATGGGACTCTTTTTGATGGAGCGCCTCACATATTACATAGATTATCCTGAAATTTGATACATCAATTGATACGGCTAGAAGTGATGGACTCCCCAAAAATCAGAAGATTCCAATAATGTGAACTGGTGAAAAGAACACTTTGAAAAATATCAATTTTGCGACTTATGACTCATTTTCCTGAAACACATCACAAATATGCGATTACTCTAATAAACTAGATGTTTGTTTGTGCACGATCAATGAATGATGTAGTAATATCCTCCTCCTGCTTGCCTCGGGAGGATGAGTTACATACACTTACCATGGCCATTTATATTCTACATAAAAAACAAACTAGAATAAATGTATAAACTTCGCCTAAATATAAAGAAAGCCCCGAGGCTTCACGTCTATATGGGTGAGATTTCCAGAAAATGTACAATTGGCAGCTGTACACATTTACTAAGTTCTGCTAAATTAGGCTGCAATTTGGTCGATAGTAGGTAAATTTGAGTATATTCGGCATTGCATTGATTCTAGCAATCTGTTTGGTTAGGTTGAACTGTATTTTGAACTTTATTTACGTCTGAAATGTGGGTTGTTTGAGAAGATTGGTGAAGGTGAATTGTACATTTTCTGAAAATCTGACCCATATGTGTATATCTTAGATGCTCCTGTAAGCTATAGTAAGCTATACTTAGGTATCCCGGAGACATTTTAAAGATTGGAAATAGGTGACATGCATTATTGCCGAGATGTAGCCCTTAACGAATGATTTTTTTCTTTTTAAAATCGGTTGATAATTTCTGGTCATGAGGCCGAGTAGGGGACAGAGGTGCCAAAACACCCCATGTCTCCCAAAACACCTCAGATTAAACCTGTAATCTATCCAAGTTAAAAGTATCCATATATTATGTATCATATATGATTGCAAACATATCTACAGTTTGAGGTTCTTATTTTATTTTTATATTCATTTTTTATTATTTAAATATAGTAAAAGTATCATATCTCATCGAGCTATGTAGCCTGCTGAGTTAATTTGTAGATTGTACTGAACTTATTTGATTGTTTTTCTATCAGCTAGAACTGAGGAAAGTGTGTAACAATGTAATGTCTCTCAGCTGAATAAACATATTTGTGATCCGTATCTAAGTATTTCAAGATTTTAAGTTAGATATTTTCGTTTTTGAAAAAAAGGTTTCCAATATTTCTGGGGGTTAATAAACAGTAAAATAACTAAATGTAGTCCATATGAGGACCTTTAAAACGAAAGGATATACTACATAGATTGTCCTGGAATTTGAGACATCGATTGACATACCTATAAGTGACACACTCTCCAAAAATCAGAACATTCCAATAATGTGATCTTATGAAAAAAAACACTTTGAAAAATATCAATTTTGCGACTTATGACTCATTTTCCTGAAACACATCACATTTAAACAAAACAATCTGAAATGTTGCACATGTGGGTCCGTCTATGCTACTCACAGTACAACAATGAAGTCATTCTGAGCAACATCTTGTAGGAAAACATTGTAGAATAATAATTTGTTGTGACTTGTGACTCATTTAGGACATGAGCTTTAGTAATTAGACTGAACCAATGATATGTAGGCCGGTATACATCGAATATTTAACTGTAGTTGGTATTGCCTTGATTAAAGGAATGACCTTGGTCTTATGTTGAACTTTGTTCAGCAGAGTTAAGTCTAGATTATCCTCAATTGATTATTAGAACTTCATTGTAATGTTTTTTGATAACTCAACTGTCGTTATTACAGAAGATGTGCAGTATAAAATACTAAATTAAAAAAAGTGAAAAAAAAACTCTATTCGATTATGTTGAACTGTATTTTGAACCACATTTTTGTCCTATATTTGGTTTATTTGAGAGAATTGGTGAATTATACGATGTGAGAAGACTTCATAATATAAAAAATTATCATCGTTCCCACTGTGTTGTTGTTGTTTACTCGCACACGGTGGCCATTGTGGTAAAACTTTCCTCCAGGGGAAGATGTCATCCCATCATGCAGTTCTCTGCCCCCAGGGGTCAGGTGTAGAGTTGTGACGTCACATCCAGCATAAAGGTATTGTTCCTGAGCGATAATGAGTGCATTATACAAGACAATAAGTGAGCGAAGTGAGCGATAATGGAGGTCAGGAAGACAATGACTCAGCATTACTGACAATACAGTGGGCGATAATACATGTATACATGCATGTGTAAGGATAGCCTGGGGGCCAGGAGGAGAAGCAGGCTTTGAACTGGTCCCGCATGCTCAGAATACTGCATTATGGGAGTGAGCAAATTAACGCCGGCGACTAAGTATAGAATATTTTATTTCCTAATAAACAATCAAGGTGAGCGATAATGTGTTATGGTAGGATAAGTCAGAGTTGTAAGGCATGAATTCTTGCAAGGAAAATTTTATTGCTGGGAAAAATCTAACAATTTGTGTGTGGCTGTATGTTGCCGCATTCAGGCATGGCGTGCCATAGCCCTGCCGCAGTGTGCATTCTATTGCTTATATTCTCATGGAAGACTCTGACAAAAAACAATCAGTGATTTTTGTCTTTTATATAAAAATATTCACACAATGTACAGCAGCAGCTCAGAGCATGAAGAATAAATACATGAAGTAGGAGGATGACCAAGGCCGAATAAATTAGATGATGTAAACACGAGGTGTTGCTGGATCACAGGTACACGTCCTATTCCTTGCTTTCTGCTATTACAAAATTACACTACAATAAAGTTCTACTTCTTGCCGTAACCTCCTTGGTAGCCTCCATAGCCACCGCCGCCGCCTCCATGGCCGGCCTGGCTGTAGCCGACTGCTGTCTGCTGGCCGCCCTTCCTGACCTTGACTGGGTGGCAGCACCTGTGGGTGCTGTTACACTGCAGCCAGCTCAGCGCCACCGTCTTGTACACCATGGGCTTCCCATGGTGGTAGTGCCCCATCATGTGATGCCCAAAGTTGTTGAAGAGTTGTGCTGAGGTGATGCACACAGACGACTCGTTGGTACAGAAGCCACTGAACTTCTGGCACACAGTCTCACGGGAGATGCAGCAGACGTTGTCATAGCTGTAGGACTTGCACACGTCCTTGTAGATGTTGAGGGTGGTGTTGCAGTTGTCGATGCTGACGCAGGAGCCTCCGTAGAGACGGCATTGCACCAGTGGGTTGTGGAGCAGGGCCTGCAGGTAGTGCAGGTTACCCCCGCCCTGGTGCCCGCCATGACCACCGCCACCGCCACCGCCACCGCCATGGTAGCCAAACGATGCCACGTCTGTAAGACAAGATAGCTGTGGTTAATATTCTATTATATAATGTACCCTGGTGCTGTGGTAGCCAAACGATGCCACGTCTGTAAGACAAGATAGCTGTGGTTAATATTCTATTATATAATGTACCCTGGTGCTGTGGTAGCCAAACGATGCCACGTCTGTAAGACAAGATAGCTGTAGTTAATATCATATTATATAATGTACCCTGGTACTGTGGTAGCCAAACGATGCCACGTCTGTAAGACAAGATAGCTGTAGTTAATATTCTATTATATAATGTACCCTGGTGCTGTGGTAGCCAAACGATGCCACGTCTGTAAGACAAGATAGCTGTAGTTAATATTCTATTATATAATGTACCCTGGTACTGTGGTAGCCAAACGATGCCACGTCTGTAAGACAAGATAGCTGTAGTTAATATTCTATTATATAATGTACCCTGGTGCTGTGGTAGCCAAACGATGCCACGTCTGTAAGACAAGATAGCTGTAGTTAATATTCTATTATATAATGTACCCTGGTGCTGTGGTAGCCAAACGATGCCACGTCTGTAAGACAAGATAGCTGTAGTTAATATTCTATTATATAATGTACAAATTGTAGAATAGTAGTAATATGTTTATTGTTGCTAATATTACGTAATGGTTTGATAAAGCTGATGTTACTGCAGAAACATGTCAGGACTTGAGCAAGCTTATATTCTGTAATTCTTACTCCTGTGTACTGGACCGTCTTATTAGGAAACTCAAAAATTACCAGATTAGTATGTTACTAAGTGGAATATGTGTAAGATGCATGGCGGTTTTACATCTTGTATGTCACCACTAGGTATCATTGTATCATCTTTTATTCTCACTGATAAATACCAAAAATATTCTATAGGTTGATATTATCTCAAACTTAGTCCAAAGGAATAGTAGTCTAATATTGATGTTATTATTTGCTAATTTGATCTTGTAGATCTCTGATAGTTTTCTATTATTTTCCATGTAACTTCTAATCATAAGCTGAGAATAGCAATATAAATTGTGAGCTTACTGAAATAAAAGATAAACAAACAAACAATTAAGACAACTAAAAGCTCCACTGGTGGATTGGTCAATTGAGGTGTTCTACCTACACTCAGAATATGTGATGTGTTTCAGGAAAATCACAAAAGTCATAAGTCATAAGTCGCAAAATGGATATTTTTCAAAGTGATTTATTTATAAGATATCTTTGTTGGAGTATTCTAATTTTCTGGGGTACTTAATGCTGCTAGTAATGATAATACATGTATGGAATTTCAAGGCAATGTATTAAATATATATATGCATTTCTAAGGTCATCTTATGGAGTATATTTGGGTACTTTATTAGTAATTATCCACCCAAAAATATCAAAAACTTTTTTTTTGAATAAAGATGTCTAACTTATAATATAGAAACATATAGATGTCCTTGATGTTTACTACCATTAGAATCGGCTTGAGCTTATCTATTCAGATATGATAATATCTCAAAATCAAATTTTTGCTACTTGTGACTCATTTTCCTGAAACACATAACATATTACGTAATACATTATAATCTTTACAGCCTCCAATGTAGGAATAACAAGGTTGAATCCAATTGCTGTGATTAACTTCCACCATTTACATACAGCTATCTACCTAAGGTTTATACATCTCATTGTGTCCATCTTTCCACTCAATCGTGTAAATTACAAATTAATTAATTAATTAATTGAAGCATTAAGTAGACCATCTGGATGTTTATATACCTCCCCACAGTCCAGCCCACATTGTGTCATGGTAGTTCTGAGTCTGTGCAAAAAAAAGGATCCCCCCCGCCAACACACACACTTTTAGAGTCTGCACAAAAAAGGTGCCCCCCCCCCTTCAGAGTCTGCACAAAAAAGGTGGCCCCCATAAAGATTCCCCTCACCCCCAGTGGTTATACATGACCAGTCCCTAATGCCGTATTCCACCGTGTAATACCTCCCACCCCCTCCCCCCCAGTGGTTATTAACGACCAGTCCCTAATGCCGTATTCCACCGTGTAATACCTCCCCCCCCCCTCCCCCCTGTAGTTATAAAGGACCAGTCCCTAATGCCGTATTCCACCGTGTAATACCTCCCCCCCAGTGGTTATAAAGGACCAGTCCCTAATGCCGTATTCCACCGTGTAATACCTCCCCCCCCCTGTAGTTATAAATGACCAGTCCCTAATGCCGTATTCCACCGTGTAATACCTCCCCCCACCCCCAGTGGTTATAAAGGACCAGTCCCTAATGCCGTATTCCACCGTGTAATACCTCCCCCCCAGTGGTTATAAAGGACCAGTCCCTAATGCTGTATTCCACCGTGTAATACCTCCCCCCCCCCTCCCCCCTGTAGTTATAAAGGACCAGTCCCTAATGCCGTATTCCACCGTGTAATACCTCCCCCCCAGTGGTTATAAAGGACCAGTCCCTAATGCCGTATTCCACCGTGTAATACCTCCCCCCCCCTGTAGTTATAAATGACCAGTCCCTAATGCCGTATTCCACCGTGTAATACCTCCCCCCCCTGTAGTTATAAATGACCAGTCCCTAATGCCGTATTCCACCGTGTAATACCTCCCCCCACCCCCAGTGGTTATAAAGGACCAGTCCCTAATGCCGTATTCCACCGTGTAATACCTCCCCCCCAGTGGTTATAAAGGACCAGTCCCTAATGCCGTATTCCACCGTGTAATACCTCCCCCCCCCCTCCCCCCTGTAGTTATAAAGGACCAGTCCCTAATGCCGTATTCCACCGTGTAATACCTCCCCCCCAGTGGTTATAAAGGACCAGTCCCTAATGCCGTATTCCACCGTGTAATACCTCCCCCCCCCCTGTAGTTATACATGACCAGTCCCTAATGCCGTATTCCACCGTGTAATACCTCCCCCCCAGTGGTTATAAAGGACCAGTCCCTAATGCCGTATTCCACCGTGTAATACCTCCCCCCTCCCCCAGTGGTTATAAAGGACCAGTCCCTAATGCCGTATTCCACCGTGTAATACCTCCCCCCCCCCCAGTGGTTATTAATGACCAGTCCCTAATGCCGTATTCCACCGTGTAATACCTCCCCCCCCCCCAGTGGTTATTAATGACCAGTCCCTAATGCCGTATTCCACCGTGTAATACCTCCCCCCCCCCCAGTGGTTATTAATGACCAGTCCCTAATGCCGTATTCCACCGTGTAATACCTCCCCCCCAGTGGTTATACATGACCAGTCCCTAATGCCGTATTCCACCGTGTAATACCTCCCCCCCCCCTCCCCCCTGTAGTTATAAAGGACCAGTCCCTAATGCTGTATTCCACCGTGTAATACCTCCCCCCCAGTGGTTATAAATGACCAGTCCCTAATGCCGTATTCCACCGTGTAATACCTCCCCCCCCCCCCCTCCCTGTAGTTATAAATGACCAGTCCCTAATGCCGTATTCCACCGTGTAATACCTCCCCCCCTCCCTGTAGTTATTAATGACCAGTCCCTAATGCCGTATTCCACCGTGTAATACCTCCCCCCCCTCCCTGTAGTTATAAAGGACCAGTCCCTAATGCCGTATTCCACCGTGTAATACCTCCCCCCCCTGTAGTTATAAATGACCAGTCCCTAATGCCGTATTCCACCGTGTAATACCTCCCCCCCTCCCTGTAGTTATAAATGACCAGTCCCTAATGCCGTATTCCACCGTGTAATACCTCCCCCCCTCCCTGTAGTTATAAATGACCAGTCCCTAATGCCGTATTCCACCGTGTAATACCTCCCCCTCCCCCCTGTAGTTATAAATGACCAGTCCCTAATGCCGTATTCCACCGTGTAATACCTCCCCCCCCTGTAGTTATAAATGACCAGTCCCTAATGCCGTATTCCACTGTGTAATACCTCCCCCCCCCCCCCTCCCTGTAGTTATAAATGACCAGTCCCTAATGCCGTATTCCACCGTGTAATACCTCCCCCCCCTGTAGTTATAAATGACCAGTCCCTAATGCCGTATTCCACCGTGTAATACCTCCCCCTCCCCCCTGTAGTTATAAATGACCAGTCCCTAATGCCGTATTCCACCGTGTAATACCTCCCCCCCCTGTAGTTATAAATGACCAGTCCCTAATGCCGTATTCCACCGTGTAATACCTCCCCCCCTGTAGTTATACATGACCAGTCCCTAATGCCGTATTCCACCGTGTAATACCTCCCCCCCCCCCTGTAGTTATAAATGACCAGTCCCTAATGCCGAATTCCACCGTGTAATACCTCCCCCCCCCTGTAGTTATAAATGACCAGTCCCTAATGCCGTATTCCACCGTGTAATACCTCCCCCCCCCTGTAGTTATAAATGACCAGTCCCTAATGCCGTATTCCACCGTGTAATACCTCCCCCCCCCCTGTAGTTATAAATGACCAGTCCCTAATGCCGTATTCCACCGTGTAATACCTCCCCCCCCCCTGTAGTTATAAATGACCAGTCCCTAATGCCGTATTCCACCGTGTAATACCTCCCCCCCCTGTAGTCATAAATGACCAGTCCCTAATGCCGTATTCCACCGTGTAATACCTCCCTCCCCCCCCCAGTGGTTATTAATGACCAGTCCCTAATGCCGTATTCCACCGTGTAATACCTCCCCCCCTCCCCCAGTGGTTATAAAGGACCAGTCCCTAATGCCGTATTCCACCGTGTAATACCTCCCCCCCCCCTCCCCCCTGTAGTTATAAAGGACCAGTCCCTAATGCCGTATTCCACCGTGTAATACCTCCCCCCCAGTGGTTATAAAGGACCAGTCCCTAATGCCGTATTCCACCGTGTAATACCTCCCCCCACCCCCAGTGGTTATAAAGGACCAGTCCCTAATGCCGTATTCCACCGTGTAATACCTCCCTCCCCCCCCCAGTGGTTATTAATGACCAGTCCCTAATGCCGTATTCCACCGTGTAATACCTCCCCCCCCCCTCCCCCCTGTAGTTATAAAGGACCAGTCCCTAATGCCGTATTCCACCGTGTAATACCTCCCCCCCCTGTAGTTATAAAGGACCAGTCCCTAATGCCGTATTCCACCGTGTAATACCTCCCCCCCCCCTCCCCCCTGTAGTTATAAATGACCAGTCCCTAATGCCGTATTCCACCGTGTAATACCTCCCCCCCAGTGGTTATAAAGGACCAGTCCCTAATGCCGTATTCCACCGTGTAATACCTCCCCCCTCCCCCAGTGGTTATAAAGGACCAGTCCCTAATGCCGTATTCCACCGTGTAATACCTCCCCCCCAGTGGTTATAAAGGACCAGTCCCTAATGCTGTATTCCACCGTGTAATACCTCCCCCCCAGTGGTTATACATGACCAGTCCCTAATGCCGTATTCCACCGTGTAATACCTCCCCCCCCCCCCCCCCCTGTAGTTATAAAGGACCAGTCCCTAATGCCGTATTCCACCGTGTAATACCTCCCCCCCAGTGGTTATACATGACCAGTCCCTAATGCCGTATTCCACCGTGTAATACCTCCCCCCCCCCTCCCCCCTGTAGTTATACATGACCAGTCCCTAATGCCGTATTCCACCGTGTAATACCTCCCCCCCAGTGGTTATTAATGACCAGTCCCTAATGCCGTATTCCACCGTGTAATACCTCCCCCCTCCCCCAGTGGTTATAAAGGACCAGTCCCTAATGCCGTATTCCACCGTGTAATACCTCCCCCCCCAGTGGTTATAAATGACCAGTCCCTAATGCCGTATTCCACCGTGTAATAACGATCCTATCGATTATGCATCAGCAATAATTATTCACTCTAGAGAGATGTGTGAATTGCTAAAGAGAATAGTTGTGTGTTGTTGAACAAATAATGCCATTATAAAGCACTTCCATCATCACACAGTGATCAGCAATAGTGTCTCATTAAGTCACACTATGTCAGCCTTACACCACAAGGCAACACTTGTAAACACTCAGGCTAACTAATTCATCCCTTTGTAACTGTTTAAACTTTATATTGGCCTGAAATGAACTGAAAAAAAACACCAAAACAATGAGAACAGTAATAGATCTCTATCACATCTTAATCGTTGATTAATTTACCTATAAAAGCTGCTATATTATACATAAATAAGGCAGCACTTGCAAACACTTATTCTAACTAATTTCTCCCTTTGTAACTGTTTAAATATTCTACTGGCCTGAAATGGAATAAAAACAAAACAAAAAATACAAAACCCAATGAGGAACACAGCCTGGCTACATCCCCCCGCTATTGATTCTAAAGAGTTTTTTTATTTTATCTATTTTCATTATTTTATATATTATATATTGTGTCAATTCTATACCATCTTGATTCTGAGCTTAAGTTGAAGAAAGGAAAGTAATAAATCTCTGTCACATCTTATAATCGTTGACTAATTTACCCATAACCGCCATACATTCAGATTCAATTTCTAAGCAATAGTACATTACTTAAACAACACCAGTATATTCACACTGTCAAGGCAGTTATTCTGATAAATGATATTGGTGTGATTTCAGTTATAAATAAGATACGCTATGATAATGTAGGGTGGTATAGAACGATGAATATATGGGTCAGATTTTCAGAAAATGTACAATTGGCAGATCTACATATTTAGTAAATTCTGCTAATTTAAGACTGAAAAATGGTCAAAACTAGGTATATCTGAGTATATTTGGTATTGAGTTGATTTAAAGGATATATTTGGTTGTATTAAACTGAATTTTGAACATCATTATTGTCTTAAATTTGTGTTATTTGAAAGGATTGTTGAAGACAAATTGTACATTTTCTGAAAATCTGACCCATATACTGATATTAACACCATGCGTCTAATTAATAGGTTCATAATAATACACATTATAACGTTAATACACTATCCAAATTACATTTACCACAGTTTGGTATAGATATAAGTTTGGTATAGATATAAGTTTGGTGTAGATATAAGTTTGGTATAGATATAAGTTGTAATCCATGAGATAATAATTGAATTAAATGGAAAGGTTTGTACAAATGTAATGAAAACAGAAAGATGAAGGACTGATACATATTTCAGACAATTCCTGATACTGTAAACGTATTAATGTTTGCGCAGTATTTATTTTCGCTATTTTCGCGCACCCACCTTTCTGCGCGAAAATAAATCCTGCGCAAAAGGTATAATTATTGCATAAACAAGCTGTGAGACTATCTTGCTGCGCGAATTTAAATCTGCGCGAAAAGATGTCAAAGCACTTAGTGCGCGAAAATTTATCTGCGCGAAAAAAAATACGTTTACAGTAGTCTAAGACAGCTAGGAAAGAACCAAAGATTCTCTGTGGCTATGGTAGTTTTGCCCGGTATTGAACAGCAAACCATTCATTCCATGTAAACTAAGCAAGAAACCGAAAAATAATATTTTTTAAAACTTTTAATCTGATTTTGATTAATTTAAAAATTAATTTTCGCCAGTGGGAATCTAAAATATCTTCTCAAATTTTATTGTGGAAAAAAAATATTTTTTGAAAGAGAGGTTTTGTGCTAGTGACAAACTCCAATGTTATCAACATTAAAGAGAGCAGGAATATCTGACATAAATAAAAGCATGAATATTGCATTATTGTTTCAGCAGGCGAATCCTTCAATGGCTGATATGGAATTCATGAGTCAACATGTAGACTTTAGATGTTATGACCATTATGTAGTTTACAAGTCAAGCAACCTGCCCCCTGGCGCCCCCTTCATTCAATCAGCATAACCACCAGTTGAGAGGCCGCCTGGTGGTGATATTGTGCACTAATGAGGCGGCAGATGTAGAAGAAGAGTTTGTGTGAACGGCGCTATAGTTTCTAGCACATCCTCTGGGAGACGTTATAGGTTGTGGGGAAATGTCTAATGTCTCTCATTCTATGGGACGAGTAAATGAGCTCTGGGTGAGGGATTCACCTGTAGGAGCTGAACTAGTCCTGGTAGAACTAGTCCCCCAGCCCCCTTTAATAAAAATACAATGTAATTGATATACAATTATGACATTTTATAACTGGTTCATGGGGTAGTATGTTTAGTTCAGCTCTTATAGCTGGTCTTCCACTAACTCATGGGGTGTATGTTTAGTTCAGCTCTTATAGCTGGTCTTCCACTAACTCATGGGGTAGTATGTTTAGTTCAGCTCCTATAGCTGGTCTTCCACTAACTCATGGGGTAGTATGTTTAGTTCAGCTCTTATAGCTGGTCTTCCACTAACTCATGGGGTAGTATGTTTAGTTCAGCTCCTATAGCTGGTCTTCCACTAACTCATGGGGTATTATGTTTAGTTCAGCTCTTATAGCTGGTCTTCCACTAACTCATGGGGTAGTATGTTTAGTTCAGCTCCTATAGCTGGTCTTCCACTAACTCATGGGGTATTATGTTTAGTTCAGCTCTTATAGCTGGTCTTCCACTAACTCATGGGGTAGTATGTTTAGTTCAGCTCTTATAGCTGGTCTTCCACTAACTCATGGGGTAGTATGTTTAGTTCAGCTCTTATAGCTGGTCTTCCACTAACTCATGGGGTAGTATGTTTAGTTCAGCTCTTATAGCTGGTCTTCCACTAACTCATGGGGTATTATGTTTAGTTCAGCTATTATAGCTGGTCTTCCACTAACTCATGGGGTAGTATGTTTAGTTCAGCTCTTATAGCTGGTCTTCCACTAACTCATGGGGTATTATGTTTAGTTCAGCTCTTATAGCTGGTCTTCCACTAACTCATGGGGTATTATGTTTAGTTCAGCTCTTATAACTGGTCTTCCACTAACTCATGGGGTAGTATGTTTAGTTCAGCTCTTATAACTGGTCTTCCACTAACTCATGGGGTGTATGTTTAGTTCAGCTCTTATAACTGGTCTTCCACTAACTCATGGGGTGTAACTCATGGGGTAGTATGTTTAGTTCAGCTCTTATAGCTGGTCTTCCACTAACTCATGGGGTAGTATGTTTAGTTCAGCTCTTATAGCTGGTCTTCCACTAACTCATGGGGTAGTATGTTTAGTTCAGCTCTTATAGCTGGTCTTCCACTAACTCATGGGGTAGTATGTTTAGTTCAGCTCTTATAGCTGGTCTTCCACTAACTCATGGGGTAGTATGTTTAGTTCAGATCTTATAGCTGGTCTTCCACTAACTCATGGGGTGTATGTTTAGTTCAGCTCTTATAGCTGGTCTTCCACTAACTCATGGGGTGTATGTTTAGTTCAGCTCTTATAACTGGTCTTCCACTGACTCATGGGGTAGTATGTTTAGTTCAGCTCTTATAGCTGGTCTTCCACTAACTCATGGGGTGTATGTTTAGTTCAGCTTCTATAACTGGTCTTCCACTAACTCATGGGGTAGTATGTTTAGTTCAGCTCTTATAGCTGGTCTTCCACTAACTCATGGGGTATTATGTTTAGTTCAGCTTCTATAACTGGTCTTCCACTAACTCATGGGGTAGTATGTTTAGTTCAGCTCTTATAGCTGGTCTTCCACTAACTCATGGGGTAGTATGTTTAGTTCAGCTCTTATAGCTGGTCTTCCACTAACTCATGGGGTAGTATGTTTAGTTCAGCTCTTATAGCTGGTCTTCCACTAACTCATGGGGTAGTATGTTTAGTTCAGCTCCTATAGCTGGTCTTCCACTGACTCATGGGGTAGTATGTTTAGTTCAGCTCTTATAGCTGGTCTTCCACTGACTCATGGGGTAGTATACCACTATCTATTACTGTATCATGTTTAAAGGACCCAATCTGTTGACCCGAGGGAGGAAACTATCTATAGTATCAGCAGAATTCCTAGATAAACATGTTGACCACATCAGTGTATGCCACGTATTGTGATGTAGTCATTTTATCGCTTCTCCTACCGCCTGAAACCTATCATAAGTAGGTCACCAGAAAGTATGATGGCTGCCGTGGTTGGTGCAATCCATCAAAGTAAAATTGAAAATAGAAAAATGCAAATATTCACACAAACCCTAACGAGTATCATCAAATGCTATTCCTTGATTAAACTTATAAACACAAAGAAAAAAACATAACAAATCGTCAGTTTTCTTCAAAACCGCTACTTGGTTGCATAACATATTGAAACCAAGGCATTCATATTTCTTATGGGTCAGATTTTCAGAAAATGTACAATTCACCTTCACCAATCTTCTCAAACAACCCACATTTCAGACGTAAATAAAGTCAAAATACAGTTCAACCTAACCAAACAGATTGCTAGAATCAATGCAATGCCGAATATACTCAAATTTACCTACTATCGACCAAATTGCAGCCTAATTTAGCAGAACTTAGTAAATGTGTACAGCTGCCAATTGTACATTTTCTGAAAATCTCACCCATATAGGTTTTTATAACTGCTATGAACACGTATAGACCAATCCCTTACTCCCCTACACAAACTGGTCGCACAAGATTCACCCGTTTATTGCATTTATTTCTTAGTTATTGTTTTTTCATTTGTATGTACATGTAAATGTGATGTATTTTAGGAAAATGAGTCACAAGACATTTTTCAAAGCGTATTATTTACAAGATTTTGTTGGTAGAATATTGCCATTTTTGGAGTGTGTAGTCCTTGTGGTTGTATAAATACAAGTACTAAATTTCAAGACAGTTCATCAAATATATCTATGCGTTTCTTAGATCATCCTATAGCGCATATTTAGTTACTTTACTAGTAATTGTTCACCCAGAAATATTGCAAACTTCTTTTTCAAAAATAAAAATATCAAACTGAAAAGATAGAAGTATGTATAAGGTGTCCTAGTGTTTACATTCATTGGAATCCCCTTGGTCTCATCTTTTCAAATATGATGGTATCTCAAAATCCAATTTTTGTGACTTGTAACTCATTTTTCTAAGACACATCACACTTGTTCCAGCCTGAACGCCAGCCCCGGGATGACGTCATGATTTACCAGGCTGTTATAGCTCATGAATCATCATTCTTTTTTATCTCAGGGTTTACACTCTAGAAGATACACCACTCTGTAACCTTTTGATTTGCATATTGATTTGCATAATTTATGCATTGCAAGGTCAGCCTAGCCTTCACCCGTCACCTAGTAACGGAGGTGTGCGGGGAATAATGTCCCGTGTAATATTGGACTCATTATGCACAATATAAACAGTTCTCAAATCCCCTATTATCGACACCTCCTTGTATCCATGGTAACTTAGTGACATTAGGCTCTTAATATTTGAATAAGAACTGTTTAACTGGCTCACCGTCGGTGTTCAGACTTGTGTGCCTGAGATACTTATTGCATCTACCCTTATCCTATTTGCCTTAATTCTATTTGCCCTTATTCTATTTGCCCTTATTCTATTTGCCTTAATTCTATTTGCCCTTATTCTATTTGCCCTTATTCTATTTGCCCTTATTCTATTTGCCTTAATTCTATTTGCCCTTATTCTATTCACCCTTATTCTATTTGCCCTTATTCTATTTGCCTTAATTCTATTTCCCCTAATTCTATTTCCCCTTGTTCTATTTCCCCTCGTTCTATTTACCCTTAAACTATCTACCCTTGTCCTATTTGCCCTTGTCCTATTCCCCTAATTCTATTTTCCCTTATTCTATTCACCCTTATTCTATTTACCCTTATTCTATCTATTCATGTATGAGTTATCAGAGGGTCTGTACATAGCTGTAGTGGATGGTCCATATATATATATATATGTGTATAGCTGCTAATGTTGATAAGTGACTAATGATATGCGACTAATAACACACAAGTGGTTCATACATTCATGGCTTGTGTTTGATGTGTAGCTAACCACGCCCCAGGCCCGCCATCTTAGCCCTAACACTTACACTAATATATGCTAATTATATGCTAATATATGCTAATGAGCAGGCTCCACAGTTACGTCTCACAATGGACGGGGGAGAGGTGGGGGGGGGGGGGGGGGCACTTTGTGTTGCTATTATTCAGAATCAGTTGTATATATTTTACAAATAATATTAGGATACCATATGAAAACATTTATAAATATTATTATTTGTTTATAGTTTCCAGACTTTCCCTGATAAAGAGTAAGACCGTCCGGAACATAGGCAAATAAAAGTCACGTAAATACAATTTCCAGTTGCATATTGGGTTTATAGTGACTTTCTCCTTATTATTATATTACATTATACATACTCTCTCTTCCAAATTTTGGTAACAACCTGAAGAAATGGTACTCGCTGTATTCTTTGCTTCTTTCTCACCTGCTTTCTTTTGCATATGTGTATCATATTTCTTGTAGATATTTATATAAATTAGTGTAGTGATTCCTTAGTGCCTGAGTGGCGGGAGTTGCTAGGCAGGCTGGTGGTAGTCAGCTCTACGTGCGGCCAATGCAGGAACTACATTATTCACAATATAACATTTCAATTCTTCCTCCTGAACATCTGCCCTCCTCCTTCTCATTATACCCGCTAGGTGTCGCCTCCATGCATTACCCACAATACACCAGTACAAGGTCACTAGGTCATGGACAAGGTCAAAGATCCATGAACCCGTTAAATGTCTAAATGGAAATTACCCAAGGTTGAAACTAATTAATTGGTCCAATTGGCCATATTTCATGGAAATCACCCCAAATTAATGTATTTCTTTCGCTTCAAATATTCTCTCAAAACTCCTCCACCTCATTAAGACTATGTTTCACATGAATCCCGCCAGAGGGCATGTGAGCCATCCCATGATGCAACAACTTGAGGAAGCGGAAGCGGAACTGATGCGTGGGTTTATGGGATACCATGAATATATTATATATAAGGTAAGATGGTGGAGGGGGGCGGGGGGGGGGGGGGAGTGGCGGCCATTGACCTTGATTGTCGGATTCTGCCTGTAATGAGTGATAATATGTAAATAGGTCTATAGTCATACAGGTCAATATCACTTGGTAATTTAGTCAATTTTGAAAGTAAACCTAAAATGTGTTAATTTAGGGTGGATTTGATGGTCGATGGCAGCTGCAGTTCCCCCCACAGTGCACCCTGCATGTTTAGGGATTAGGGCCCACCTTATGGAGGCTTGATACTTGTGCCGCAATGGTCCTGGGTGAGACCATAAAGTGCCTTTCTCTCTCTCTCCTTTCTTCTCTATCTCTATTTCCTGGGTATGATCAAAAACTGCCCCCCCCCCCCTCCCAGCTCTCCCTCCCTTGAAATAACCATATTAAATGTGTTGATATGGGCGTAAAGCAACCAATCTCACTCACTCACTCCCTCTCAGCTTTCCCGCCCTTGATATAACCATATTAAATGTGTTGATAAAAAACGTCCGGACATATTCAGCAAGTTACTAGAAATAGTCGTCAATAATTTCCATGTTTTATCACCATATCCCTTGCAACAATCATTAAGACCATTGTCATCTTTGACACTTGAATAAGCCAATTTCCATATTTAATCTTTAACCTTTATATGGTAAATCCC
This sequence comes from Sthenelais limicola, assembly GCA_942159475.1. Classification (NCBI taxonomy): domain Eukaryota; kingdom Metazoa; phylum Annelida; class Polychaeta; order Phyllodocida; family Sigalionidae; genus Sthenelais; species Sthenelais limicola. Next base: position 159,600,521 of record OW804094.1, on the reverse strand, counting down.
ATCTAACCTGGGTCACCCATTCAAGGCTATCCCTCACCCATATAAGTGGTTTCCATTTTTGAAAAGAATGAATTTTAATGAGGCTAAATTTATGTAAATCTTTTACCAAATTCACCAGAAATCGATCAGCGCTGCTCTCCACCTGTTGGTGAAGGCCTGAACTACTATGTTAGAGGTGATCAGTGCGCCTGCGCGGCCGGCGGCCATTGTAAGTAACGGGAACGAGGCTCATTAGCATGCAGAGCGCGTCTGCTACACCAGCGGAAGTGCTTTATTGTCCCCTGTAATGTTTCTCATTATTACAGCGTCTTGCAGCTTCTCGTGAAATCTCGTACTCATAGCGAGGTTTGTGAGATTCTAAGAAATGCTGAATCATTCTAGATTATTTGGCAGTGATACAAGTCAACGTCAAGAAATGGAAAGTCAGACATTTTAAATCCCGAGTTAGAATCTTACAATAAAGTTTAAGGCAGTGAGAAGGCTGTGCCTGGGGGCGGTGTCTCATGAATATTCATCCCTCATCTAAAGATCCACAGCCTCCTTCTCAATCAGGAATTCCTACATACTTTCACTTATTATCGCCACCATCTCTAAAGTAGTTCACAGCTCATAAGTTCAGGATTTACACATATTAATTCATAATTACAAATACTGCGTTTTAAACTCGTTGATTCAATGAAATCAAAGATGTTTAACTTGTGTGACGTTTAACCAATATATGATAAAACAGTACACACAGACACGTTGGTCATCAAACTCTATATAAACAGTAATATTGAGTAATAAATTGTAAATATCCAATACATGTGGATAGGTGATAAAACACATTGCAGTGAATTATTTAGAGGCAGGGAGTTTGTGACATAATATATTGTATTTAGATTTTAGATTTCATTCCAGCTAAACATTATGTAATTTACACTATTCTCAGGTATAACTGTACATCAAAATATAATGAGTACTAATAGAAATAGAAATAAAGTGCACGTACATTAAGAGGCCCTACACGCCTATACATGCACTTACCCAAGACAGACATAGAGTAATATATGTAGCCTATAGGTAGGTATATGCAGCATATAGTGGATGTAAATAGTAATATATGTATCCTGTACATTATGAACAGGTATATGCAGCTTAAGTTGGATGTAAATAAAGTCGTAAAAGCCCAGCCTTGATCATGGATGGAATAAATGAGTTGGTAATTGACAGGACGACTCCATCTTTAACTCCATCTTTAACTTGTTGTTAACTCTTACTGCACGGGTGTACCAGCTTAACTATTATTATACAGCTTTATGTGTCCACCACTCCACTGGCTTATACTGTAACTATGAAGGATATGACCGGTTATATTTTATAAGTAACAATTATAACAATAGTTAGTAACAATTATTAACAATAATAAGCTCCATGATAAGTCACGGTAGCATGTGTTTATATTACTCAAGGACAACATTTAGTTGGTAATACTATATGTGATGTGTTCCAGGAAAATGAGTCTCAGTCGCAAAAAATGGATTTTGAGATATCATCATATTTGAAACGATGAGATCAAGCCGATTCTAATGATAATAAACAGTATGATAATCTAATAAGTATGTCTATATTTTAAGTTTGATATTTTTATTTTTGAGAAAATAGTTTGTAATATTTCCGGGTGGACAATTACTAGTAAAGTAAGTAATTATACCCCATAGACAGGTCTTCAAAACACAAGGATGTATTTGATATAATATCCTGAGATTTGGTCCATAGATTTATATGACTAAAAGCACTAAAGCCCTTAAAACTCAGAATATTTCAATAAAGAGATCATGTGAATAAATCACTTTGGAAATTATGATTTTTGCGACTTGTGACTCATTTTCCTGAAACACATCACATATTATATGTCCACGTCACGACTTGTCCACCATTGGACATAAATTTGGTGAAAATATCAAAGTTAAAAAAGAAACGCTAAAAAACGACCCAAGAAAACCTTCACGAGCAGCATAAAGTTGTCTTTTGAATTAAAATCTTCATTTAATTGACATCTTTTTCCCGTTTAATGTCAATTTGAGTGAATTTAATAGCGCTCTCCCCTAGCGGGAGCCAAGGAGACTGATCACTAATCACTAATGTAAAACGGCCGCCATTAATATTTTACGAGCTTAATATTGCCTCCAGACGTTTGTCAACTAAATCCTGAATAATACACTTGTGTCACAAGGAAATCCTTGTTGAGAAGTGACAAGATGCTGCAATATGTTACACAGGATCCAAGCGGCCAGGATACACAATTTGTCACTTCTTCAACTTTCTCACTTTCCAAATGGATAATAATAATCCTAACAGTGAGACTTAAATCAATTATCAAAGGACGAATCATCTGCATTGACTGTAAGATAGGTAGGTTTGAGAGGGTTAACTTGTAGATAGAGGGTTATAACGTGTAAAGAAAGGGTTTACTTGTAAAGAGATAGAAAGGTTATTAACTTACAGGAATAGTACATGAGGGCCGTATAGGCGAGCACTAGAAATCCGTGCTTAATCATCCTGGCAATTTGATTGGCTGATATTCCGCGTACTCCTGCACGATGCGTCCACCTTCACGTCTTGACCACGTCTGAACGTCTGAACGTCTGATCCTTTACAATGCAGACGTCGTGACGTTAGCCTCACTTTCAGCCCCCTCCTCATCCCCCACAATGCATCTTTCCTCACTTGCTCAACCTAGCGGTAGTTTCTTGCATTTCTGAGTGGATCCTAATGAATATTCAATAAATTATACTTTCAGGAGGACTCAGAGGTCACATGGGAGGAGTTGACCAATCAGCAAGCAAGACAACGGCCAGACAATGGACCAGAAGGAGGCTGCAGCCTCGCACTGAGCTGACCTTGCAGGTGACCTTGTAGGTGACGTTAAGTCATGCAGGTCACGTCGTAGTTCGGGTTGAGGCCGATAGGTGGGGTTAGAGTTGAATGAAATAGTTTACATTTTGCCCGCCAGGTATGCAAGATGATGTTAGAATTTCTTCACAAGTTTTGGTTAACGGCCAAAGGCTCACATACCTCCCTCCTTCACAGGAGATGGAGAATGTGGGTAGGCGCGCGACTGAGCGGGTGTAGCCGTGTGTGGACCTTATTAAATTCTCCTCCGTTATTCCAGGTGAGGCAAGGAAGGCAGAGAAATGGTAAATAAACACAAACACAAATAATAAACACACATGGGTCAGATTTTCAGAAAATGCACAATCTACATTTCTACACATCTCTCCAATTCTGCTAAATTATATAGAGTGAACAATGATAAATACTGAGTATATTTTAGTGTATTCTGTATTGTATTTATTCAATAAGTCGGCCTGGTTGTGTTGAAATGTATTTGGAACCTGAATTTCGTCTTAAATTTGGATTATTTGAGAGGATTGGTGAAGGCGAATTGTACAAATCAATTGCTCGGAATGTCAGGAAGCTTTAATAAATTCTTCAAATTCTTCAGATTTTTCAGATTTCTGACCCAGCATGTCGATGAAATCAGGAACATAAATGGTGGACACAATTGCACATTGCACTACGTCATCATGACGCCCTGATGACGTCACACACAGTACCTATGACGAAAGAGGGACTACGGGGACAAGTCCATGCATGGGATATCTATAGAGGAATAGTAATTACTAATTTCTATTCTAATGAATTTAATAATCGTCCTAACTATTGACCTCCAACAGGTTTAGCTGTGAATGGCAACTTTTTGTATTTTCTGTATTAATGTATTTTGTCTTATATCCATTCACACCGCTTCCATGCATCATATCGCATCTCATTAACATTAATTATTCACCATCATAATCCACTAAATATAAATAGAGATTATAGACTCATGATGGAGACCTGTTTGTGACCGTGTATGATGAATGTGTATATAATCTAGAGTATGTGATGTGATACAAGCAAATGAGTCACAAGTTGCAAAATGGATATTTTTCAAAATATTTTATCTCTCTGTAGGACTGTTCTCAGTTCTGGAGTATATAATGCTCGTATAAAGTCGTATAAATACTCAGGATGTCTCAAAATGTCTCAAATTTCAGGACAGCGTATCAAACATGCGTTTTTAAGGTCATCTTAGTATGCAGTTACTTTACTGATAATTGCCCAACAAGAGATATTGCAAACCTTTTTTTTTCCAAAATAAATTAGAATAACTTAGAATCTAGAAATACTGATTAAATATACTAATGCACCGGTCAATTGAAGAGTGTCACCCTTGGGGTCATGTCCTCTGCAGGCCCCTAGATGGTATATATTTCTGAGTAGATCCATCTTTCTCCCACTCAATTAAAGTGTCAGTAAACCCCCAAATATTATATTATATTATGAGAAAATCAACTTCTTTGCTATTATTGAAATGTAACTGCCCCAGTGGTACTTATTGCAACCTAACATTTAGATTGTTTTTATCGAACATTACAAGAATGTTTTCACCAATATCACAACTTGTATAAATGATATAGAACAACCAAATGCATGATGGGACAGATGGGGACATTTTTTTTCCACAGATAATTTCTTATTCAAGAAGCATCAGTTACACATTCACAAATTCATGTGATTTTCGTTTTGCCCTGATGCATATTATTTCACTTCAAACATTTCGCATCGTGAGGAGTTATTATTGGACCATTACAACGGTTTATCACACTTTCAGGGATTTTTTGTGCAAAAAGGCCATGCAGTATTCACGATATGTGAACGCTGAAAACACCAGCCTGCAATAACCATGTCTGAGCATGCAATAACCAACATGTCTGAACGTGCATTGTCCCTCTCTGAACATGTCTGAACGTGCACTGTCCCTCTCTGAACATGTCTGAGCATGCAGACAAGGATATTTCCCCTTTCTTTGATGCTAGCCTCACAAAAATTTACCCAATTGGAAAGTTTACCATGCATTAACCTGTTGGACTGAAAATTTTACTATATTCTTAAGAGAAATTGGTAAAATAATGACTTTCCTTGGAAGTTTTTCATGCAATATTAACAGCTGTCTTTGAAAGATTCTGACCTAGGTTTGCAACCTGACACTACGGAATGTGGTTGAATCTCTCACAATGGTCTTTTATTGGCACTCCATAAAACCCTGCTCTCCATGGTCATTTATTGGTAGTCCATAAAACAAACTGGCCACACATGTTTTCCTTTATGACCCACCCAGCTCTTAGGAAAAAAAATAATCAATAATTAATATTCAAAGACATTTTGGTATTCTAAATTCATATAGCTCATGGTTTTGTAATCATTTCGCTAGTTTCAGCGTATTTCTGTGACTATTTTAAGTGAAAATATAACTTTGTTACTTGTGTCACAGTAGGGGAAGCAAAACTTAGGAACAAGCCCCATTCCCCTGAGAATTAAAGGTTCAATTGATTCAGTAATAGGGGGTCGATATCTACAGTGCTCTAATCCTTAAAAAAAGTATATTTATAAGTTTTCATTTAGTTTTAAATGAGGGGTTTGATCTAATTTTTTGGATGTAGGTATTGACATCCTTTGGACGATCTAAAATCAAGTTGTGTGGTTCCAGGTCCCTGTTCTCGTTTTTAAATGAGTTAAAAGTTATTTTTCTTGATGGATTTGTTAAAATTGATGAAATATTTCAGCCAGTTTTCCTCTTTGTATTTAGAAAATCTCTTTGCATTTAGGAAATCTCTTTGTATTAATGAAATTGGACTAATTTTTCCTTACAAAACCACTAGATTTCAAGTATTTGGGTAAATTAACCCAACATTCCAAATGATATTCCCTATTGATATCTAGGAAGTAGATACCAAATGTTCAGATATTAGATCATACTTCATCAACTCTATGAAAATCTGTATAAACACTCACAATGAAAAAAATGGCATTTCTTTTAGACTTCAGTATTTGATTTCTTTCTGGCCATAAAAATGGAATAAAAATCAATGCGTTTAGGTTCTCATTTTTTAAATGCATACAAAGTTATTGCTCTTTAATTTCTGAAATGACTTTGTATCGATTATGTAAAAAAATAATGACTTGAGACAGATGAGGAAATAGAAAAAATAGATTATATCTAGGTATCACCAAAAGACACTCAGTAATAAAATTTCCGCCATCCCTGTGAAATATTAGATGGTTGTAAATGCACCAATGACAATCACACTTGTGCGAAAAAGCTTAACATAGCCAGAAATTTGGCGGCATAGTTCCCATTCATCAAAGCTCTCCTAAAAGTAGTTCCTTCATCACAACACCATCCACCATATCCCCACCACCAGGAGGAGGGTGCAGCAGTGGCACAGGTGGGCGATTCTCACGAAACGGTACCAAATGGGTATCTTGGGGAAAGTCATTCAAATGAAATGAAATTGCCCCATATCCTACTATTCTATATCCTGAAACTGCTTTTCTTATGTATGACAATTACTGGGAATATACCTTAAAATATATTGTGTCATGTCCTCTTTCATTTCATAAATAGAAAAGTAAAATGATTAACATTTCGCATGATTCCAAAGAAGAAAACAAACCCTTTCAAATGGTATATGGGAAACAAACCTAAACCCAATGGGAAGCAATGAAGAATTACCGTCATGGATGAATTATGCTATCAGGATTATATATATAACATTTTGGTCTGGAAGAAAATATATAAAAAATGTAAGTATTGCCATTTGGAACCATTTCATGAGAATCAATCACAGTCTGTGTTTTTAAGCTTGGAGTAAGAGACTAATAAGTGCCGCACATCTGCAGGAGGAACCACAAATATGTTGACACATCCCCACACCAACAATACATGTTGTTCAGTTTTATAGTACTTGCATCCCTCCTGTGTGGTCACCTGAAACCCCAGAACCACCAAAGAAACTGAGGGGCGGGGGTAGGATGTGACTGGGACGTGTGATAAACTAAATAAAGGATTGCTGGCTCGATGGCCTGATCCATTGCACCCCTAATAACCCCACTCGTACCTCGTGCGGTTATTGGGGTTAATGGATGGCCATCTTCTCCAGCAATGCTTTATTCAGTAAATACATTTATATAAGTTTTGATCATTGAAATATCAGAATACTGTAGTCAATTTGTATGATAATAGTATGTATATAACTCAAATGTGACATGTGTTGAGCTTGTGTTACATAATAATGATATCAGGGTCAGATTTTCAGAAAATGTACAATTCACCTTCCCCAATTCTCTAAAACAAACCATATTTCAGACGAAAATCAGGTTCAAAATACAGTTCAACATAACCAAACAGATTGTTTGAAACAAGGCGATAACAAATACACTCAAATATACCTAGTGTTGATAATTTGTCAGTCCAGTTTAGCAGAATTTACAAAATATATTGATCTGCCAATTGTACATTTTCTGAAAATCTGACCCATGAGATGGGGGATGATGGCTACAGACTATTTAGATTTAGAAAATATTTTATTCAGGTCTATTACATTTCTATTACATTTCCATACGTACAAGTGTAGTGAATCGCCTCTATAGTAAAGTGCTTTATTACTAGAGGCTCATTCCAACCCAGGTTCGACTACGGCGGACACGGCTCTCGACGAAGGCAAGGAAGAACACCAACACGGAAATGTCTCTTTTGTTAGGTTTATTGCCACCCACGACCAGACTGCAAGTCTCAACAGACCCGGCTCAGTCCCAGCATAGGACTGAACTGATTCACTCAAAGCCTTAGAGTGAATACTTACACCTTACAGGCAGGAGCAAGGTCATACTTGTCCTCACATCATAAAAGAGGTGTTGCACCAGGCAAACAATATCAGTGAATACAATACATAAGAATAGGTCGTACAGGAATACAGTAAATGGTTATACACGATACACATTCTGCTGTAGTTGAATAGACTATAAGATTCCTGTAAATGGGTGATAATGGTAAAACATATCTCTATTGCAACTAACACAAATCCGAAAGCCCATTCCGTGCTCAGTGAAGCTTACGGAGACACGGGGAAGGTCAAGGACATTTGATTTATACACACTCTTGACGCGGAGGGCTATATATAACCTCCGATCTACTACACAAGCATGAATTTTCTCAGGACAGCCTGCTTTAAACAATAGAAAAAGAGTTTGATCTTATACATTCGCTCTGTTTTTAACCGTACTATTATGATTACATTGACAATACCATGTTAACATGTACAAAAAGTTTAAGTTTTTCGCGAATATTTTTCATTACACACTAAATTAATCAAATATAAAATAGCCTAAGCATCCAGTGATTAAAAACCAATTATCCAGCTCATGTCACATACCATCTAATATGTATTGAGAGGACGGAGTGGGTTAAAAAAACTAGTATTATACAGAAAAAAACCGACGCCGTGCTCTTACAGAATAACCATTAATAAATTGGTAATCTTTCTTGTCTATTAGAGGTGAGGGAGTATGGTGGGGCTGGTTTGAGACAAGAAACAACACATTCCTTAGTAGCTGTTCTAGTAGGCGCTTAGATCCTGAGTTTGAATTGAATTGAATTGAAAAATCTTTTATTTGTCAATAATATAGTAACAGGTACATTTGAGAAGAAAAGGACAAATTGGTCCACTGACTTCTGGGATAGTCCCAGTTCTTCCAGTCGTTACCATTATTTTTGTGGTCCTAAGTTTTCTCGAAGCTGAGGCGAAGCCGAGGTAAAGCCAAGGATTGTTTCTGGCAGGCTTAGAGAAAAAGAAGGACCATAAACGAAGGATCTAATGGCTTTAGTCCCCTTTGTTGGGCTGTTACTAGTATCATTAACAACAATTTAGAAATGATTTTGAAGCAAAATGAACCAGTGGAAAGCCATGATCTTGCCCTTTGGGGCAGTAAATATTGTTTTGTATTTATGGGAATAAGTTGTGAGAATAAGTAAATAAGAAACATCAATAATCAAAGAAACATCATAATACAAATTTTTTTGTTTGGAAACCACCTCCCAGGAACTGAAAAAAATGTCTTTTTCATAACAATAGTTGTTTTGAACATGGGAAATGTGCTTTTTGACAGTTTTGGGTTAGGAAAACTCGTTTTCCTGCTTTTATAAGCTTTTTTTGTCAAAAAATCCAAAAAAAGTAAGATATGATGGGGAAAAAATCAGGTATGGTAAAAAAACTTTTAGGTAGGGTAAGGTTTTTCTAGGTAGGGGGGGGGGGGGGTAAATCGGAAACACACCTATTTTTTTTTTTTTGGCCTCACATAACCAAAACATTGTCTATAGTGCCAGGAGGCATGTTAATGGTACATTGAGGAAGTAGTTATGAATGGGGGCATACAGTTCTATATGCATCTAGTAGACTGGGGGTCTATAGCAATAAGTACAGTCATATACATTTCTGTGGGAGGGAGTCGTGACATTAGAACATTGAGAAATATTCCATGCTGAACATGACATGTTTTCTATAGATTTTAGATTAGTCCCATGATTCCATGCGAATCAAGATTCAGATCTATGTTAGTACAGTGGACCCTCGCATACAGACCACCTCTCTATAGAGACCACCCCTCTATAAAGACCACCTCTCTATAGAGACCACCCCTCTATAAAGACCACCTCTCTATAGAGACCACCCCTCTATACAGACCACCTCTCTATAAAGACCACCTCTCTATAGAGACCACCCCTCTATTATATTTACAGTGGAACCTCACATAAAGACCACCTCTCTATAGAGACCACCCCTCTATAAAGACCACCTCTCTATAGAGACCACCCCTCTATAAAGACCACCTCTCTATAGAGACCACCCCTCTATAAAGACCACCTCTCTATAGAGACCACCCCTCTATAAAGACCACCTCTCTATAGAGACCACCCCTCTATAAAGACCACCTCTCTATAGAGACCACCTCTCTATAAAGACAACCTCTCTATAGAGACCACCTCTCTATAAAGACCACCTCTCTATAGAGACCACCCCTCTATAAAGACCACCTCTCTATAGAGACCACCCCTCTATAAAGACCACCTCTCTATAGAGACCACCCCTCTATAAAGACCACCTCTCTATAGAGACCACCTCTCTATAAAGACCACCTCTCTATAGAGACCACCCCTCTATAAAGACCACCTCTCTATAGAGACCACCCCTCTATAAAGACCACCTCTCTATAGAGACCACCCCTCTATAAAGACCACCTCTCTATAGAGACCACCCCTCTATACAGACCACCTCTCTATAGAGACCACCCCTCTATACAGACCACCTCTCTATAAAGACCACCTCTCTATAGAGACCACCCCTCTATTATATTTACAGTGGAACCTCACATAAAGACCACCTCTCTATAGAGACCACCCCTCTATAAAGACCACCTCTCTATAGAGACCACCCCTCTATAAAGACCACCGCTCTATAGAGACCACCTCTCTATAAAGACCACCTCTCTATAGAGACCACCCCTCTATTATATTTACAGTGGAACCTCACATAAAGACCACCTCTCTATAGAGACCACCTCTCTATTATATATACAGTGGAACTTCACATATATAGACCACCCTCTATTATATATACAGTGGAACCTCACATGTATAGACCACCTCATTATAGAGACCACCCTTCTATTATATGTACAGTAGAACCTCACATAAAGACCACCTCTCTATAGAGACCACCCCTCTATATATACAGTGGAACCTCACATAAAGACCACCTCTCTATAGAGACCACCCCTCTATTATATATACAGTGGAACCTCACATAAAGACCACCTCACTATAGAGACCACCCCTCTATCATATATACAGTGGAACCTCACATAAAGACCACCTCTCTATAGAGACCACCCCTCTATTATATATACAGTGGAACCTCACATAAAGACCACCTCTCTATAGAGACCAACCCTCTATTATATATACAGTGGAACCTCGTATAAAGACCACCTCGTTATAGAGACCACCCCTCTATTATATATACAGTGGACCCTCACATAAAGACAACCTCTCTATAGAGACCAACCCTCCATTATATATACAGTGAAACTTCACATAAAGACAACCTCTACAGTGGAACCTCGCATAAAGACCACCTCGTTATAGAGACCACCCCTCTATAGAGACCACCCCTCTATTATATACAGTGGAACCTCACATAAAGACCACCTCATTATAAAGACCACCCCTCTATTATATATATACAGTGGAACCTCACATAAAGACCACCTCTTATAGAGACCACCCCTCTATAGAGACCACCCCTCTATTATATACAGTGGAACCTCACATAAAGACCACCTCATTATAAAGACCACCCCTCTATAGAGACCACCCCTCTATTATATATACAGTGGAACCTCACATAAAGACCACCTCTACAGTGGAACCTCACATAAAGACCACCCCTCTATAGAGACCACCCCTCTATTATACATACAGTGGAACTTCACATAAAGACCACCCCTCTATAGAGACCACCCCTCTATTAAAACCAGTTTCTCTCAGTCCCAAAATCACCTTTTTCTAATCAGATTAGCCCCTCTAATGAGACCACCTCACTATTAAGACCAGTTTCTCTCAGTCCCAAGGGTGGTCTCAATAGAGAGGTTCCACTGTAGTTCTATATCTTACGCTGTTTTTATCACTGCTTCTTTATTGTGATGAAGCATCTCGTGAACTAGTGAGGTCTAATGCTCTAATGTAAATGGTAGGGACTGGTGGTATTAATTATATGGGTCACATTTTCAGAAAATGTACAATTGGCAGCTCTACACATTTAGCAAATTCTGCTAAATTAGGCTGCAATTGGGTCAATACTAGGTAAATTCGGGTATATTCGGCATTGCATTGATTCTAGCAATCTGTTTGGTTAGGTTGAACTGTATTTTGAACTTTATTTTCGTCTGAGATTTGGGTTATTTGAGAAAATTGGTAAAGTTGAATTGTACATTTTCTGAAAACTTGACCCATATATCTCTATACAGTGTACTTTGGTATGATTGTTTTGATTTAAAAATGTTTTTATTTCAGGAAATGACATAACATGACTGCCCTCAGACATCTTTGATATTCAATTAAATATAGTATATAGCTCCACATTAGAATAGAATAGAAAATCTTATATTTGTCCAATGGTATTTACATTAAAGATAGACAAATGAGTCGACATGCTTTTGTGCTGAAAGAATGAATTATTATATCTCAAAAGTATTTGTTCTCAGTTCGATATAGCTCAATCATATACAATGTTTTAAGTGCTAACGTCTGTCCTTGATAAGAGGCAAACCTGTCGCTTATTAAAACATCGTTTTCTCATAATGTTTTCTACTGTGCTTTGGTCACTTATATTCAATTATATTAGTGAACTGCAGCTTTCGGTATAAGTTCAAAATCACTATTTATTTAAAAACATTTATTATATATATTTTACTCTATTTTCATGATTGAAAGCATGTATAATAAATCTGTTGACTAACTCGTTGGTTTCAACCAACTCGTGGAATAATCCCGCTCCTTCAACCAACTTGTTAGTTAACCTGTATATGGGTCAGATTTTCAGAAAATGTACAATTGGCAGCTCTACACATTTAGAAAAGACTGCTAAATTAGGCTGAAAAAGTATGGATACTGTGTATATCTGAGTATATTTGGTATCGCATTGATTTAAAGTATCAGTTCTGTTATGTTAAACTGTAAAATTAAAAGTCTAGTCTAAGGGACCCTCTGGAAGAGCTATGGCTGCCATAGAAGAGGACAAACCCATTTCCAGTGTAATTTATCTTATGTACTGTTTTCTGGAAATAAACAATATACATACATACATGTTAAACAACATTTTGAAGCTCATTTCTGTCTTAGATGAGAGGAGGATTGGTGAAGGCGAATTGTACATTTTCTGAAAATCTGACCCATATACAATGTACAATGAGCTGCCTTACAGACTGTGAGCAAGTGCTCTCGACTTGAGACATAATAATTATCACATAAGTTAACGCCTGTTCCATGGGTCCTGAATTATTTATTTGTTGGCTTGACCCGGCTTGGAATGGCTTGAGTTTACAATTATCAGTGGAATTGTTGTTATTTTATCTGTTTACATTCATTTAAATGGTCACAGCCTAAACTGAAACAAATGTAACCTGCACAATGTCTTGCTGAATACAAATGTTTAAATACACAATAAAGGTTTTCCCTCCTCATGGGACGGGGCACACCTTATACACAGTTGTGAAATACCACGCCCCTCCTCCCTGCCACGCCCCCTCCCTGCCATGCCCCCCTCCCCACCAACCCCCTCCCCTGCCACGCCCCCTCCTGGTAAACTTATGATTACAAGTAAGCTATGCCCAGACGCTGCAATGGATGAGGAAGCACAGATGGACACAAGCTGACCTCAAGTGGCCTCCATAATATACATACTGTATATATATGATGCAAGAACACGGTGAGCCGCTGGATAAAGTGTGTAGCTTGAATAATGTGGTTTGGGGGGAAGTTCCTCCTGTTTTAGGTTTAATCCTCTCCCCTCTAAGCCAGGCCATAATAGTACATATCAAGTAGACAACGTTTAATGACACCTAAATGACCAAAGCATCTGGCCTTCACCGCACTTCTGCCTTTTCCCCTTCCCTATGAAGGAAAGGAGTGCTAAACTATAGTGAGGGGTGGGGGCGCCACTGCATGAAAGCAGGCTGGCGGTGCCATGCATTGTGCAATATCCACTCATACATTGAGCATGGACAGCCTATTATTCCCTTTATTACATACACATTGTACAATATGTGTGAACCATTGAGCATGGACAGCCTATTATTCCCTTTATTACATACACATTGTACAATATGTGTGAACCATTGAGCATGGACAGCCTATTATTCCCTTTATTACATACACATTGTACAATATGTGTGAACCATTGAGCATGGACAGCCTATTATTCCCTTTATTACATACACATTGTACAATATGTGTGAACCATTGAGCATGGACAGCCTATTATTCCCTTTATTACATACACATTGTACAATATGTGTGAACCATTGAGCATGGACAGCCTATTATTCCCTTTATTACATACACATTGTACAATATGTGTGAACCATTGAGCATGGACAGCCTATTATTCCCTTTATTACATACACATTGTACAATATGTGTGAACCATTGAGCATGGACAGCCTATTATTCCCTTTATTACATACACATTGTACAATATGTGTAAACCATTGAGCATGGACAGCCTATTATTCCCTTTATTACATACACATTGTACAATATGTGTAAACCATTGAGCATGGACTGCCTATTATTCCCTTTATTACATATGTACATGATTTGAACAATGTGGTACAGGGCTGCTATATCAAAAGTCAAATCACATACCAATGCCATACGGGTTGTGGAAGCGCATGACCCAAATAACATAATTTGATTGGTTCACGATGTCACACTCTCCGCGGCTGAAGCGTAGCGCTGTCTTGCAGGTTTCAAAAGTTTTCAGACAAGTTTTCAGATAAGTTGTCAAGAAAAACAGTACTAAGAAGGTAAATATAACAAATAAATCAATAAATCAGTATGTAATAAATATCTAATGGCCCTCTGTTCAGTTTCAAATCGATCGAGACAGAGGGTCAAATTGCACGACACCCTGAAGGGGTGGAGTGCGATTTGAACTGACGTCAAGAGATATTATTAGATATAATTATTATAACACATTGTGCAATATGTGTGGATCATTGAACCAGTGCGTATTTCACTAGTGAATTATGTGCGGTATTCATGGTAAGCTGATAGCTCCCTTATACCTTATATTACACTATTCACTTAACATCATATAGCTCCTGTATAGCTTAGGCCTATATATTACACTATTCACTTAACATCATATAGCTCCCGTATAACTTAGGCCTATATATTACACTATTCACTTAACATCATATAGCTCCCGTATAACTTAGGCCTATATATTACACTATTCACTTAACATCATATAGCTCCTGTATAGCTTAGGCCTATATATTACACTATTCACTTAACATCATATAGCTCCTGTATAGCTTAGGCCTATATATTACACTATTCACTTAACATTATAACTCCTGTATAGCTTAGGCCTATATATTACACTATTCACTTAACATTATATAGCTCCTGTATAGCTTAGGCCTATATATTACACTATTCACTTAACATCATATAGCTCCTGTATAGCTTAGGCCTATATATTACACTATTCACTTAACATTATAACTCCTGTATAGCTTAGGCCTATATATTACACTATTCACTTAACATTATAACTCCTGTATAGCTTAGGCCTATATATTACACTATTCACTTAACATCATATAGCTCCCTTTATCTTGCAGTTAAATTTAAGTAACATTTCCAACTGATTACATCGAAGCTACCACCATAAAGTTATTAATGAGTTCTCAAACCACACATATAAGTTATAGAAATATAGGTCAGGTCACTTGACGACTGATCCCGATCTCCTAAATATATTTACACAGAACGTTTCCATTTCATGCCTCCAAAACATATCACCTAAAAGTACACACGATTCAACTTAGGCAATATTATTCACATCTAATTGAAGCAATAACTTTGTTCTCATGGTGACCTTGAGCCATGGAGGCTCAAGGTCACCCAACACCCGCACAGACGCAGCTCGTGACGTCACACTTCTGTGAAGACCTAAAGAATGAGCCATATCTACAACTGCTGACCTTTGTCTTACCTTGACCTGACCTTCTCTGACCTGCATGACCTCAGCCTTGTCAGAGAGGGGAATTCTGGGATAGGTGCTGATGTAACATCCGGGTACATTGCATGAACCAGAACAATATAAGTGAGCCGCCAAAATGTCTCCCAGGATGACGTTATTGAGAAACACAACGTCATGAATGACGTCATCTAAACGTGACATTGTGTGAGCAACTGCAGCAGATGGAAAACCAACAATGTTCCGGAAAACCAACAATGAGTAGGTAACGTGGTCCCAAACGCACTACGGTAACAACAGCAAAAACAAGATATATAGAGCATTACCAATGCTAGAACTTTTCATATGAGTCTATGAAGGTACAAGGATTTAGAGGAAAATAGAGAGCTCATCAACAAATGTCATCTCTTACCTCGATCAGTGGATTATAATAGACTTTTCAAACGAGTGGCTGTAGCCGCCATTTTGATATCTTCCGGTGCTGGATTATCCTCAGATTATCGCCCATCGCATGGAGGTGGACTAACGATCAGAAGGGATTATCTAAATCTGGACCTGCATCAAAATCAAAATAACCCAAGGTGAAACCGAGGAAACTATAGTAGTATACAATGACAATTATCCCATAAATAAGCTGACAATTAACTACTAATGGACTAATCCAGGCCATGAGCATATGGATTATCAGACGTCCAGCCCCATCCCCGGTCAATCGCTAGAAACTGCCGACAACAATATACAGCTATCGCCCGTTCCCCGCCTCTTCGATAGCTCGAACAGTTTTGATAGTTTGTCGCTTTATCATACGGCAAAAGAACAAGAATTATCAGAGACAATTTCAAAATCAACTCTAAACATGAATGAGGACAAAATGGCAAGTGAACTTCAACTCTTCTCACACCCACCATTAGCCTCACTCGCCCCAATACAACAAATGGTGAATGAACAGAATCACGCAGTGTACACCTACCAAAACATGCAACCGGCGACGCACCATCAAGTCCAGCCGACCATGGTAATGAACCCTTTCCCTCACCCCTCGGGTGTTATGCCAATTGATAGTAGTACATCCTTATTGGTATCCATTCAAAACCAAATGAAAACGCAAAATGCATTTATCCAAAAAATGGTAGCTCGTATAGATTCCAATACTGGAATACTACAGCAGACCATGAAGGATGTCCGCACGGAAAATGCGGGCATGCGCAGAGACATCGCAGACCACAAAGCACAAGTAGCTTCGGAACTCGGGGCATTAAAATCAAAAGTTGCTGACATCGACCTTGCTCAAGACGCTTTTCTTGACGCGATTAGGCCAGAAGTTGATATGAATATCAATAGATGTATAAAAGAAGCCACGAATGACATTGAAAACAAGCGGGCAGAGATGGCTGCTTCTATGAGGGAAATAAAAAATCAACAAGCTCAATTACAACAATGTCTTGATGATTTACACTCAGGCCATAGCACCGACAAACTGAAAAAAGAGAATTTGGGTGCAGATAAAAAAGAGAATTTGGGAGCAGATAAAACCCAGAGCACCCGCCAAGAGACAAAAAAGTCTTCACAAAAGTCTTCACAAAAGCCTAACCGTGCAGACCAGAATAACAAAGAAAAGAAAAAACCAGCCTATGACAACACCATTGTAATTTTAGAAAATTTCATAGAACATGGTGGGGAGAATCTATTGGAAGAAATGTTAACACTTGTTAGGGTGATAAGACCACAAGTCACACAAGATGACATAAATGAAGTCTATAGAATAGGCATCTCTGTCACCGAAACAAGGCCCATCTTCCTGAAATTTAATGACCATATTTTGCGCAAAGCCATGGTAGACAACCTACAACAAATAAATGATAGCTCTGACGACTACCAGGAACTAAAAGTGAATACATCGGGTCTACAAATATTCCCTCATCAAAGAGACCTCCTTGCAAACTGCCTGACCTTGCTCAAGAAGAAAGGACACACGGCAAAAATATGCTTCAACCACATTTTATTAGACGATAAGTCGTACACAATGTCCGACCTATATGAGCTACCGGATCAGTGTACTCCGGACTTTGCCTCCAGAATTAACATTGATCACGACAAGGGGATCGGTTATTATGGTGAGCACAGCTATTTATCTAATTTTTTCATAGCTCAAATAAGACACGAGAACACTGACTACCATAGCGTGGAACACGCCTACCAAACTCTCAAAGCCACCAGCGCGGGACAAGCCGAAGTGGCTTGTCGAATCAAAGCAGCTGCATCTGCCTACGAGGCTAAATACCTAGCCAAAGATCTAACACCATCACCAGAATTCACGCAGAATGAAGAAAAGCTACTGTCTGAATTAGTTAGAGAAAAATTTGAACAAAATAATGATCTAGCTAAAGCACTTCGCGAGGAAAAGAAAGAACATTTCTACGAGGTAACCGCGAGCCGGAAGTGGGGAGCCGGCCTGAGGTTCCCTCGACTCAGAAGCGGCCAAAACAACCTTCTATCAAGACACTTTCCTGGAAAGAATCTTCAAGGTCAGATGATATAAAAAATACGGAAGACTCTTCTGGAGAAAGCATAGACTCGTGTGTACTCACTTACCTAATTTTATCGAATTTAAAGACTTGACGGAGTAAAAACAACTCTACCTCCCAATTATCGCTCAAAATCATCGATCAAATACAAGTCATGATCGTGTCAGATCGAATGAGTTGCACACGCTGAACAATAACAATTACGCCTATTATTAGCATAAACACTATAACTTATCTACAAGTAACGCTGACTCGCATCTTAATGCTTATTAAAATTATTATTATCATTACTATGTAAGCCTGCATAAACTATCTAGCTGTTTGTTACCGTTTGCACCAATACATGTCATATCAATACTTAGCCTACCATGTCAAATATTTTGACCTCCTTCAAAGAGGTTTCCGATATTAAGGGCCTGTCCTTGATAAATTGGAATATCAGAAGCCTCCAAAAGAATTATGAAAATGTACAACAATGTTTCGAAACCACTAACAATAAGCTTGGTATAGTCTGCCTGACCGAATCATGGTTAAATGAAAACAACCATTCTAACTCTTTCAAGATTGATGGATATGAGTTGGTCAGGCATGATCGTAAACTAAGGAAAAGGGGTGGAGGTCTTTGCTTGTATATAAATGAGAAATACGAAATTGATACCGATAAATATTCTAGTCACTTCTTAAGTGACAGAGATATTGAGTTAATGATAGTTGAGGTAAAGGTTAAACATACTACCCCATACATTGTTGCTTTAGTCTACAGGCCTCCTGGGGGAACGATTGCACCTTTCCTAGAGCAGTTAGATACAAAATTGTCTACTCTCAACCCAAAACATCAATTAATTGTCACTGGTGATTTTAATATAGACCTATTAGATGCTAAAAACCGAGTACAAGAACTACAGTCGTTGATGGATAAATTCAACCTAAAACAGTTTATTTCAACTCCAACCAGGACTACTCTTGGTTCAAAATCAATCATTGACCATATCTATTCGACCTCTGGGAATGTGCAATCGTCTGGTATTGTTGAAAATTCATCCTCTGACCACTTCCCTACATATATAATTATCAAAAAAAAGAAAACCAAATATGAAAGTGCTCAATATCGTGCCCGCAACATGAAAGGATTTGATCAGGGAATTTTAAATGAAATTCTTGTAAATCTTAGCTGGGATAATCTCTATCTCAACGGGGACCCTGGTGAGTGTTGGGACATGATATTAGAGCAAATCAATCTATACATGGACAGAATGTGTCCAATGAAGTTCTTCAAAAATATTAGGAAAAAGCCAGAATGGCTTACCAAAGAAATTACCTCGCTCATGAATCAGAGAGACAAGAAGTTTAGATTAGCAAAATCAAAGAATGACAGAGATCTACTAATCGAGGCAAAACATCTGAGAAATAGGGTCAATAGCATGTGCAGAAAAAGAAAAAATACCATTCTATCTGATAATTTGAATGCACGTGCGAAGGACCCCAGGGCTTTGTGGGGCTCAATACAGTCAGTCATTTGTCCGGAAAAAATTAAAACAAATAATCATATTTATCTCTCAGACGAAGATGGAGGTCCGATCGCCCAGGAAAAAATCCCTGACGAATTCAATTGTTTCTTCACGAACGTTGGACCAACTCTTGCAAATAAAATTGCTGAGCCCTCCCACACAGAATCGGAGGAACTCCAAAAAATCTCGACTGAACAAGGTAACAAAAATGATTCTAACATGAATAATCTGACTCTTAGAGAAGTATCTCCCAAGGAGGTTATGGACGCTTTAGACTGTATTGACCCACACAAGAGTTCTGGTATTTCAAATATCTCGGGGAAAATACTAAAAAACTGTCTCCGAGCCCTAATATTTCAGTTTACCCATGTTGTAAATAAATCGATTTCCTCAGCAACTGTCCCAGAACTATTCAAGACAGCAGTAGTCACCCCTTTGTTTAAGAGTGGCTCTAGAAAATCTACCAACAACTATCGACCCATTTCTGGAATCTCAATGCCAGCAAAAATTCTGGAAAAATTAATACAAAAACAACTTTCAGATCATTTCGAAACAAATAACCTTTATTATGACAAGCAATATGGTTTCAGGAAGGGTCGATCAGTTACTCAAGCTCACATAGATCTTCTTCAAGAAGTCTATGAGAGCATCAATGATTCCAAATCATGTGTGGCGGTCTTCTTGGATTTCAAGAAGGCTTTTGATACGGTTCACCATGAAAAATTACTTAAAAAACTAGAGAAATATGGCATAAAGGGACATTCCAACCAATGGTTCAGGAACTACCTTGAAAATAGGAAACAAACTGTGAGAGTCAATGGTCTTATCTCCTCCCAAGAAACAATAACTTTTGGCGTTCCTCAAGGAACAATTTTAGGACCTATCCTCTTTTCAATTTACATAAATGATTTAAATAAAATAGTACAAAATTCTATCATCCAACATTATGCGGATGATACAGTCCTTCTGCACAGCAGTAAAGACCAGGACAAACTGATAAAACAGCTGCAACAGAACCTTAACTGCATCCATTCATGGTGTAAGGTAAACAAAATTTCCATGAACGTCAACAAGACCCAATACATCAAATTCAACATTGGGCGCCAAAAATCGAAACCAACAGTTACACAAAACCTGGTTCTGGGAGATGAAACCTTGACTCAAGTACAACATTACAAGTACTTAGGTTTGGTCATTGACGAAAGACTTGCTTTCAACAAACACCTCCAGGAGGTAATAAACAAGGTACGTTGGAAGACAAATCTTCTAAGAAAGTCAAAAACTGTTATGAACAGAAACCTGAAAACAACCATTGTGAAAATGATAATTCTACCAATCATGGACTATGGGGATGTATTCTACAGATCAGCTTCCAAGAAGCTGATAGGCAGAATACGCACTCAACTAAATTCCTGTATTCGTTTTATAGTGGATGTCAACAAAAGAACAAATGTAGATCAAATTTATGATGATCTAAATATCTTAACAAACGAAAAAAGGTCTGAAATTCACCTGATGGAGGGTGCATTCTACCTTTCCCAAAAAGTGGCTAACCTGGACCAGAGAAATCTAGCAACCAGGAGCCATGCAAAGAATAGAAAGAACCTCAAAATAAGCACCCCAAAAACTACAACTTATAAAAACAGCTTTATTTTTAAAGCAGGGACAGGCTGGAATGCACTCCCCACATTAGCCCACCAACTCGATACGAAACAAGAAGTTCGTAAATATTTGGAAAAAATTTAATCCAAAATTTTATATATGATATATATGTTATATATTAGTGACTATAGTTAACTAACAAAACCAATGTCATACCTCGTGTAGATGAGGCAGAATATCTGTATAACTCTGAAACTGTGTATAACCCTACATGAAGGTGAAAAATGTCTATGATAACTGTAAATACTCAGGAAAACACCTTGTTTGTTGATAAAGTTCATCTGTAACTTGTCATACCCAGTGTACCTAGTATTAATAAATAGGAGAACCTACACTCAGGAGTATACCTGATCACCCATCTCCTTACCATGTACTCAGTTGTTTAATGCTCAGGAGTACACCTGATTACTAACTGAACTGAACAAACTGTCGGAGGACTTAACTCTCAGGAGTACACCTGGTTTCCTCTAAATATACCCATGCAACCTGCTATAAACTTGTCACTTTATTATAGATCGAACACAAGGAGCACACCTGGTTCTCTAATTAATCAAGGTTTTAATACCTAGCAAGTCCCAAGGACTTAGCCTTGTTCTAACATGTTCTAGTTTATTGTACTCTTTTCTTTTTTACTTCATACATAACTTAATTTACCTTTTCGGCCAAGGTAACGGCTGGGAGAACTGGAGGCTACCTCTAGATGTCTGTGTACCTGTTCATTGAATGTAACTGTCCTATCTGATGAATAAAGTAGTTCTTATCTTATCTTATCTTATCTTATCTTATGTGCA
Source organism: Sthenelais limicola (assembly GCA_942159475.1). Classification (NCBI taxonomy): domain Eukaryota; kingdom Metazoa; phylum Annelida; class Polychaeta; order Phyllodocida; family Sigalionidae; genus Sthenelais; species Sthenelais limicola. Next base: position 159,578,343 of record OW804094.1, on the reverse strand, counting down.
TGTGTAATTAATGTGATCATGTGTGATGGCAAACCACTTCTATCATCAAGTTCTAGAAATAACTTCTCGTGAAATAGCTAAAGAAAATGCCCTCACATATATCCCCGTCCTTAACACCACCATTTTGTCCCTCTCCCTCTCCCTGTATGTGACTTCCTGGTCTTATCCCTGTCCCTGTCCCTGTCCCTGTCCCTGTCCCTGTCCCATTCCCTGTCCCTTTCCCATTCCCTGTCCCTTTCCCATTCCCTGTCCCTGTCCCATTCCCTTCCCTGTCCCTGTCCCTGTCCCATTCCCTTTCCCTGTCCCATTCCCTGTCCGTGTCCCTTTCCCTGTCCCATTCCCTTCCCTTCCCTGTCCCTGTCCCTTTCCCTGTCCCATTCCCTGTCCCTTTCCCTTTCCCATTCCCTGTCCCTTTCCCATTCCCTGTCCCTGTCTCTTTCCCATTCCCTTTCCCATTCCCTGTCCCTTTCCCTGTCCCTTTCCCTGTCCCATACCCTTCCCTTTCACTGTCCCTTTCCCATTCCCTGTCCCTGTCCCTGTCCCTGTCCCATTCCCTGTCCCTTTCCCATTCCCATTCCCATTCCCTGTCCCTTTTCCTGTCCCTCTCCCTGTCCCTGTCCCTGTATGTGACTTCCTGGTCTTATCCCTGTCCCTGTCCCTGTCCCTGTCCCTTTCCCTTTCCTTTTCCCTTTCCCTGTCCGTGTCCCTGTCCCTGTCCCTTTCCCTGTCCCTGTCCCTGTCCCTGTCCCTGTCCCTGTCCCTGTCCCTTCCCTGTCCCTTTCCAATTCCCATTCCCTGTCCCTGTCCCTGTCCCTGTCCCTGTCCCATTCCATTCCCTTCCCTGTCCCCTTCCCTGTCTCTTTCCCATTCCCTTCCCTTTCCCTTTCCCTTTCCCTTTCCCTTTCCCATTCCCATTCCCTTCCCTTTCCCATTCCATTCCCTTCCCTGTCCCATTCCCTGTCCCGTCCCTGTCCCTGGTCCTGTCCCTGTCCCTATCCCTGTCCCTGTCCCTATCCCTATCCCTGTCCCTGTCCCTGTCCCTGTCCCTATCCCTGTCCCTGGCCCTGGCCCTGTCCCTGGCCCTGTCCCTGGCCCTGTGACATGTGATTTGAAACATAAGTTGACCCTTGTGTTGTGTTGAAACACTTTGTTTGAGAAAGTTTGAGACTTGAAGAGTCTACTTTATATCTACTCTATAAACTGTGAACTCGTCTTTGATCGATTATTAAACGTTTGTGTACAAGGAGAGGTTTTCCCCATCAGCTATATATTACCCAACCACCTCCAGCACCACCACCACTACACTCTGCTCTTGATCCAGGTTAACCTTCAAACACTTGGTTTGAGGAGGTTTGAGACTTGAAGAGACAAGAGCCTGGTCTACTTTATACCTAATAATAAACTGTGAACTTGTCTTTGATTGATTTTTAAACGTTTGTATACAAGGAGAGGTTTCAGTCAGCTACAGCTAGGTCTAGCTCCTTGAGCACTTGAAACACCTCCACCGCTTTAACCACTCTACCGCTGATCCATGTTAACCTTACACCACCACCGCCCCAGGCTCGCCTATATTTATATTTATCATGTTTTTGTTACATTCAATAATTAAAGTCAGACGCACATAATCCCGCCATGTAAATGCTGCAGTTCAGGATTCATCCGCTAGATGTAGCGGTAGAGGCGGTGATTAACATTCTATTGTTTATGTTAATCATTTAATCATAAATCTACAACTTAATGGGGGCAACTTTTCCCCGCGTACAGCTGCGCGTCTAACCTGACCTCTGGCGGACACTTAAGACATGAGTTTAATCGTGGTCACGTGGCCTGCATGACGACACAAGGACGCTGAGTGTGACGTCGATGTGCCTCAGGGCTGCCGCAGGGCTAGGGTTGGTGAAGCCGAGACTAGTTCCCAATACAAGCCTGGGGCAGGTTGGTGGCCGACATGTTGAATTACATATTCATGGAGGAGAGGTTCACTGACAAGTCGTTAGGGGGCAGTGCGAGGAGAGGGAGAAGGAGGAGGTGGTGGAGGATAGGGAGGGGGAGGAGGAGGAGGAGGAGGAGGAGAGGGAGAGGGAGGAGGTGGTGGAGGATAGGGAGGAGGTGGGTGAGGAGGAGGAGGTGGAGGAGAGGGAGAAGGAGGAGGTGGTGGAGGATAGGGAGGAGGAGGGTGAGGAGGAGGAGAGGGAGAGGGAGAGGGAGAAGGAGGAGGTGGTGGAGGATAGGGAGGAGGTGGAGGAGGAGGAGGAGGAGAGGGAGAAGGAGGTGGTGGTGGAGGATAGGGAGGGGGAGGAGGAGGAGGAGGAGGAGGAGAGGGAGAGGGAGAGGGAGGAGGTGGTGGAGGAGGAGGAGGAGGAGAGGGAGAGGGAGGAGGTGGGTGATGAGGAGGAGGAGGAGGAGGAGGTGGGTGAGGAGGAGGAGGAGGAGGAGAGGGAGAGGGAGGAGGTGGGTGATGAGGAGGAGGAGGAGGAGGAGAGGGAGAGGGAGAGGGAGGAGGTGGTGGAGGATAGGGAGGAGGTGGGTGAGGAGGAGGAGGTGGAGGAGAGGGAGAAGGAGGAGGTGGTGGAGGATAGGGAGGAGGAGGGTGAGGTGGAGGAGGAGGAGGAGGAGAGGGAGAAGGAGGAGGTGGTGGAGGATTGGGAGGAGGTGGGTGAGGAGGAGGAGGAGGAGGAGAGGGAGAGGGAGGAGGTGGGTGATGATGAGGAGGAGGAGGAGGAGAGGGAGAGGGAGGAGGTGGGTGAGGAGGAGGAGGAGGAGAGGGAGAAGGAGGAGCAGGAGGAGGAGGAGGGAGGAGGAGGAGGAGGAGGAGGGAGGAGGTGGGTGAGGAGGAGGAGGTGGGTGAGGAGGAGGAGGAGCAGGAGGAGGTGGAGGAGGATAGGGAGGAGAGAGGAGGAAGAGGATAGGGAGGAGGTGGAGCAGGAGGAGGAAGAGGATAGGGAGGAGGTGGAGCAGGAGGAGGAAGAGGATAGGGAGGAGGAGGGAGAAAAGGAACGGAGGGAGAAGGAAACCCAATGAGGAGGGAGAGAAGGGAGGGAGAAAGAGGAGGAGGATAGGGAGGAGGAGGAGGAAGAGAAGGGACAGAAGGGAGGAAGGAGGAGGGACAGAAGGGAGGGAAGAGGAGGAAGGGAAGGGAGGGAGGAAAGGGAGGGAAGAGGAGGGGGTGAGTGGGGAGGGAAGGAAGGGTAGGGAGCGAAGGGATGGTAGGGAGGGAGGAGAAGAGAGACGGGACGGAAAGGAGGGTAGGAGAGGGAGGGAAGGGAGAATGAAGGGGGGGAGGGAGAACACAGAGAAGGGAGGGAGGAGGTGGAAGGGAAGGGAGGGAGGAAAGGGAGGGTAGGGAGGGAGGAGGAGAGAGACGGGAGGGAAAGGAGGGTAGGAGAAGGAGGGAAGGCAGAATGGGGGGAGCAAAGGGAGGAGACAGAGAAGGGAGGGAGGAGGTGGTGGAGGAGGAAGAGGGACAGAAGGGAGGGAGGAGGAGGAGGAAGGGAAGGGAGGGAGGAAAGGGGGGGTAGGGAGGGAAGAGGAGAGAGAAGAGGGGGAGGGAAGGGAGGAGAGGGAGGGAAGGAAGGGAGAATGGAGGGGGAGAAAGGGAGGATAGAGAAGGAGGACGAGAGAGAGAGAACAGGAGAGAGGCAGGGGATAGAGGCAGGGGAGAAAGGAAGCCAGGAAGGAGATAAGATAAGATCTTATATGAGTAGTCTACACACCTGACGCATATGTTTGACCTGGCCAGAAAGACCCATCAGATTGTAAGTACAATTATTAAGAGAGTATACGCGATCTGATATCAGTAGTATATTGAATGGGAGTGACGTAAATAAGGTTTATTAAATGAATCAAAAACAATACTTATACTATATGAAAATAAATAAGAATCTAATGTAAATACCGCTGTATATAGTAATAACATTATAACTAAAGGTAATTGTTATCAGGTTCTGACGGAAACATGGTGAAAACAAGGAGATGTACCTGTTCAAAAGAAATTAAAAAACGTTTTCAAATCAAATAAAAAAATCTACATCTCAAGTGGCAGAAATAATTCAAAACATCCTCCTGTGTACAAACTTGGGAATACAAAGATTAAAACTGTAAAGATATATGTATATGGGTTAGATTTCGAGAAAATGCACAATTGGCAGCTGTACACATTTAGTACATTCTGCTAAGTAAGGCTGCAATTTGGTCAATACTAGGTAAATTCGAGTATATTCGGCATTGCACTGATTCTAGCAATCTGTTTGGTTAGGTTGAACTGTATTTTGTACTTAATTTTCGTCTGAAATTTGGCTTATTTGAGAAGATTGGCGAAGTTGAATTGTGCGTTTTCTGAAAATCTGACCCATATGTGGGTGTGGAACTAGATGATTTCTTGGCGGGCAATTACCAGTAAAGTAACTATAATATACTCCATGGGACGACCTTAGAAGGATATATTTAATGCACTGACATAATGGTACATACTTTAGGGAGGACATTCCAAGAAACATATCTTGTGAATAAATCACTTTGGAAAATATAACGACTCATTTCCCTGTAAGACAATAATTAGTACAATAAGACAACATACTAGTAAGAAAGGTTTACAAAGATTACACTAACCTCATCATCAGTTTTAGTCGCAGTAGGCTAACGTTTAAATGTTTATAGTCAAGTTACTTGGATGGATCCTTTTGGTATACTGTAAACGTATTTATTTTCGCGCAGATAATTTTTCGGGCACTAAGCGCTTTGACATCTTTTCGCGCGGATTTAAATTCGCGCAGCAAGGTAGTCTCACACCTTGTTTATGCCTTTTGCGTAGGATTTATTTTCGCGCAGAAGGGTGGGTGCGCGAAAATAGCGAAAATAAATACTGTGCGAACATGAATACATTTACAGTAGGTCATTAATGTCAGGTGCATTTGTTCAACGTTAATTGTTCAAGTTAACAGTGTATTGTGCTCAGCTAAGCCATGTTCCCTGTAGTTAAAGCGTTGAATAGTATATATTGGAGCGCAGTCTTTCCTTTGCATGGGACTCAGGACTTCTGCACAAGCAGATTTATTGCCCCAAGGATGTCAGTGCAATCAATAATGTTGATATAAATAAACCCTTGACAAGGCAAAACGATACAGTGACGTTTCCTAACTGAGAATTGTTCTGCAAAAGTCTGGCATACAGAGGTCTACTATTATGGAATAATCGAGATTTTAATACCGCGCTCTCAGCTAACTTCCGTCAAGAACTCAATATTTTCTACTTCTCGTTTTATTCTTGTCCAACTCATCTATATCCACTTTGCTCAGCTTTAGTTACAGTAATTAAAGGATATAATTCTATAGAAACCCAACATCAAATGGGTCAGATTTTCAGAAAATGTACAATTGGCAGCTCTACACATTCAGTAAATTCTGCTAAATGACACTGCAATTTGGTCAATACTAGATAAATTCGAGTATATTTGGCATTGCATTGATTCTAGCAATCTGTTTGGTCAGGTTGAACTGTATTCTGAACTTTATTTTCGTCTGAAATCTGGTTTATTTGAGGGAATTGGTGCAGGTGAATTGTACATTTTCTGGTGATTTCACCCAAATACTTGAGACAACGTTATTCAACCATGAAACAAGTCCCAAACTTGCTACTAATATATCTATAGGCCTATATATAACATGACACAAGTCACTGCTCACACTCAGTACAGCAACAGCAGCGCCCTTAGTACGTGTAACACACACCAGCCGGCAGCACTGGAGCACCTCTGACTGGCCCATGCTCCTGGTCCTCCTCCACATTCACGTTAGAATAGAATAGAAAACCTTTTATTTGTCTAAGAAGTTTTACATAAAGAGAGACAAATGGGTCGACATGCCTGTGTGCAGAACTGTTTCAGCACATTTCCTCCTGCTGTTACCCTGGTCTCTTTTTGTAAAGCTTTTATTTATACTGGGTAGTTCAAGTCCCAGCAATAGGGCTTTTCACTTGCCCCAGATTACAAAATATTGAGTATACAGTTCATTTACAGTTACAGTACATATATACATATACAATATGTCAAAGTATATCATTACAGAACAAAGAGAAGAACGGCGCTTGAAGAAGCGATTAATATGATAATAATCTTAATTTAAAGAGTTTAATATCTAACGACTAGAGTCCGATCGTATAATAAGGTACATCACTATACGTTACAGTGGGGCGAGTGAGTATTAATTCGTCATAAAAAAGTAAATACCTAATAATGGATATCTCGATATACTTCGAGATATAATAATTAATCAATATACATCAAGATGTTCAAGTTCCAGTGTTCAAGCTATAGCCATCGACTGGACCC
>OW804094.1:159358206-159571818 GCA_942159475.1 Sthenelais limicola | reverse complement strand
GCACATGCATTGCCGAAGGCCAAGGTCATATAAAAACAATGGGCTATAGAGTGTTTATTCTTCTGTGAGTATTCATTCCATAAGACAGTTAAATTGACTTGGGAACATTGATAGTTGTGGGGGGTGCGGGGGGTTAGTGGGGGGGGGGGTGCGGGGTGTGGGCGGGGTGTGGGGGGTGAGGGGGGTGAGAGTGGGGGGTGCGGGGTGGGGGTGGGCGGGGGGGGGGGAGACTGGGGGGGGGGGGGGGTCCACCATTGTAAACGCCTTAGTCCTCAACATAAGGGCAATTAGCAGATTGATTCATGAGCACACCTTAATGACCTTAATGACCTGCATGACCTTAATGACCTGAATGCCCTTCTCATTTACTGCCGCTCAAATTAGCACAAACAATATTCAATTCAATTAAAAAATTCTTTATTGCTGATGTTATTACAAGGGATTGCCGTCTTATAGAACTTAGGAGTTGAGTTGTAACTACTGATGGACTAGTTAAGAAAGACTATCTATGCTAGAAAGTATGAATGGAATGGTTATAGTGAACGAGAGTGTGGTACATATGGTAACCAGCAATACACATAGTACAGGTAATGATAACAATAGTATGATGGTGAGGTAATACAGATATTTGGGCAAGTATAAGGCGACTACTACATGTTAGTCAATGAGATTCAACATCAAGTATAGGCAAAGTAAAATAGAATAATATTGACAAAAACATCTCTTCTTTTGCTCGTTTTTCTACTTGGTACAATGAAACTCTGGCAGTGCCATTCATTTACTTTGATTGACACAGTCTCTAGTTTACATGTTTTAGGCCACTACCCACCAATCCCAGGCAGCAGGTTATTGATGAATAATTAGTAACTGTGGTGTAGCAAGGCACACATGGCCTAATACCATTGTGAACTGATTAAATGGGATAAACATCATTAAAACCACAGTGGACATTATTACCACCATTACCTGGATGTATTTATTATACGCGCATTCTATATGAGAGGTTCTATAAGTGGGGTGCTATAAAAATATTCATATAGGACGCGTCCTATATGAACTACTTTGTCACCAATTCGGCCACTTTTATGCACTTTTAATAGTTTTATGCACCAAGTTTTATGCCCATATAATAAATATAGAATGGAACTCGCCTGCAATAATCGAAAAATTTATTGGACTTGATTCATCCACATAAGCACTCTGCCTACGGCATCGTGCTTATGTGGACGAATCTCATCCAATAAATTTTCGATTATTGCCGGCTCGTCCCATTCTCTCTATGTATGTCTAGGTGCTGTGGTGTGTTCTGTTCGTCTAATTACACTCTACTACCCCCACCTACCCCCCTTCCCCTTCCCCCCTCCCCCCCCCCACCCCTCCAGCCAAGCGTGCCATTACACGACCTCTCCATGGTCAAGTGCAGGCAAGTGGTCACTTGTATACATACACGGCTTGTTAGTGGGGTGTGGGGCGTGGGGTGGTCACCCATTATACATCTATACATCTATATAGGGCTTGTTAGTGGGCAGTGGGGCGTGGGATGGTCACCCATTATACATCTATACATCTATATAGGGCTTATTAGTGGGGTGTGGGGTGTGGGGTGGTCACCCATTATACATCTATACATCTATATAGGGCTTGTTAGTGGGGTGTGGGGCGTGGGGTGGTCACCCATTATACATCTATACATCTATATAGGGCTTATTAGTGGGGTGTGGGGTGTGGGGTGGTCACCCATTATACATCTATACATCTATATAGGGCTTGTTAGTGGGGTGTGGGGTGTGGGGTGTGTGTGGGAATGTGTAGGGTACATTAATCTTATATTGGGGGTATATCCTATACAGGGGCTTATACAGGGGCTTATACAGGGGCTTATACAGGGGCTTATACAGGGGCTTATACAGGGGTATATCGTATACACGGGGGGGGGGGTATGTATAGATGTGTATAGGCATGTATAACTGTGTATGAGGCGGTGGTCAGTGAAGCACAAGGTGTTGCACCAATACACGGATTACCTGAGATTACCTGTACTTACCTGTACACACCTGTACACACCTGTACACACCTGTACACACCTGTACACACCTGTACACACCTGTACACACCTGTACACACCTGTATACCACACCTGTACACACCTGTACACACCTGTACACACCTGTATACCACACCTGTATACCACACCTGTATACCACACCTGTACACCACACCTCAGCCTCTACACTCAGGTATTATTACTTACCTGTGGTACACGGGGATCAGCGGCCAGGTGTTATTGTAGCTTAATGATTGGTACTGGGGGCGGGGGGGGGCGGGGCAGGGGGGGGGGGAGGGGGCGGGGGGGGGGGGCAGTGGTGCTTAGTCCATGACATGTATACAGTATATTGTATTCCCTTGCTATACGGATACATGTCAGGCGGGCAATAAGGCCCCACTATGTGTGATACAGGTCTAGGCTTAGGGTTAGGGGTTTTTCAGTGATATCTGATGACATATGATTAAATCTTATGCACATATAATAAATATAGAATGGAACTCGCCGGCAATAATAAAACATTTATTGGACTTGATTTGTCCACACAAGCACCCTACCTATGGCATCGTGCTTATGCGGACGAATCTCATCCAATAAGTTTTCGATTATTGCCGGCTCGTTCCATTCTCTCTATATATGTATAGTATATATACTAATAATATAATATATACACATATGGGTGCACCCTCCCACTGTGTGTGCATGGTAGTGGTGCAGGGTTATAGGTCACGTGACCTTACAGCCTCGTGAGCACCCCTCCACCCCTGCCACACATCTATATTTACCCTCACGCCTCTATACCCACCCCCACCTCTCACCCTGCACCCCTATGTGCACCCATGTATACATAATATCATATTCACCTCAATTTACCAACCCCTGAATACTATATTCAGCCACCCGAGACCTGAATGATGTACTTCCGGTATGGTTTATTATAACTAATTCCCGCTCAAGTTACATTTCTACAATATTTGTTTATCTCTGAATCTGAATCTGAATTTCTTTTTGACCTCTGGTCATGTTTACTGGTTAAAAACATGAAAATATAAACATGTGTTATTTGTCAAATATAGAGGTTATATAGAGGTTATGTATGGAACGCCATTGGGTCATTTATTCAGTATTTTTTGATATCTGAAAATGGATCAACTCATTTATTGATATCAATAAATGCTTTTTTGATATCAATAAATGCAATTCTTGATATCTGAAAATGAATTGTTGATATCTGAAAATCAATTCTTGATATCTGAAAATCAATTCTTGATATCAATAAATGCGTTTTTGATATCAAGAAATACTGCCATTATTGATATCAAAAATTGAATTCTTGATATCAATAATAGGATTTACGGATATCAAGAATTGCATTTATTGATATCAAAAAAGCATATCTTGATATCAATAATTCAATTTCAGAATACAAGTAAGCTCTCAACTTAATCAAAAATGACTTTTGGATATCAAAAAATGCCTTTTTGGATATCAAGAATTGCATTATAGATATCCGAAAAGGCATTTTTAGATATCTGAAATGCAATTCTTGATATCTAAAAGTCCATTTATTGATATCCAAAAAGGCATTTTTTGATATCAAGAAATCTATGCAAATTAGGTGAGTTGAGTGACACAACATTCATTTGCATTGAATTTCAGATATCTAAAATTCAAAGGGTATGGCAAGCCATTTGTGTAATAATTAGACATTTGTGTAATAATTAGACTGTTTATCAATGATAAACACTGTTTGTCAACCTAAAACACTGTTTTTCAAGTCGGTGGGCAACCGGCAAGTGGGCAGGCAGCCAGCAAGTGGGTGGGAAACCGGGTAAGTGGTCACGTAACCATTAAGTGGGTGGGCAACCTGGTGGGCAACCGGCAAGTGGGCAGGCAACTGGCAAGTGGGTTGGCAAGCGGGTAAGTGGTCAGGCAACCATTAAGTGGTTGGGCAACCGGGTAAGTTGTCAGGCAACCAGCAAGTGGGTGGGCAACCGGCAAGTGGGTGGGCAACCAGCAAGTGGGTGGGCAACCTGGTGGGCAACCGGCAAGTGGGTGGGCAACAGGTTAAGTGGTCAGGCAACCGGCAAGTGGGCGGGCAACCTGGTGGGCAACCGGCAAGTGGGCGGGCAACCATTAAGTGGGCGGGCAACCGGCAAGTGGGTGGGCAACCGGGTAAGTGGTCAGGCAACCATTAAGTGGGCGGACAACCTGGTGGGCAACCGGCAAGTGGGTGGGCAACCATTAAGTGGTCGGGCAACCGGCAAGTGGGTGGGTAAGTGGTCGGGCAACCATTAAGTGGGCGGGCAACCTGGTGGGCAACAGGTTAAGTGGTCAGGCAACCATTAAGTCGGCGGACAACCTGGTGGCCAACCGGCAAGTGGGTGGGCAACCATTAAGTGGGCGGACAACCGGGTGGGCAACCGGCCAGTGGGTGGGCAACCGGGTAAGTGGTCAGGCAACCGGCAAGTGGGCGGGCAACCTGGTGGGCAACCGGGTAAGTGGTCAGGCAACCATTAAGTGGGAGGGCAACCGGCAAGTGGGTGTGTTTTCTGCTGCTCATTTGCATAGACTTTTGGATATCAAAAAATGGACTTTTGGATATCTAAAAATCAATTCTTGATATCAATAAATGATTTCAAGATCATTTACATATATCAAAAAATGATTTATTGATATCCGAAATTCAAATTATAAGGTTGGTTGTAACAATGAGGATAGCAAGAAAATGTTTCTTTCCTTCAAATGTATTTGCATGAACCATTTCTTGATATCAAGAAATCATTTTTTGATATCAAAAAATGATTTATCGATATCAAGAAGTCAATTCTTGATATCAAGAAATGGGTTTCTTTGCAATCTATTTTACAAGGTGTTTTTGATATCTGAAAATGATTTCTTGATATCTGAAATTGATTTCTTGATATCTAAAAATCATTTTTAGATATCAAAAAATCAATTTCAGATATCAAGAAATCATTTTCAGATATCAATAAATCATTTTCAGATATCAATAAATCATTTTCAGATATCAATAAATCATTTTCGGATATCTGTAATTATTTTAGATATCAAGAATTCATTTCTTGATATCTGAAAATGATTTCTTGATATCTGAAATGGATTTTTTGATATCTAAAAATCATTTTCAGATATCAAGAAATCATTTTCAGATATCAAGAAATACTGAATAAATGACCCAATGGCGTTCCATAGTTATGTGGGTTAGATTTTCAGAAAATGTACAATTGGCAGCTGTACACATTTAGTAAATTCTGCTAAATTAGGCTGCAATTTGGCCAATACTAGGTAAATTCAGGTATATTCGGCATTGCATTGATCCTAGTAATCTGTTTGGTTAGGTTGAACTGTATTTTGAACTTTATTTACGTCTGAAATTTGGGTTAATTGAGAAGATTGGTGAAGTTGAATTGTACATTTTCTGAAAATCTGACCCATATAGAGGTTATACACTATAGCGGTGTTTGCTGATGATCACACAATAAACTCTTAACCTTATTTACACCTTACGTACCCAGACAGCAGATGGATTCTCACAAAATGTACTACAGCTGTACACATTTAGTCAAATATGCTAAATTAGGCTAAACAATGATAAATACCAGATATATCTAAGTATATTCTGCATTATTTTGTTTTAAAATATCTGTTCTGCTATACTAAACTGTATTTTGAAGCTCATTTTTTTCTTAAATGTGGGTTATTTGAGAGGATAACATTGATAATAATGATAATATTCTTTATTTATTTAACTGTCTAGTTGTTACAAAAGACGGTAGTGTTATCAGACCTGGATCTGGTCTTCCGTAACTAATGTAGGGTGACCAGCTATAGTTTAAGGCACACTAGGGGTTTACTGGGGAGACTAGAGGGTGGGTGAGTGTACTGTAGCAGTGTTGATGATGGTATTTAACTCCTTTGATTGAGTAATATAATATCATCATATACATAATATCATTATTGTTATCATTATATAACATGATTTATGGAACAGAAGGGGAAAAAGATTTATATTATATATCTACCCTGTTGGCCATCCCATACAGGTGTCCCCCCCCCCCCTCCCCCCGCCCCCCGTCTCCTAGCAACCGCTAAATGTCGTCTGCTGTTATTCACTCATGTTTTATGTTATATTTTTGCCTCCATTAATGCCTCCACATTCACAGAGTCCACGCGCTATAAATCGCGCGCCTGTCCCTCTGTATGCTGCACGTCCACGCACCGTGAAGCGCGCATATTCACTGCCATGCAGGGTCAAGGTCAGTGGAGCGTGACGTCACACAGACGTTGTGACGTGAGGTGATTGGTGACGAGAGGGGGAGAATGGAGGGAGTGAGCTGGAATGTCTCTAATAAATATAAAAAATAAAAATAACAATGCATGGCGGGAAGGAATGTGAAGGGCTTTGTAGTTCTGTCACCCTCCTGCAGGGGGCAGGTCTGCAGCAGATGACCTTGGTGACCTTGGAGGAAAGCAGACGACAATTGTGTGTGACAATATGGCGGGTTTAATGGCGGAGGCTGAGGGCGGCCAACACCTCACATACTCTGTCTATTGACGGGGGGAATCCAGGCAACCCATGCGGTGTATATTTATGTGTATTTATGTATAATTATTTATTCTAAAATATATAAATAAGGCATTTAGATAAGCGACAATTATAATGGTGGATATGGTGGAGGGGTGAGTGGTTCCCTTTCACTGTGGTCTTATTCTCGCACACAGGTCTGGCGCTGGGAAACATATTGTTCATGCATCAACATTAGAACACTTTGTAACGATGCTACGTGGGTGGGGTGGGGGGGTATTAACACTTGCTAGGGGGTGTATTAAAAGCAATTAAGAGTGCAATATTCTAAGTGATTGAAACCAACGAGTTAAAAGCAGTTCTATTATATTAGCCAAATCATCAACCCTATATATTTACTATTGAATATAGGGTCGAAAGTAAGCCTCGGTAAAAACGGGGCAGCTCAAAGTTCTCTAGTTTCTCCAGACAAAATACTCAAGCAACACCTGTCATGCATATATGCCCTTAATCAGTAACATTTTGTGGTGCTTACAGTACATTCCTGGGAGAGGATGTGCAAAATACACAGAGAACTGCTAGGTTTATTATCTGCATATCTGTTCCAGAATCTTTTTGATATTAGAACATGGCGCCCCGACTTGTTCAGGTCTCAGTGCGCATGCCCAAAAGTATGTAAATGAGCCAAAAAACGGAGGTCACGATTTAGGTCACAGTTACAAAGGTAGGGGCAGGGGAAAACAATGGGCCCATGTCAGTTGTTGTTTTTTGCCATTTCATTTAGTGGAAACAGAATGGCTCACTCGCCGTTTTTTTGGGGAGGAGCAGATGAAAACTCTGCCCGCAGTTTATTAATTCTTCACATCAAGCATTGAAAGGTTACAAGTAGGGAGATAAGACATTAAACATTGATTTTATTGTTATAGTGAGGGGCTACAAACTTCTACAACTCTACACAAACTACAGCAAACCTATCCGCCCTCTCTCAATCGGCTCCGATGCAAAGCCCAGTAACAAAGCTGGGCTCACAAAGCTACTATTATATATGCTTTTAATGATATAAACAAAAACATTTTGGGATCCTTAAGTTGAATTCCGGCCATAAAAAAACGGTAATAAACTTATTGGTTACCATGACTACCACAAGCACATGTAACTCACTAGTGACATATTATGTGCACAACTGACTCTAGATATTATGTTCTCAGAGCAATGTGTGTATAATAGACTGAATAACATCTAGTCCTGCTGGTTCAAGGGTAAAGAGTGGGGTACAAGACCACGATCCTGATGTTCCATAATAATATTACACACAGCTGTAGTGAGTATCGCGTGGTTATCAAAACAAAGCTAATAAACCTCACAATAGTGGATACTTGAGTAATACCGCACTTAAAGGAAGATCATCTAACCTATCATGAAGGGTTTGTTGAGGCACATTAAAACTGGTAAAGGTTTAAAACAGCCAGAAAACGGTATTTTCAAGTATCACATCATACATAGACATCTAACGAGCCCCCAGCAATAGCGACGGCCGTGATGTCAGTGGAATCTATGTATTTATTATACTTCGCCTGATATTTATATTCATGGAGAAAAAATAGTGAAAATTCTATGGAAATGAATGAGTGTTGATAAGTACTCGTGGTGCTGACCTACCACTCAACATAATGACATGTCAGTATAGCGGGTAATACCCAGCCCTTATTACCCACTGTTTGTGATATGAGCACCAATGCTGTATGGTGTTCCATATTACCCTCTAGACAGATATAATACACAGGCTGTATTACCCACTGTTTGTGATATGAGCACCAATGCTGTATGGTGTTCCATATTACCCTCTAGACAGGTATAATACACAGGCTGTATTACCCACTGTTTGTGATATGAGCACCAATGCTGTATGGTGTTCCATATTACCCTCTAGACAGATATAATACACAGGCTGTATTACCCACTGTTTGTGATATGAGCACCAATGCTGTATGGTGTTCCATATTACCCTCTAGACAGATATAATACACAGGCTGTATTACCCACTGTTTGTGATATGAGCACCAATGCTGTATGGTGTTCCATATTACCCTCTAGACAGATATAATACACAGGCTGTATTACCCACTGTTTGTGATATGAGCACCAATGCTGTATGGTGTTCCATATTACCCTCTAGACAGATATAATACACAGGCTGTATTACCCACTGTTTGTGATATGAGCACCAATGCTGTATGGTGTTCCATATTACCCTCTAGACAGGTATAATACACAGGCTGTATTACCCACTGTTTGTGATATGAGCACCAATGCTGTATGGTGTTCCATATTACCCTCTAGACAGGTATAATACACAGGCTGTATTACCCACTGTTTGTGATATGAGCACCAATGCTGTATGGTGTTCCATATTACTCTCTAGACAGGTATAATACACAGGCTGTATTACCCACTGTTTGTGATATGAACCCCAATGCTGTAGCATATGGTGTTCCATATTACCCACTAGACAGGTATAATACATAGGCTTTATTACCCACTGTTTGTGATATGAGCACCAATGCTGTATGGTGTTCCATATTACCCTCTAGACAGATATAATACACAGGCTGTATTACCCACTGTTTGTGATATGAGCACCAATGCTGTATGGTGTTCCATATTACCCTCTAGACAGATATAATACACAGGCTGTATTACCCACTGTTTGTGATATGAGCACCAATGCTGTATGGTGTTCCATATTACCCTCTAGACAGGTATAATACACAGGCTGTATTACCCACTGTTTGTGATATGAGCACCAATGCTGTATGGTGTTCCATATTACCCTCTAGACAGGTATAATACACAGGCTGTATTACCCACTGTTTGTGATATGAGCACCAATGCTGTATGGTGTTCCATATTACTCTCTAGACAGGTATAATACACAGGCTGTATTACCCACTGTTTGTGATATGAACCCCAATGCTGTAGCATATGGTGTTCCATATTACCCACTAGACAGGTATAATACATAGGCTTTATTACCCACTGTTTGTGATATGAGCACCAATGCTGTAGCATATGGTGTTCCATATTACCCACTAGACAGGTATAATACACAGGCTGTATTACCCACTGTTTGTGATATGAGCACCAATGCTGTATGGTGTTCCATATTACCCACTAGACAGGTATAATACACAGGCTGTATTACCCACTGTTTGTGATATGAACCCCAATGCTGTAGCATATGGTGTTCCATATTACCCTCTAGACAGATATAATACACAGGCTGTATTACCCACTGTTTGTGATATGAGCACAAATGCTGTATGGTGTTCCATATTACCCTCTAGACAGATATAATACACAGGCTGTATTACCCACTGTTTGTGATATGAGCACCAATGCTGTATGGTGTTCCATATTACCCACTAGACAGATATAATACACAGGCTGTATTACCCACTGTTTGTGATATGAGCACAAATGCTGTGGTCTATGGTGTTCCATATTACCCTCTAGACAGATATAATACACAGGCTGTATTACCCACTGTTTGTGATATGAGCACCAATGCTGTCTGGTGTTCCATATTACCCTCTAGACAGCGGGTAATACCCAGCCCTTATTACCCACTGTTTGTGATATATTGTGATATATGTGATATATGAGTGCCAATGCTGTAGCCTATGGTGTTCTATATTACCCTCTAGAAAGATATAATACACAGGTTTTATTACCCACTGTTTGTGATATGAGCACCAATGCTGTAGCATATGGTGTTCCATATTACCCACTAGACAGATATAATACACAGGCTTTATTACCCACTGTTTGTGATATGAGCACCAATGCTGTAGCATATGGTGTTCCATATTACCCACTAGACAGGTATAATACACAGGCTGTATTACCCACTGTTTGTGATATGAGCACCAATACTGTAGCCTATGGTGTTCCATATTACCCACTAGACAGATATAATACACAGGCTGTATTACCCACTGTTTGTGATATGAACCCCAATGCTGTATGGTGTTCCATATTACCCACTAGACAGATATAATACACAGGCTGTATTACCCACTGTTTGTGATATGAGCACCAATGCTGTAGCATATGGTGTTCCATATTACCCACTAGACAGATATAATACACAGGCTTTATTACCCACTGTTTGTGATATGAGCACCAATGCTGTAGCATATGGTGTTCCATATTACCCACTAGACAGGTATAATACACAGGCTGTATTACCCACTGTTTGTGATATGAGCACCAATGCTGTAGTCTATGGTGTTCCATATTACCCTCTAGACAGATATATAATACACAGGCTTTATTACCCACTGTTTGTGATATGAGCACCAATGCTGTAGCATATGGTGTTCCATATTACCCTCTAGAAAGTTCCTATTTCAGACGGTTATTAACTAAAGTCTGTACCTGCAACTGGAGCCAGTTATGGGTCATTTTTTCTGAACGTGTACAAATGCACAATTCCTGACTTGTGTCTGTTCTCCTGCTCATAACAGTCACAATTTTGCATTCACATTAATGCAATGCATCTCAGCGTAACAAGGAGAAATTAAGCTTTCCAGAAATATATACTTTTATATGCCTATGACAAAGACATCACATTGTTCTATAGGATTGGAATCAAAATAACCTGCAATTTGCAGCTTCTCCTCCCCATTTTAGATATTTGAATCTTGTATTTAAAAATGTATTTCATCATTTATCTTACTTTATTTTGGCTTTCCATGTATAACTTTAGTGGGCAACTCCATGAAAGGGGTGGTAGGGCCCAGGTCCCGATGGTAAATTATTGGGGACCATGAGAAATTTTAACCATTTTTAAACAAACGCCCATCATCATATATATCTGCAATTCTAGAAAATTCAACATAATATGTCCAATCCTAGACAGTACTTGAAAGTATCGAGCATCTTTTAGTGAACAAGATAAAAGAAAAGAAACAACTCTACAACAATTTGCTAGGAATTAACAACACATCCAAAAAACCATCCTGAATTTATACAAGTTATGCTGATGGACGTTTGCAGGACTAGCAGTAACAAAAGATGTGTCATCCAGGTATTGCAAGACATTTCAAACTCGCTATAATGATATTATTCATAAATGATATGCCAAAGTCAAAGTGGAGAACACAAAATCCTAACTTCAAAGTGATTTTGGAGGATTTTACAGCAAGATTTTCAACAAAGCAAACGCCCACCATGAAAATAATGCCCATCATTGAAATTCTCTGCTGAGCTAGCTCTGCTCAGTATGTTTACTGTTTGTGGCATCATCTTTAATTGGAACCATACTGTGGTAAGTACTAGACATTTCTAGCACAGATCATACTTCATTTTGTCAAAAATCGCATGAAAAACTGAAAGTCATATTCTAATTATGTGAGGGATAATGATCAATGTACTGTAGGATTAACTGAAATGGTCAGAAACTTTAAAAGCTTTGTATATTTTGTGTCAGTTGCCTTTAGAAATTAATGACTAAAAGAGTTTAATCATTGCCAAGAGCCAGATTGCTTTACTCATCTGATCAGAACTGCACATGTTAGGTGTAAATCAGGCATAACGCCCATCATGGTAATGATTACAATGCAGATTTGTCTCTTAAGGTGCTAATAGTCAGTGGAAATATGTATTTGTTGTGTTTGTAATGTTGTATGACTTGTATTGGTAGCCAAGAAATACTTTCTTGTGGTTGATCAATGGCTAAATCCTAATCTGGTTGATACACAAGGAGGTTAACATTTGCTATGACAAACGCCCATCATCAAAATGAAAAATAACTCAGTAAATTTGGCATATTGTCTGTGTTAAAAACGTGGAAACATGCCCCTGTATGTATGTCATTGCATCCAATCATTTAAACATGTTCTTTATAATCTACATGGTCATATTCAGTGGATTTTGTAATGTACTGTGTTTGTATTGGTTTTCATGATGGGCGTTTGTGAATAAAGCATATTATATAGAGTGGGTCTAGCAACAGCCCTACTCATTTTTCAATGCCCTTCTTTCAATATTATCTTTTATAAACTACTGTTTAATCATATATAAATGGTTAAGGGTGGAACTATTATTATACTTTAGTACAAGGGGCACCATTTCCATGATGGGCGTTTGCCATTACAATCTTCACCCTCAAAAACTCATGAAGTGTTCTTTCAACAACCACCAAATTTAAATGGTAAATGCAGGTAATTATACTAGATAAGAAATGGCATTGTAATTTTCCCTTTAAAAAAATATTGTTTTCATATGTATGGGGCCTTACTATTTATTACATTTTACTCTCATTTTCAGATCAACATGATTGGAAAATCACCACCAACAGAGAATAAAAGTGCAGCTGTGTCCCCAAGGGACTACTGGAGAGGAATGTAGCGACCTGCCAGTCTTAGAAGGCCCTCAACAATGAATGGAAGAGAAACATGTTTAAAATGATAGATTTAATCAATCCAAAAGTTATTCCACCTACAATATCCACAATGCATGTCTCAGTTGCTGATGAACTATAAACATTTCAAGAGTGTAGGAGAACATGTTGGGCTTTTTTCCTAAACGAATTGGCCATGTATAGCTATTATTATGATCCTCTAGAGGATGTTTGATAAGTCTCTACATGCACAAACGCCCATCATTGAAAACCTAACGCCCATCATGAGAAGTCTTTTGTAAGGCAAGCCTGAAGGTTATGTACTCTTACTTTGATGTTTTCTTAAATGTGACATTTGTAACAGCAAATTAGACTATTCTGTTACAGGTTTTGGAGAGAAAAGTCGGATTTCTTGGTGCCTTGAAGTCCTTTGTTGTCATTGCTAATACCCCCAAAATAAAGTATCCATTTTTTGTATATCATTCAATGGAAATGCACTTGTCAGGTCTTGTTTATCATGATTAGATATATACAGAGCAATATTAAACTGTTTCAGGTTCATTAATAACTTAATAGGGCTGAGAATTGACTTTTATTTCATAATTTATTATTTGTTTTTATGTCAAACGCCCATCAGTGAAATGCAGTATAATTGGGATGGGATAATTCAAAAAGTACTTAGTTTAAGATCATATAACTTGGTGAAGTATCAGATAATATAGGCTTCATTACTCAGGTGCATTATCAACATCCAAGCCCCTCAACTTACTTTATCACAAGTATTTGAAACCAAAGTATGGGAAAAAAATGAATAAAATGGATTTTGAGGAAGTAGGGCCTGTGCACTCAGCTCATTATCATCATGAAATTATATATTTTGGTAATATAAAATATTTCCAGTAGGTTCATTGCCATGTTTGGTTTACTGCAATGTACTTTTAGCCCTTATTTACAAATAGAATTAATAATAAGGTGTGCATTTCATCTTAAATAAGTTATGATGATGGGCGTTTGCCAATTTCTGAAGACCAAAGTTTGACTCATCATAAAAACTGAACCAGTGGGAGGACATGTGTATAATGGGTATTGACAGAAAGCTCTAAACCCGGACTAATGAGATATGTAGTTTTGCAATTGATCTGGAGAACCTTTTGAAATTTCATACTTCTGGCTGAATTGTACACGTTCAGAAAAAATGACCCTTATGGTGCATTCATGTCATTCCCCTGACCCAGGTACCCTAGCATTGCATGCTGGGAAATACAGCACATGTAGGGAGCACGCCCCTCCTATTGGTGGCCCCATGAACTAAACGTCTCAGCTGAATACCAAACTAAGTCATAAACGGCCACATTATTGTAACTTATTGTGTGCGAAACTAAATCAAACAAGTCATGTTTTATTGGTGTTTGAATACGAAACTTGGCGTGACATGTGAGGCTGAGATTGGATACCAAACTATGGTGTGTACGTGAGGGCTGACTCTGTTTGATGAAGCTCCCCTGGTGGTGGAGTGAGTCAACACAGCACGCCACCTAGTGGGCGGGCATTGTGTGGGGGCTGTGGTGACCACATCAACCACTAGGGGGACATCTCCATCTTATTCACTATTATTCATACCTTCAACATACAAGATGGCGGACATAATTCTCTCTTAGTTCCATGTGAATCAAGATACAAGATGGCGGACATACAAGTCCCCTATTGAGCCTTACTCTGATATACAACTCCCATAATTCCATGTGAATCAAGATACAAGATGGCGGACTCACAAGTCCCCTATTGAGCCTTACTCTGATATACAACTCCCATAATTCCATGTGAATCAAGATACAAGATGGCGGACTCACAAGTCCCCTATTGAGCCTTACTCTGATATACAACTCCCATAATTCCATGTGAATCAAGATACAAGATGGTGGACATACAAGTCCCCTATTGAGCCTCACTCTGATATACATCTCCCATAATTCCATGTAAACCAAGATACAAGATGGCGGACTCACAAGTCCCCTATAGTGAGTCAGGGTAATATGTCCCACAATGCCTGGTAATTGGTTATTTCTCTAATTGCTTGAGATGAGGAGAATTGCCACATGCTGCACATGTTTAATGCTAAACATGTTGAACCGCCACATGCTGCACATGTTTAATGCTAAACATGTTGAACCGCCACATGCTGCACATGTTTAATGCTGCACATGTTTAATGCTAAACATGTTGTGTGTCATGGTAGATATTTATGTCGTCATGGTAACTAGAGATAAGACAATTAAAGTAATTATCAGTTTTTACTAATGAAGCCGCAGCTAATGACGGGATCACAGCAGAGATTGACTTATGACTGGGGCAGTAATACACCTTCCAACCCCCCTCCCCCAACCTCTCACCCTCTCACTATCACTTCTCCTCACCCCTCACCCCTCACCCCCTCACCCCCCTCACCCCCTCATCACCACTTCTCCTCCCATTCCGCCCCCTCCCCCACCCCCCTCACTCCCATGATAATATAATCATGTTATATCGATTTGTATCCTGAGGTCTCTGGTACAATTGATGCTCATTTCAATAAATAATGTTTGTGTTGTTTGAGTTACCAGCTTTCAGTCCTTGTGAGCCTTTCTCCCACCTCTTGCTCAGCTCTCGCCCCCACCAATAGGTGGCGTGACGTGTGACGTACAGACGTCGTAACGTGTGCGGCGTTCATTAGTCAGCACGTGACTTTTTGTCTGCTAATGATGACGTAGATGACGTGACGTCATTAGTTGTGTCATGGTGACGGTTTATGAGGAACATAGATGTGGGCCGGTGGGGGTCCACTGATATCCCATCATACCCCGCGGCTCTGGGTTAATTACAGAGGAGTTAATTAGTGCTTAATGAGGTGTGACGTCACAGGTAGGGGAGAGGGAACGAGAGACAGAGAGGGGGAGAGAGAGGGAGGAGAGAGTGAGGGGGAGGAGAGAGAGGAGAGAGGGGGAGGAGAGAGAGAGGGAGGAAAGAGAGAAGAAGGAGAGAGAGGGAGGAGAGACAGAAGACAGGGAGGAGAGACCGATGGAGGAGAGAGAGAGGGAGGAGAGACAGGGAGGAGAGAGAGGGAGGAGAGAGAGGGAGGGAGAGAGGAGAGAGGGAGAGAGAGAGATGAGAGAGAGAGGGAGGAGAGAGAGGGAGGAGAGAGAGGGAGGAGAGAGAGGAGAGAGAGAGGGGAGAGAGAGAGGGGAGAGAGAGAGGAGAGAGAGGGAGAGAGAGGAGAGGAGAGAGAGGGGGGAGAGAGAGAGGGGGAGAGAGAGGAGAGAGAGAGGGAGGAGAGAGAGGGAGGAGAGAGAGGGAGGAGAGAGAATTGAGGATAGAGAGGGAGGAGAGAGGGGGAGGAGAGAGAGGGAGAGGGAGAGGAGAAGAAAAGACAGACAGACAGCTCTTGATGGGGAAAAGAGAGAGGTAGTAAAGACCTGTCTATGATTCAATTGTCATTCTACGGAAGATTGGCTGTATAAAAAGTCTAAATAGAAATATGAAACAAAAGCGAGAGAGGAGAGGGAAGGAATATGTTGAAGAGATTACTCCACTGCTGATGTTAACATGTGGACCAACGTGTACTTGCTACATGTTGCACACAGGGAGGGAGGTGGCGGGGGTAAGGACCAAACCCCAGCCCCTACACCTCTACACCTGTCCTGTCCCGGAAGTGCATGTGTAGCAACCATTACGCATGCTCATAGGTTAACTATCCCAGAATGCACCAGAGGCAGGAAATTAAGCAAATTGAGGATAATTCCCGTATTTCCTGCCAAGTGGTAATCACGTGTTTAGGGTTGCCATGGCAACCAACGTGTAATGGCGGTGAGGTGCTAATTAGGTCACGAGATTTGAGACAAATGACTTTATCTAAAAATGTACAATAATTGTAGAAATAAATCACATTGTGCGGAATTAATGTTGAATGGGAAGGATTAGGTGTGAGCACAGAGGTACAGTTGGAGCGGTGTGTGTAGAGGCCATACAGCGCCTTGTACTGCATGTAATCCCTGTGCACTGTAGGAAGAAGGAAACCTGTATAAATGAAGTCATCTTGGTCCATATTGACGTTAGAAACATCTGCCACGATTGTCCTCGTGCTATTTCATTGCCCCTTTACTCATGTGGAAACGGTTGGGAAGAGTTGGATTAGTCCGCTACACAATTGTGGTTTAACCTTGATATTACTCGACTGTCGTCTCTCGTCTGGGAAATATAATTATATAATAGAACTTTGCTGTCCTTCCATCTGGCAGATGCATATAAGTCTGTCTCTCACGGGTCTTTCAGTGCAAACCCGGGAATAAACCATTAATGCAACAAGTATAATTAACCATTAATGCAACAAGTATAATTATTGTATAACATTTTAAAATATTAACAGCTGGTCTCGAAAACAAGAACAATAATCTGATGTTGTGCTATGAATAATGTAATGATAAAAGATAAACACGGATATATAGGTAAACGATACACCTATAGGAGGAGATAGGTTCACCACACGACCTGCCGCCTGCAGCTGTAGTGTGGGACGGCCCTGTGTACAGCATGTTTACCCTCAACTGTGTCAGGTTCCTTCCTCATACACCCCCGCCCCCGCCCCGCCCCCGCCCCTGCCCCCCGCCCCCGCCCCCACCCCCACCCCCGCCCTGCCCCCCTGCCCCCCCCCCCACCCCGCCCCCACCCCCACCCCCGCCTCACCTATACCTCACCTGAAGCCTGACATACCGTGCACTCCCTCATGTTACTCTAACAGGGTCAGATTTTCAGGAAATGCACCATCTACAGTTATACACATCTCTCAAATTCTGCAAATTAGAGTGAAAAATTATAAATACTGACTATATCCGAGTGTATTCTGTATTGTATTCATTCAATCAATCTGTCTGCTTATGTTGAACTGTATCTTGAACCTTATGTTTGTCTGAAATTTGGGTTATTTGAGAGGATTGGTGAATTGTACATTTTCTGAAGACTTGACCCAACAGGGCTTGAACCATAGGCTCATCAATTCAATATTTAGAGATATCTCGACTCTATTATCGATATCTGTAAATGCATTACATAAATCGATAATTTTATTTTAGACATTGGTAAATATATTATTGATATCTGAAAGGAGACATAATATCAATATCTGTAATGCATTAACAGATATCAATAATAGAGTTAGAGATGTCTAAAATATGATTGAAGATAAGCATTTACAGTGATGCACGATTATAGAAAATAGAGTCATATTTCACCCAAAGGTTTGGTGTTAATGAGGTTAATATAGGAGTCAGAGAGTAGACGTGTGGTCAGCTCTGGCAAGGACTGCCATAGCGTCACGTCCTCGATTATTTATACCCAAACATTGATCCCTGATTTATATACATGAAAACCCCAAATATTCTGCTGCTCTGTTCTCTTCTAATTATGCGTTGGATCCTCCTCCATGCCTGTCATAAGCAGTCGATTTGTTTCATCTATTTTCCATGCTTATAGCTAATCTAACTATGTCATACATGGCCTGACCGCCCTGTAACAGGCAAAGGCCATATGCATAGGACACGTGGAAGATAACATCCTCCCCCTCCTCTACTTACTTCCAATCCCAAACCGGGTTCCCCTCCCCCCTCCCCCTATTTAACTTGGAGCAATGTTAAAACATAGAATATTTTCCTCCCTTTGCCTTTGACTCTGAAGATTAGTTCTTTCCTCCACTATCCTTATTATATTTCATAAGATATTCATAGCATATTCTCGCAGAAGTAACCTATACGATCACATTGAATGAATATTGGTAGTGTTTAAGCCCGGAAGAGATCCGGAGGCGAGATCACAGAAGTGCATCACTGGCTCATCAACTCAATGGAAAGAACATAATCACAACAAGAACAAGAACATAATCACAACAAGAACAAGAATATAAAGAAAGTACATCTGCAATTCCAGCTTTATTCCTGCAATCCTTGATGAGGTGGAGAGGTTTGTCTCCAACCTGACCATACAAAAGCTCTGTTGGAACCTTATTAAATCATGAACATATACATCAAGGTATTTGTACATAAATGAGGAATATATATATAAATGATATGAAATAACAAATACAAACTCCATCATTAATTAGAGTAATGTTTAACATGATGTATGGTAGAAGTAATATGCATGAATATTTACTCAATATTAAGGAATAATTAGATCACTATAATAATTCTGGAACATCAGCTGCTCTGCACATGAAGACACCAAGTGGCCACCAGGAGAACTGCATGGATACCTCGGAGAATGCCGGAGAATGCCGGAGAAGTCCGGAGAATGCCGGAGAATGCCGGAGAATGCCGGAGAATCCTGGAGACAATTCCGGAGATTCCTGGAGGTTTCCTGGAGCTTCATAGAGTCATCACAAATACTTCACATGATCGTTACACTCCCCCCCAACCAAGGGAAATAAAATTTTGCAAGGAGGCAGAACATATTCCATGAGTTGCGAAATTTTATTCATATAAATAACATCTTCATCCAATAACGATCCAACAATAACAGTAATAGCTCCTAAATGAAGCTGTGTTAAGGATGTCTCCTTGGAGTGAGAGTTGTAAAAATCTCAGAAATATGCTGCATCGGCAGCCGTCTATCTCCTGATTCTTCTTCAGTTGAAGCATTAGATTTTCGATATGCTCCTTGTTCCAATTAATCCTGATTCTTATAATTCTCCATTAATCCTGTCCCTTCATAAACGGCTTGGTTCTCCTATCACAAACTTCCTCCACGTCTATTTTTCTTCCTTCTTCCATTATACCCTCTAGTTCTTAGCACATGGAGACATTGCCTGACAGATCCAGATCCAGAGGCCAGGTGTATAGCAGCAATGGGACTCTGCTTCCCATGATTTCATCTAGAATTCATCCAGGGATAATTTTATTTTGTTCGAAAACAAACATCTTATGCCCTGGAACTGGGAGACTTTGATCCTGATACCCATCAAATATCCGCTCCACATGGTGCATGGAAGCACACTTTAATCCATCATCATCATTCCTTCATGAATCAGGCCTTCCAAGTTTGTCCACATTCTGTGTGATAGGAGTCTAAGTTTTCCTCCTCCGACTTACTAGTCTGTATCCTAGTAAATGATTGCCCCACTAGGGCATTGAGATACATACCATTCCATCATTCATTCACATCTCAATTATTCCATCATTCATTTACATCTCAATATGTTCATATTTTGTGTGGCAGGGACCCAAGTATTGTCCTGCAAGGTCTTAGTATCTGGCTTCCTCATGCATGCGAAACAAGAATTGGTCTTAAATTTCTTGATAGTTTGTTCCCTACTGGAGAGAAGGGCATCATTCACAGTGATTTTCCCCAGTGCAGTCAACAATTCTATAACTGCCTGAGTCACAAACAAAATCAACACCATCGGTATCGTGAACAAAAACAAACCAACTCTCAGGGTGGTATCATTTCACAGGTCCCAATATCCAAGCTTTTCCCAAGGCAGAAAAAGTCCTGATCTTCCATTTAGTATCCTATGCAACAATTGGAATAAGATCCCAGTACATATAGAATCCTGGAATCTCCAATGTTAATATCACTGTTAGGCCTGGGCCTGGTATATATACCTTCACGTAATGACTACACTTCATAGGCACTCCCTGATTTTCTGAAAAGTATACATATTTCCAGTCTAACATCAAACCAAGATCTGCATCCTTCCCTAATTCTGGTTGCTGTCGCCGTTCCTAGTCTCTTTCCTTGACCATCAATACGTGATTATCCCATCTGGAAAACCACACATTGATTCCAGTCCCACTCTAGGAACATACATGTTTCCTATCATCTTGATTCCATGTCCGAGTAGAAGAACATATCCTTTCCTACTATTTCAAGGTCTGTGTCCGTCAATGTTGATCATCAAAGTAGAGTGGTTCCCATTGCTCTTCTTGTTTTTCTTAGATCTTTCTTCAACCCCTGTTCAGAGATAAGTGGCAATTGCTCTGCCACATAGACTATGGGGGCCAAGTATTGATGTGATGTGTCACAAAATCCGTCCTTTTTCACATCAAGATATACCATCAGGTCTGATTTGCTTATGATTCTGCACCTGTTGCAAATCACTATCTTGGATTATCCCTCCTTCAAGCATTCAGGAAAATCCCGATTGCAGACTTCTAATTGGATGGAATAGGTGGAGATTAATTTGATAGTCGCCACAGTGCAATGTCCTGGTGTTCCATCATCTGTTGTTTCTTCTACTTGAGAAACAATTCCATTGCACATAATATTTAGTATTGTCTTCTTTCCAGGAGAACAATCCTTCATCCATGATGAGGTTCCCTGCCAGGCAAACACAGACTCTCCTGTTGTTTCCTCAGTCCAACATCCTCCAAGCTATCCTTCCTTCTGTCCTGTCATGTTTTGTTACAGTCCTCTTATGAGGAATACTAACATATTATGTTAGAGACAAAAAAAAAAAAAAAAAAATTCAAATCGAAGAACAGTTAATGATTTCCTCGAAAAATAATATCCTTTCATGGTTTCAAAATGGCCGTAGATCCACCATGTAATCGTATCTCCTCCCCCCATGTGTTTCACCAAGAGCTTCTTTACGTGTATCGCTAGACCCAAAGGCGGCAATGTAAATAATCAAATATAAATATTAGTTATTCATTTTTCCTTCGAATCCCAATCTTGAGGGAGCCCTAATCACCCAGTTACTAGATCTCGTGATATTTCCTGGCAAATCTATACCTGTACCGCGCATTTTGTCTATATTTCTGGGTGTTTCATCGTCCAGTTTCAATATACCAGGGTTCGGGTAGGGCTTCAGGTAATCCACATTGACCATTTTCTTTCATATCTGATCGGATCAGAGTCCAATTGATGAGTTTCTCACCGACAACAATACATTGGACCTTCCCCTCGACCACTCAGTGGTTTTCCAGTCCAACTGCCATGAACTCTCTTGGACCTGGAATACCCACCTTGACAAGACTATTATGTGGAATTTTGGTAACCTATCTGTTGAAGGCAGATTTTACACATCTGTATTTCCGTAATTGCACCAAAACGGAGCAAAGAGAACCCCATGGCATAGGAATATCATAGGTATCCATGAATGTAATACTTTAAACTCCCTATATCCCATTGCTTGACATGAATTCACATAACCTTAATATTATGCTCCTAATGCCATGTCCATTGCCATCTGTAAATCCAAACCTAGGATTCACTGATTCTCCATGAATGTTTCCTATGTACAATCCGCAGATGTGCGATGTTTCTCCAAGCTCAAAATGGAAATTCGCAGCTCCTGAGAGATTTATGTTGCTTCCATTTGCAGCAACTACTCCATCATTGGTCGGATACAACTGCGGAGACATATGAAGGGGAGAAAAAACTTCCCCCTCAATATGCTTATGGAGGCTCCAGTATCCACCAAAAGGCGATGAGAATCTCCTCCGAAGGAAACCGGGGTATACCACCTAGCTCCCTTCATAATTGGCAAATAATAAATGTTATCTCTCAAATCTGATTCTTTCATCAATGATAACTCACGCGATGCTTCAGGGGTTGTACCTTCCCCTAATAAAGGGGAATCAGATGAATCATATATACTTGTCCACAATTGTCCGCTGGAGAAGCCATTTTGAGCTTCGGTGGTTGAATCGTCAGCCTTATGCAATTCAACCACTATTCGTTTCCCTCTTTTTTCCATCGGCCGCTTGCTTGCCTTGTCCAGGTAGACCGGACTCCACATACCTGGATTTGGCGAGCAGAAATCTCCGACAAGAAATGAGTGTCCAGTACATCACACCACTTGTATGGAGTTTGAGATCCCTTATCCTTCCGGAATGTCCCTGATCTACCACCTAAATATCTCTTCCTTCCTCTTATGGCATAGACTTATTTCATCTTCATCTGAGCAATCATGTTCCATTTCAATCGTATCCACAACACTAGAAACAGCACTGAGGATATTAGAGCTAGCATTGACACCCAACAAAGTCCACTCTTGTACCTATTAGCGATATCCAAAGCCTCAAAAAGAGATTTTGACTGCTGTGCATGCACATCAAGGGCAATTTTCTCATCAAGTAATCCCTTGATGAATTTCTGGACCAACATGCGAGTGTGGAATCTATACCGTTCTCCAGGAAAAGCCCAAATCATTAAAGATATGATTTGTACAGCAAAGGCATTCATATCCTCTCCTGGTAATGGTTTCCTGATGTAAAAGGTATTTTCCTTATCTTCCGGGGTTCCACCACCATAAATACGATAAAGAACTGTCACAAGATCTTCATAGCCTCCATTGACTATATAAAAATCATTACTACACTGGCTGCTTCACCCATGCATTTTGAGAAAAGGACATGTTTCCTTGGTTCCATTGACCAATTATTAGCAGAACTTCTGTTTTAGAACTGAATATTGGTATCATTCCTTCCCATCAAAAGCAGGTGGCATGGAGCATTTAGGCTTCTCATACCAAGCAGGAGCTGAAGAAGAAACAGATCCCCTGATTCTAATCGGACATATATCCTGATCTTCTTCCCCCTCCTCCAGATTGAACAAAGGCAGAGAAACTCTTTTTCATGCAAAAGAGACATTTTTCTTCACATTACCACGACCACTAGGGTACCAAATAGCGATGCAGTGTCCAATTGTTTCCACAGATCAGAATCTCTAACATCCTTGCCATCCGGCATGATAAATTGATCCTGAAGCAATCCCAATTCCTTTTGGTAATCATCTGCTTTCTGCTTGTAGTGAATAGCATCGCTATAAGCCTCCGTATAATTGTGGTTAGACTCCTTTATTCCAGCCGGAGTCATTTAATTTCATTGTCTCTCCTACGAATATCAACCTGTAGTATGTCTGAATCTGTCAGATGTTGATCCCTTACTTGAACTGTCGCATCTAATTTCATTTGAAGGTTTCCAAATTTATTTCCAGCTCATCATGCAATATTGCACAATCATTGATGTAGTCTCGAATAGGTTGAGCCAATGTATCCATTTAGCCACCAACAACTAGTCCTTCCTCAAGATCTGTAGCCATAGTTGCAGAGGAATAATCCTATGATTCCACAGACATATGAATCCATTATGTTATCCTATGTTGAACAAGAGAAAGTCAGAAACCCCCCAAAAAATATCCTAACAAAAAAAAACAAAAAAAATTCAGGGAAGAAAAAGTGATAAATATCTCCCATGCAAGGGTAGATACGCTATCCCAAGGGTTTGAAAGATAACTACTTGTCACAGATATACAGGCTTTATTATTAGGATAGCCCGTCGGTAATCCGTATAGGTTTAAATATGAGTTATGAAAATAATATCATATCCAAAAAGCAATTCCTTATGAGATATCCAAGAGAACTAACAAGAAAACACTACTCCGGATTTCTCCGGATTCCTCCGGATATCTCCGAATTCCTCCGGAATCCTCCAGATTACTCCAGATCCTAGGATATCCGAACGTATGTGAGTTCCAGTATCCTCCTGAAATCTCTGAGAAAATTATGTTTACCTATGATTCCTCAATATAGGCTGGGACAATGTCAATGCCCCCAAAACAACACTGAGAAAATCCCACTGGCTACCATATAAAATGTACTCCAGCAGATCCAGGAGCTCTGTTTCCTTGTGCTCCATGTGCTCCATGTGCTCCATGTGCTCCGGATCCATATGTGCTCCAAATCTGGCTATCTCAGAAAATTATTCCAGGGACAATGTCATCTTAAGTCCAATAAAGACAACTCCAGAGTTCTAGAAATACATACCTAAGTAATATTCCTTCACTCTCACGGCACCAGTGTTGTGATTATAGCCTATGTTCTTTCCATTGAGTTGATGAGCCAGTGATGCACTTCTGTGATCTCGCCTCCGGATCTCTTCCGGGCTTAAACACTACCAATATTCATTCAATGTGATCGTATAGGTTACTTCTGCGAGAATATGCTATGAATATCTTATGAAATATAATAAGGATAGTGGAGGAAAGAACTAATCTTCAGAGTCAAAGGCAAAGGGAGGAAAATATTCTATGTTTTAACATTGCTCCAAGTTAAATAAGAATATAAAGAAAGTACATCTGCAATTCCAGCTTTATTCCTGCAATCCTTGATGAGGTGGAGAGGTTTGTCTCCAACCTGACCATACAAAAGCTCTGTTGGAACCTTATTAAATCATGAACATATACATCAAGGTATTTGTACATAAATGAGGAATATATATATAAATGATATGAAATAACAAATACAAACTCCATCATTAATTAGAGTAATGTTTAACATGATGTATGGTAGAAGTAATATGCATGAATATTTACTCAATATTAAGGAATAATTAGATCACTATAATAATTCTGGAACATCAGCTGCTCTGCACATGAAGACACCAAGTGGCCACCAGGAGAACTGCATGGATACCTCGGAGAATGCCGGAGAATGCCGGAGTAGTCCGGAGAATGCCGGAGAATGCCGGAGAATGCCGGAGAATCCTGGAGACAATTCCGGAGATTCCTGGAGGTTTCCTGGAGCTTCATAGAGTCATCACAAATACTTCACATGATCGTTACACACTGTAAGCACATCCCCCCCCCCCCGCCAACTGATGATCACTAGTGGCGGGTGTGACCCCAGCCAAGGTCAGTCTGCTAATTGTGATTCTTTACAAGATGTGCAAGACCTCAATACAGAGCAATATATAATTATAATACAGGCAAATGGTGGAAGCAGTTCAATTATAAATCCATTATAAATATTGCTGTCACACATGCACTGTCACATATTCCTGTCACACATGCACTGTCACGTATTGCTGTCACATGCACTGTCAGATATTCATTGTCACACATGCAGTATTTGATATAACTGTCACATATTCACTGTCACCAAATGTATGTAACTGTCACAATGTCAATTGCCACTGTATACTGTCACACATCCCCGTCACCCAAAAGCATGTTACTGCCAGAGTCTAATGTCACACCTCGATCACTATCACTGAAAGAATGTTACTGTCACACTGTCAAGTGTTACTGTCACACTGTCAAGTGTCACTGTCACCACTGTCACTGGTCATGTGTTGCTGTTCCTGTCAGGTCAATGTCTTTATGTTACCTCACCTATCTACCAGTAACTGTCACACTTTGGACTTATTCCCCCTACAAAACCACATATAGACATAAATACTCTATATTATACTCAATTATTCCCCCTACAAAACCATATATAGACATAACTATTATTCTCAATAGCCTGTACCCACCACTTCATATATTAAGTATTATTATTCTCCTGCACAGGTCATCGGTGTCGGGCGGGGAGGATGTGTATCGGTTCAACAGCGGCCCCGTGATGCCACACGTGGGCATGAGGCCGCAGTCCTTCAGTACCGGTGAGTAACAACTGTTGGCTACTGTTTGATACATTTCTATCAAAACTTACATTGAGGTTCTCCTTGGCACTTTCCCAATGGCGGCCATTTTGGAAAATGGCTATTTTCCCCTTTTTCCCAATGATAAATGTTCCTACATATTTAGTAGTTAATACAGGGCCCTTGTGGAAATACACGGGGAAAGGCGCATTTCTCTAGTTGTTTACCTTTAGTCACATATTGGCTGGATGTGTGTCACATGACACTATTGTCCCTCAGCGGCAATAAATGCGCAATAATCATCACATATTGATGTAAATACTGTACATATTCCTTGGAAATTTTAGTTTTTAGAAATTCTTTTAAAAAAGCAGCTAAATATTATTGTGATCCATGTGAGTTGTGGACTGGGGATCCTGGAGTGAAATGTTAGTCTAATAATGTTGAGTCCCACCATGAGACATCTGTATGTAGGCATGTGTCGTCTTGGTAACGGTTGCTATGACGTCACCTGTTCTATTTATAGACCTATAAGGGAATTAACACATTGAGTAATACTGCACATAATGCCGGTTTGCACAGGATTAGATTTTTTAACTTTATTTATTGGTTTTGTTGGATTTTATTTATAATTGATTAATTTTAATTTTAAGTTCTTTGCCGATCTTTGAACCAGAAGCGAACTCTATAAACCATAGTTGATCTAATAAATACTTTATTGAACTCCGTCTAAAATGACCTTATTTCCATCCTTTGTCAACTCGTCCCGCATCAACTTTTCCTCTCAATAACTAAACATGGCGGCGCTCTATTGTAAGATATTCTGGGCAATTTTATTTTGAAATTTCATAACAATTTTCGTGATTAATTTGGGTAGAAATGAGTAGAAATATGTAAATGTGTCGCCCATGTGTACAGGTGGAGCTTGTTGTCTATAAAAGGGTGAATTCGCCAGAAAATGTACAATTCCCCTTCACCAATCCTCTCAAATAACCCAAATTTAAGACAAAAATAAAGTTCAAAATTCAGTCAACATAGACAAACAGATTGTTTGAATTAAGGCAATATCAAATATACTCAGATATACCTAGTATTGACTATTTCTCAGTCTAATTTAACAAAACTTACTTAATATTTAGAGCTGCCGATTGTCCATAGTTTACAAAATTGTGTCAAACAACTACCAACTAACTGTATACTGGTGACTTGAACCATTTATTTATAAAATGAAATAAAATAATGTAATCTAAATATTGTTACTAAATTTAGCATTTCCTCTCCAGCTCCCCCCAAGAGCCAAAGAGTAGAAGGTAAAACATTAACCTGACCTTTAACCTCCTCAAGGTCATGCTGACCTTCCCAAGGTCACATTAAACCACCCAAATGAGAAACTGACCACTTGAAGGTCATCTAAATCACCAAGGTCATTCGCTGACCTATAAAATGTCATGCTATACTAAATCTTTCTTTGAGTTCAAATGTATATTTTCAAGGTCACATAGACCTTCCAAGGTCATGTTACCAATCTGAAGGTCACATTAAGAATATGCTGACCTACTTAATACTAAATGCTAATCAATATGTTGCATTCCCATAACAGCTCATTAACCTAAACATACCTAACCTAATGATAATTAACCTAATGATTCTCACTCTAGATATAAGCACTAGTAGGTTGTGTTGCTGCTCTTGTTGCCAAGGTCACTGCTGCCAAGGTCACACTGCTACAGCGCCCCCTGTGCTTGAGCAATGTACACAGTCTGCCCATGAGTTGTACTGCTTCAATGTCTTGTTGCATATTTACCTAAACAACACGTTACACTGTGTAATACTGTGTAACACTGAGTATGTGATGGTTACATATTGATGTCATTGTGATTCATGTTATCATGTGAGTAAGTAAGGTGAAGGGTAATAAGCCATAAAGTGTATAAAGGTCTTTACATTGTGTTGTGGGGACATGGACCACAACTACTGCCCTCTTAGTAGCAGTATATGTAACACTGAACAAACGTACATCAAGACATTGGACACCAACCAACATTGATCATAACATTATATATTTAGTGTAGCCGGTTGGTGGAACTTACTTAATGTATCACTTTAACTTATTATGTAAGGGCATGATTAGTCGCCCTATTCCATGTGACTTTATGACTACAGAAATAAAAGATCACTATATATAAAACAGGGTGAAGAAATGTTGGTATAGGATTAATGACTGGCATTCATGTGAACAGGGGGCTCTGTTTGTTGTTAAAGCCTGGGTTCCATTGCCCGCTACTTCTCCCGCTACTCCTCCCGCTACTTCTCCCGCTACTCCTCCCGCTACTCCTCCCGCTACTCCTCCCGCTACTCCTCCCGCTAATCCTCCCGCTACTCCTCCCGTTTCTTTGGTCCCGCTGCTTTTAGAAGCAGGTGCAAGTAACAGGAAGTAGCCGCTTCCATTCAAACATGTTTGATTTGAAACGGCTACTTCCAGTTACTTCTAAAGTAGCGGGACCAGAGAAACGGGAGGAGTAGCGGGAGTAGAGCGGGGCAATGGAACCCAGGCTTAAGTCTCCCTTTCAGTCTCTTTGGAAGGTGTATGGAAAGCTATAAAGCTCTGGCAGATTACACAATGGAGTTTATAATGCACATATGGAAGTGCTGTTAATGTTGACCCTTGACCTAGATGTGTTTACTTGACCTATTTAGGCGATTAGGGTAGGGGAAGACTAAAAGGATTATTAACCTCGGCATGGTGGCTTCACCTCAGGATGTGATGAAGGACTGTAAATCCCAGGAGACCACCATTGAGCCTTCGTCACTAATCCTGTAATTGATATATGTCCAAGGCAGGGTTAGTATCCACATTGTCTCCTCTGTCTGCTCCCCGCTCTATGTCCCCCCTCTCCCTTCCTCCCCCTCCCCCTCCCCCTCACCCTCTCCCTCACCCTCACCCTCTCCCTCACCCTCTCCATTTGTTGGGATAGCAGGTATAGTTGTAGGCCTACAGACCAGTCCTACTAGTGTTGGACATCCTTTCTGGCTTTCCACTGGTTCATTTTGCTTCGAAATCATTTATAATGTGTTGTTAATGTGCATTTGGTGACAGTAACATCCCAACAAATATCTATTAAGTCATTAGATCATTCGGTTGTGTTGCTTAAGTTGGTTTATTGGCCCAGGAACAAGAACTCAGGCAGAGCCCTTGTTCTTGGTTAGTACTATCTATTGACTCCGCTGATGTATGTATGACGTATGTCCGTCTCTCCCTTGTCTCTCTAATGACTATAATCTGCATCACAACCCATTATTGACTTATTGCCACCCCTCCCCAGTAATAATAGACCCGTCCATCACCCACTCCCCCTCATAAATAATGCACCTGTCCCTCAACTTCCCCCTCCTCCAGCCTTTGTTGTATTCGTAAACACATGATTTACTGTAAGTTTACAGGTACATGTTCAGTTATACACCATTCAACCTGTTGTACCAATCAGTGGCCCAATCTCCCCCTCCTCCACCTCCTCCAGTACCCTCCCCCTGTACCTTCCCCCTCCTCCACCTCCACCTCCCCCCCCCCTCCACCTCCTCCAGTACCCTGCCACTCCCCCTCTACCCTCCCTCTCCTCCACCCCCTTCTTCCCCTCCTCCACTAACCTTCCCCTCATCCACAATCTCCTCGCCCTCCTTCTTTTCCAACTACCTCATCGCTCCTCCCCCTCCCCTCCCCCTCCCCCTCCCTCCCCTCCCCCTATACCCTCTACTTCCTCCACCCCGCCTGCCCCTTCACCTTTTCCCTCCACCACCTCGTCCCCCTATACTCCACATCCCCCACCTACTCCCCCTCCCCCCGCCTCCACACCCTACCCCCCCCCCCCCTCTACTCTCTTCTGCTCATTTCAGTTTCCCAGAAAAAGACAGTCAGTGCCCCCTGGGTGTAATCACACGTACTAATTGATCCAATATTAATCACTGTAATTAGCGTCAACAAAAATATAGCCCTGCCGCTGCCCCTGCCCCTGCCCCTGCCCCTCCCCCCTGCCCCTCCCCCCTACCCATGCCCCTGCCCCTCCCCTCTTCCCATACTTCACCATGTCCGTGGGGCACATATGCCCCATACACACACGCCGGAAGTCGATAAAAATCCCCAGACACGGCTGTCAAACTATAACATGTAGAAATGATCAGGATTATACGAACCGTCCGGATTGTATGTCTCAGTTATATCAGGGGGAGCGGGGGGGGGGGAGCGGGGGGGGGGGGGAAGCGGGGGGGGGGGGGGCGGGGGGGGGTCGCATGACGATGGTAATAATAAAGATAAGAAGAAGAAGTTGGTGGTACCCTTCTGGTCAGGTGACACATGTATTTCTTTCTTTAAAGATTTTTTATTTTCATATGAGACAGAAAATGCAGATTCACGCTTCGCTTTTTATCAAGCGTTTTTCAAGATCAAATTGAGTTTTCAAATAGGAACAATATTAATTTGAATGAATTAAATATAGATTTAGTTCCTTTACACGAGACGTTGTTACATGTGCTGTATGATGGGAATGGGCTGAGACTAGACACGATGCTATATGGTCTACACCAGGCCACCAGACAACATCATCCAGCAGCAGTATTTATACACTAAATTATTCATTACATATGTTTACAATTGATGTTATAAAGATTAATTAAATTCGATCAATGCATTTGTAAAAGGAAGTGTGGACCTGTTCTTCTTTAATGTTTCTTTTTTTCTCTTTCTTTCTCCTTCCTTAGCCCCCTTTCTCTCCCCCCCCCTTTCACCCCCCTCCCCCCCCCCCCCCCCACCCCAGTCATCTCGTCCACCCACAGGAATGCAGCTCATCCACATACAACAACTGTACAACAAAAACTCCACATTC
This sequence comes from Sthenelais limicola, assembly GCA_942159475.1. Classification (NCBI taxonomy): domain Eukaryota; kingdom Metazoa; phylum Annelida; class Polychaeta; order Phyllodocida; family Sigalionidae; genus Sthenelais; species Sthenelais limicola. Next base: position 159,540,557 of record OW804094.1, on the reverse strand, counting down.
TGTGCCGCTCTCTCTACAGCTCTCTCTCTCTCTCTCCGCCTGGCTGCATGTCGCCCTGTGTCATGTGTCTTATCCTACATACATACATAGCTACACTCTCTCTCTCTCTGTTCTCTCTGTCCTCTCTCTCCTCTCCCTGTCCTCTCTCTGTCCTCTCTCTCTCTCTCTCCTCTCCCTGTCCTCTCCCTGTCCTCTCTCTGTCCTCACTCTCTGTCCTCTCTCTCCCTGCTCTCTCTCTGTCCTCTCTCTCTCTGTCCTCTCTCTCTGTCCTCTCTCTCTCCCCTCTCCCTCCCTCTCTCTCTGTCCTCTCTCTCTGTCCTCTCTCTGTCCTCTCTCTGTCCTCTCTCTGTCCTCTCTCTCTGTCCTCTCTCTGTCGTCTCTCTCTGTCCTCTCTCTGTCGTCTCTCTCTGTCCTCTCTCTGTCGTCTCTCTCTGTCCTCTAACATATTGCTATCTATCTCTCTTCACTCTCTAATAAAATCTGCTGTGTGTTTGCCCTCTCCACACATCTATTGATGTTATATATAGTTATATTGCTATAGTCTGTACATAATAACTTGTACATTGATGTATAGTTATATTGCTATAGTCTGTGCATAATAACTTGTACATTGATGTATAGTTATATTGCTATAGTCTGTGCATAATAACTTGTACATTGATGTATAGTTATATTGCTATAGTCTGTGCATAATAACTTGTACATTGATGTATAGTTATATTGCTATAGTCTGTACATAATAACTTGAGCTACAGTTAGACATGTATCTATAGCTGTTGTAATAGAGCTTCTGCAGCCTTCAGCTTCTCCACTATATAGAAGCTTATTGTGGCTTGTACTTCTGTATATACTTGTAGTACAACAGTTGTTATACACTTGTTGTAGTACAACAGTTGTTATACATCCATACATAGTACAACAGTTGTTATACACTTGTTGTAGTACAACAGTTGTTATACACTTGTTGTAGTACAACAGCTGTTATACATCCATACATAGTACAACAGTTGTTATACACTTGTTACTTGTTATAAGCCTGTTACTTGTTATAAGCTTGTTACTTGTTATAAGCTTGTTACTTGTTATAAGCTTGTTACTTGTTATAAGCCTGTTACTTGTTATAAGCCTGTTACTTGTTATAAGCTTGTTACTTGTTATAAGCTTGTTACTTGCTATAAGCTTGTTACTTGTTATAAGCTTGTTACTTGTTATAAGCCTGTTACTTGTTATAAGCTTGTTACTTGTTATAAGCCTGTTACTTGTTATAAGCCTGTTACTTGTTATAAGCTTGTTACTTGTTATAAGCTTGTTACTTGTTATAAGCCTGTTACATGTTATAAGCCTGTTACTTGTTATAAGCTTGTTACTTGTTATAAGCTTGTTACTTGTTATAAGCCTGTTACTTGTTATAAGCCTGTTACTTGCTATAAGCTTGTTACTTGTTATAAGCTTGTTACTTGTTATAAGCCTGTTACATGTTATAAGCCTGTTACTTGTTATAAGCTTGTTACTTGTTATAAGCTTGTTACTTGTTATAAGCTTGTTACTTGTTATAAGCTTGTTACTTGTTATAAGCTTGTTACTTGTTATAAGCTTGTTACTTGTTATAAGCTTGTTACTTGCTATAAGCTTGTTACTTATTATAAGCTTGTTACTTGTTATAAGCTTGTTACTTGTTATAAGCTTGTTACTTGTTATAAGCTTGTTACTTGCTATAAGCTTGTTACTTGTTATAAGCTTGTTACTTGTTATAAGCTTGTTACTTGTTATAAGCTTGTTACTTGTTATAAGCTTGTTATGTGTTATAAGCTTGTTACTTGTTATAAGCTTGTTACTTGTTATAAGCTTGTTACTTGTTATGAGCTTGTTACTTGTTATAAGCTTGTTACTCGTTATAAGCTTGTTACTTGTTATAAGCTTGTTACTTGTTATAAGCTTGTTACTCGTTATAAGCTTGTTACTTGCTATAAGCTTGTTACTCGTTATAAGCTTGTTATGTGTTATAAGCCTGTTACTTGTTATAAGCTTGTTACTCGTTATAAGCTTGTTACTTGTTATAAGCCTGTTACTTGTTATAAGCTTGTTACTCGTTATAAGCTTGTTACTTGTTATAAGCCTGTTACTTGTTATAAGCTTGTTACTCGTTATAAGCTTGTTACTTGTTATAAGCTTGTTACTTGTTGTAAGCTTGTTACTTGTTATAAGCTTGTTACTTATTATAAGCTTGTTACTTGTTATAAGCCTGTTACTTGCTATAAGCTTGTTACTTGTTATAAGCTTGTTACTTGTTATAAGCTTGTTATTTGTTATAAGCTTGTTACTTGTTATAAGCTTGTTACATGTTATAAGCTTGTTACTTGTCATAAGCTTGTTACTTGTTATAAGCTTGTTACATGTTATAAGCTTGTTACTTGTTATAAGCTTGTTACATGTTATAAGCTTGTTACTTGTTATAAGCTTGTTACTTGTTATAAGCCTGTTACTTGTTATAAGCTTGTTACATGTTATAAGCTTGTTACATGTTATAAGCTTGTTACTTGTTATAAACTTGCTACTTGTTATAAGCTTGTTACTTGTTATAAGCTTGTTACTTGCTATAAGCTTGTTACTTGTTATAAGCTTGTTACTTGTTATAAGCTTGTTACTTGTTATAAGCTTGTTACTTGTTATAAGCTTGTTACTTGTTATAAGCTTGTTACATGTTATAAGCTTGTTACTTGTTATAAGCCTGTTACTTGTTATAAGCCTGTTACATGTTATAAGCCTGTTACATGTTATAAGCTTGTTACTTGTTATAAGCCTGTTACATGTTATAAGCTTGTTACTTGTTATAAGCTTGTTACATGTTATAAGCTTGTTACTTGTCATAAGCTTGTTACTTGTTATAAGCTTGTTACATGTTATAAGCTTGTTACATGTTATAAGCTTGTTACATGTTATAAGCTTGTTACTTGTTATAAGCTTGTTACTTGTTATAAGCTTGTTACTTGCTATGAGCTTGTTACTCGTTATAAGCTTGTTACTTGTTATAAGCTTGTTACTTGTTATAAGCTTGTTATCTAATAACTGCAGCCATATAGCTTCCTGCCTAGTGTAGGTGACCAGCAATATATGTGCCTTTGTCCATGTCTAGGGGGGAAGCTATGAATTATTAGCCGTATATAGTACATCTGCAGTATAGCCTGCTAGCTGTGTATTGTGCTGTACACATGTATAGAGGGAGATTAATCATTATTCAACTACTACTTAACCTAAGTTTATTTCAATATTTATTATATGCCCTTAGCAGAGAAACATAATGAAATGTTTCAGGTTCTAAATTAACACAAATTTTCTAAAAGTTGAAACAAAAATAAACACTTTTTCATGACAACAAGAAAAGATTTATTGTACCCCTCTTACAGCATGGACATGTAATAATATATATTTATTGTACTCTCTATAGTACACCCCTCATACAGCAAGGGCATATAATAAAATGATCTTTTAGTCTTTTTATTTTGTACATAACCTCAGCAACATTCCTAAACAAGAGTTTAGATGCAGAATCTCATACCTTCTCCCTTGTCTCTTCCAGCGGACAAGTCCCGGAGCTTTACCTCCAGGTTAAAGGATAAGTTTAAACGTCACAAGTCAACAGAGAATCTCCACAAGGCCTCCAGTAACGGTGAGCCACCTTTATTATCACTGTCACTAGTGCTGTCACAGTTATTTACCTCTGTCTACCATTGTTACTATTGTCACTGTCTTTGCCACTGACAGCTATTGGTATCACTGTCAGTAGTGTCAAGTGTCTGTGTATGTATGTTGTATTCTGTGTATTGACAGTGTCATCCATGTATGTCGCTGTCACACACTGACAGTGTCATCCATGTATGACGCTGTCAGTGTGTGACAGTGTCATCCATGTATGTCGCTCTCACATACTGACAGTGTCATCCATGTATGACACTGTCACACACTGACAGTGTCATCCATGTATGATGCTGTCACACACTGACAGTGTCATCCATGTATGACACTGTCACACACTGACAGTGTCATCCATGTATGACACTGTCACACACTGACAGTGTCATACATGTATGTCGCTGTCACACACTGACAATGTCATACATGTATGTCGCTGTCACACACTGACAGTGTCATACATGTATGTCGCTGTCACACACTGACAATGTCATCCATGTATGTCGCTGTCACACACTGACAGTACTACTAGCGACCCCTATGAACCTCTGTCAACATAACGACCTTGCCCTACTGATGCTTCCCATGATGCTTTGTTGCAGTGGTTAATTACCCGGATTATAAAACGCTGGGTACCATACATGGTAGGCGTTCCCTTTACCCTCTACACATTCCACCTTTTACACTAGTCACTTTAAGGAAGGGTTGTAGTTAAAACAAGGAATGCATCACTGTGCACCTGGAATGAGAGTTTGTTTAGTTGGTAGATTAGTTTAATGATATTTTATTAAGATTCTAGTTGTATTCTCATTGTGTTCTACAGCATTACACCAGTACTGTTCACAGAGATGACCACATTATAGCCTCAACACATGAATTTCTATAGACAACTCTAAGTTATTTCTAAATTAGTCCCTACTTTGTTTGTCAAATATATAACTTCATTTTATTGTGTTACGGTTAATGTGGTAGAATATATGAACAATTAGGAATTGAGATACGGAGTCGTAACTTAACAAATTAAATGTAAGTATATGTGATACAGTGATACAGATTGGCAGAGTAGAGGAAGGTGTGATGCAGATTTGGCCTTGCATTGATTCTAGCAATCTATTTTGGTTAGGTTGAACTGTATTTTGAACTTTATTTTCGTCTTAAATATGGGTTATTAGAAAGGATTGGTGAAGGTGAATCGTACATTTTCTGAAAATCTTACCCATACAAACCTGCATGTGGAGATACTGCAGTACAGTCATGGCCTGTAATATCGCCCTTGTCACATATAAACAAACATATTTTTATATCTATTTTAAATATCAACTTTATTTAACTTTTACCCGGGGTTGAGTAAACCACTGGACCTGCCCAGCATGCACTAGTGGCCTGCCTACCCCTGGTGGAGAAGAGAAAAACTAACCCAGGGTTTAAACACAAACAGTTAAAAACTTGTTTATATTCAATAAAGATGGTCACGTGACCAGCATGTCAAACATCCAGGTCACGTGACCTGCTGCGGTACAGAATTCTCTAATAGGGGATTTGTAGAGCCGCCATTTTGAATCATGATCCGCATGGCATTATGGGACTAATGGTACAGTCTAGAATCTATAGAAAACATGTCATGTTCAGCATGGACTATTTATCCACACATGTCGCTGCCTGACATGTCGCTGGTGAGATTGCTCTAATGTTAATATCCATGTGTTATACATGTTTCCATAACACAAGTCCCCATCTTTCCCATCATGCCTTTGGTTTTCATAGATCATTTATACAAGCTTTGATATTGGTGAAAACATTCTTGCAATTTTCGATAGAAATGTGGCCAAATATTTGTATGTCAGTGTCAACTAATGACTTGGCCTCTGAATGAAATAAAACAAACAAAAAAATGTTAACTGATTTTAAAGCATATTCTCTCAATTCAATTAAAAGAATTGTTTATTCATAAGGGTGCTGAAGGAGCCATACATCTTATATATTATCATTATGATTATTATTATTGTTAAAACTTTATCTCCCTGTAATTATCTATAAATACATCTTGAGTATAAGTATATCAACGAGTCTACATTTAAGTTAAACTCGTTGATTATATCAATGGAGCTTGGATTCGACCTCCATTATTTAATCACCTGACTCCACCCACTTTAATTCTCTGTAATTATCTATAATATCTCTCTATAAATACATCTTGATATATATATATATATCACGATGGTATAGAATTGACACCTAATAACACACTGAGTGATGAAGTTTTTTCAGTTTTTGTTTATTTAAGCTTGACTAAATATGTTTCGAGGATTGGTTCCTGTGCTCTTCATCACTTCAGACCCTGATCACTTAATATAACCATTCCTCTTGTCGATATAGCGTTTTTGGTTTGATCTGAATGGATTCAGATTTATCTTTTTTTTGTATGTATGCCTTCATCTATTTTCTGTATCTCTTTGATCAGTAGTATATTGATGTTTATACCCAGGTGATGGTTCTTACACTTGTATTGTTATCAATTTTATCATTTGTTCGCTTTTTCTAAAATTTAATGTCTGTAAGATCTGACTCTTTTTTGTAAAATCACTAATTTAATTTTGATGTATCGACTTCATAATTATTATTAACTTTTTCCATCAGCTAAAACTGAGAATAGTGTATGATAACATAATGTCTCTGGCTGAATAAAAACATTTAAAAACAAAAACAAATTTATATATCAGTGGATTCATGCCCCATTATTTAATGACCCTCACCTGCCCCTGGCACCTGCCTCTTGTATCAAGATGGAGGTTTATAATAGTGTATGCACCTGGTGGAGGGTTGCTGAACCTGGGTACACGTGTCAACACTATCACCTGACCTATATATGGGGTCAAGCAAGGTCATGTGTAATCTATTTATAGCCACCATTATACATAATTAGTGTTGGGTTAGGCCCATTATATGTTGACTTTAATTAGTGGGAGAAACTTTATTCATTTCCACACATTTTCTGTCTAATTCTACTGTTTATTGCACATGTGTGATTCATGCACCCACACAACACATGTTCAATAAGACCATTGATCTGTTTTTGGAAAATGTGTCATAAGTCGCGAAAATTAGATTTTGAGATATCATCGGATTCCAATGAATGTAAACATTAAGGACATCTAATAAGTACTTTTATCTTTTTAGTCAGATATTTTTATTTTTGAAAATAAGTTTGCAATATTTCTAGGTGGATAATTACCAGTAAAGTAGCTAAATATACTCAATAGGATGATCTAAGTAACGCACTGATCGTACCTGCTACACAGAGGGCACCTACACTTGTGGTACATATATTCATACAACCACAAAGACTAGACATTCCAAAAATGAAAATATTCCAACAAAGAGATCTTGTAAGTAAACGATATTGAAAAACACCAATTTTACGACTTGTGACTCATTTTCCTGAAACACATCACATATACACTCTATTTGAGATCTACTTGGAGCTGTTTGCCATAGGGTTACCATTGGGTTGTAGGTCTCACACAGAGTGTAGTCTCTGGACTCGTTGATAGCACTCCATACAATACATCTATACAAGTATAAACACTGTATGATGAATCAATTCGGCTACAATTATATTTAATAATTGTGTTGACTTGTCTTAGACCGAGAGAGGATAAAGAAAGAGAGAGAGAAAGTGAGAGGGAGAGAAAGAGAAAGAGAGAAGGAGAGAGAAGGAGACAGAGCTGGAGTGGGAGGGAGAGAGAAAGAGAAGAGAGAAAGAGAGAGAAGAGACAGAGCTGGAGAGGGAGGGAGAGAGAAAGAGAAGAGAGACAGAGAGAAAAAGAAGATAGAGGGAGAGAGATGGAGACAGAAAGAGAAACAGAAAGAGAAGGAGAGAACAAGGGAGAGAGAAATTTAGACAAAGTAGAGGGAGAGAGAGCAGAAAGAGGGAGGGAGAGAAGACAAAGGGAAGGAGAAGGAGAAAACAAGGGAGAGAGAAAGAGAAAAGGAAGGAGAGGGAGAGAACAAGGGAGAGAGAAAGGAGAGAGAGATAGAGAATGATGAGTGCTGATGTGAACGGATGATAGAGTATTTACCATAAGACAGGAGGCTATAATCTAGATGGGGATTTATGGGAAAATAACGACTAAATAACAACCTGTGGGAACATGGTAAAGAAGGGCGATAATTAGTGAGATGTGGTTATATAAATGCTGAGTCATGTTAGCCATTAGTCAGAGTTAATACCGCCATTACACGCTGAGCTCACATCACACCTGTATGTGTGATACTGGCGGCTGATATAACGATATTATACACTTAAATATCTAATAGCCCTCTGTTTGATCGCACTCAACCCCTTCGGGGTTTCGTGCGATTTGACCCTCCGTCTCAATCGATTTGACATCGAACAGAGGGCTATTAGATATTTATTACATACCTATTTATCGATTTATTTGTTATATTTACCTTATTATTGCTGTATTTCTTGCCAAATTATCGGAACTTAGCTTGAAAACTTTCGAAACGTGCAAGGCAGCGCTACACAGCAGAGCGCAACATCACCAAGTGCGCAACATCGGCAAACCAAATGAAATTGCGTCATATTGGTCATGTGTTTATGCCCCGCTCAAATAGCACATGTGTGCTATTTGACTTTTCGAATAGCACCCCCGAATAGCACCCGTGAAATCGCACACGTATGTAATAAAGAATAGAATAAAATAGAATCTTTTATTTGTAAAGTACAATTACAGCGGTTGATATGCTTATGCATCGAATCAAAGTCCAATGTATAATACTTCATGTATTTTACTTTACTGTATTTATACTGTATGTAGTATGTTATATACTAGAAATTCTAAATAATTGAGACTCAAAACACAAAGGGACACAGATATTTGTATTTGAAGGAGGTTTAATTCTTTGGGGCAATCTACGTTTCAGTCTGCATTTGACCTTTGTCAGGATCATATACTAGAAATATTTATTATAATTTATAGAAGAAGGTCCCATCAGAAGAGACAGAAGTGTTGTCAGCGACAGAGGCAAGAGACCTATTCTCCAGATAGATATTATTCACAACTAAAAACTAAATCCACTCCCTCTAATCCTCCCCCACTCCCTCTAATCCTCCCCACTCCCTCTAATCATCCCCCACTCCCTCTAATCCTCCCCACTCCCTCTAATCCTCCCCACTCCCTCTTATCCTCCCCCACTCCCCCACTCCCTCTAATCCTCCCCACTCCCTCTTATCCTCTCCCACTCCCTCTAATCCTCCCCCACTCCCTCTAATCCTCCCCCACTCCCTCTAATCCTCCCCCACTCCCTCTAATCCTCCCCTACTCCCTCTAATCCTCCCCCACTCCCTCTAATCCTCCCCACTCCCTCTAATCCTCCCCACTCCCTCTAATCCTCTCCCACTCCCTCTAATCCTCTCCCACTCCCTCTAATCCTCCCCCACTCCCTCTAATCCTCTCCCACTCCCTCTAATCCTCTCCCACTCCCTCTAATCCTCCCCCACTCCCTCTAATCCTCCCCACTCCCTCTTATCCTCCCCCACTCCCTGTAATCCTCCCAACTCCCTCTAATCCTCCCCACTCCCTCTAATCCTCCCCCACTCCCTCTAATCCTCCCCACTCCCTCTAATCCTCCCCACTCCCTCTAATCCTCTCCCACTCCCTCTAATCCTCTCCCACTCCCTCTAATCCTCCCCCACTCCCTCTAATCCTCTCCCACTCCCTCTAATCCTCCCCCACTCCCTCTAATCCTCCCCCACTCCCTCTAATCCTCCCCACTCCCTCTAATCCTCCCCCACTCCCTCTAATCCTCCCCCACTCCCTCTAATCCTCTCCCACTCCCTCTAATCCTCTCCCACTCCCTCTAATCCTCCCCCACTCCCTCTAATCCTCTCCCACTCCCTCTAATCCTCCCCCACTCCCTCTAATCCTCTCCCACTCCCTCTTATCCTCCCCCACTCCCTCTAATCCTCTCCCACTCCCTCTAATCCTCCCCCACTCCCTCTAATCCTCTCCCACTCCCTCTAATCCTCTCCCACTCCCTCTAATCCTCCCCCACTCCCTCTAATCCTCTCCCACTCCCTCTAATCCTCCCCCACTCCCTCTAATCCTCCCCACTCCCTCTTATCCTCCCCCACTCCCTCTAATCCTCTCCCACTCCCTCTAATCCTCCCCACTCCCTCTAATCCTCTCCCACTTCCTCTAATCCTCCCCCACTCCCTCTAATCCTCTCCCACTCCCTCTTATCCTCTCCCACTCCCTCTAATCCTCTCCCACTCCCTCTAATCCTCCCCCACTCCCTCTAATCCTCCCCCACTCCCTCTAATCCTCCCCACTCCCTCTAATCCTCCCCCACTCCCTCTAATCCTCCCCCACTCCCTCTAATCCTCTCCCACTCCCTCTAATCCTCTCCCACTCCCTCTAATCCTCCCCCACTCCCTCTAATCCTCCTCCACTCCCTCTAATCCTCCCCCACTCCCTCTAATCCTCCCCCACTCCCTCTAATCCTCCCCCACTCCCTCTAATCCTCCCCCACTCCCTCTAATCCTCCCCCACTCCCTCTAATCCTCCCCCACTCCCTCTAATCCTCCCCCACTCCCTCTAATCCTCCCCACGCATCATCCTTCTAATCTGGTTCCTCCCATTAATTCTCCTGCATTTGTCTTTTTCCTTCCCTTTTTTTTGTGTTATTCATTTGAGGCCAATATAATTATATAAACACATTCATGTGAAAATATGCGCCATCCATCCTGGATGTTATCAGTTGTTGCTTTGTTGATAAATACAGTTTACCTAACCTACATATAACTCTACAAAAAATAATCTAGAAATCATAATTACCATTACATACCATTACATACCATTATTAAATTATACCCCATTAGCTCAAGCCTGGCTAAGTCTCCCCCTACTGATGGCGTGACGACTCTGGATCCCCCCGTCACGGTCCCCGCACACCAACACCTGCCAAATCCCTTTATACACACAGACAGCGGAACAACACTGTATAATATACACTACACACACATACACACATAGTTTAGACATTCTTTACACAAATAGAAACATTTACACACACACACACACATACACACATAGTTTAGACATTCTTTACACAAATAGAAACATTCTACACACACATACACACATACACACATAGTTTAGACATTCTTTACACAAATAGAAACATTTACACACACACACACACATACACACATAGTTTAGACTTACTTTACACAAATAGAAACATCTATATCACACACACACACATACACATAGTTTAGACTTACTTTACACAAATAGAAACATTCTACATCACACACACACATGTACATAATGTTATTGCGGTAAATCTTACAAGTTTACATGACCTGTGGTACATTGTATAATTAAAATGATGAAAACGAAGCAGTCCGAGGATGACGGTGACTCAGGTCCTATCTATTCCTCAAGCATATAAACACTTATAGTATTTGGGGGGATGCCATTCCAAAATACAGGTCTATTATATATGAGGGATCATCTAATTTTTTCACTTTTTGAACTTGGTACTATCAATGATTTTCCAGAAGGAAGACTTCTAAGTTTAATTTCCATGGAGGCGTAGGTTATAGACAGTGTCTAGAGGGTGAATAAGTGGATTAGTGATCAGCCATGGAGGCGTAGGTTATAGACAGTGTCTAGAGGGTGAATAAGTGGATTAGTGATCAGCCATGGAGGCGTAGGTTATAGACAGTGTCTAGAGGGTGAATAAGTGGACTAGTGATCAACCTGAGCCTGTACACATTCCTGCACTTACATAGGGGGGGGGCACTCTACATGTTACATCTACATGCTACATGTTACATCTACATGTTACATCTACATGCTACATGTTACATCTACATGTTACATCTACATGTTACATGTTACGTCTACATGTTACATGTTACATCTACATGTTACATCTACATGTTACATGTTACATCTACATGTTACATCTACATGTTACACCTACATGTTACATCTACATGTTACACCTACATGTTACATGTTACATCTACATGTTACATGTTACACCTACATGTTACACCTAAATGTTACATCTACATGTTACATGTTACATCTACATGTTACATCTACATGTTACATCTACATGTTACATCTACATGTTACATCTACATGTTACATCTACATGTTACATCTACATGTTACACCTACATGTTACACCTACATGTTACATCTACATGTTACATCTACATGTTACACCTACATGTTACACCTACATGTTACATCTACATGTTACATCTACAAGTTACGTCTACATGTTAAATTCTTGTGTTACATATACTTGTTACATCTACATGTTACATCTACATGTTAAATCTACATGTTAAATCTACATGTTAAATCTACATGTTACATCTACATGTTACCCCTACATGTTACATCTACATGTTACATCTACATGTTACGTCTACATGCTACATCTACATGTTACATCTACATGTTACGTCTACATGTTACCCCTAAATGTTACATCTACATGTTACGTCTACATGTTACACCTACATGTTAAGTTCTTACGTATACTTGTTACATCTACATGTTACGTATACATTGTGCATATAATGGGTTATCCATACATTGGGAGGGGGGGGGCACTCTAACCTCAGCTGTTCACCATTCTACCATCTGGTGGCCTTGACCTTCATTCTGCCCCTGGACGTGTCCCGCAATGCACCTGGGTAATGTGACCACACAATTGCCATGTGAGTGTGTTACATGTGCAGTTGTTAGTTCATTATTGCACCTGTAGATGGCAGTAATGAGGAGGGCAGGAACAGATTTCCCATCATGCCCCACACGGGGGTGTCTCAGTCAATAGTGGCCGTGTATAAGTTGTGAGGGAACGGGTTCCTGTGTCAGGGGCACAAGGGCACCGCGGGCAAACATGGCGGTGTTTGGTAGAACTAACAGTCAACAAATAAAGTAGGGGTGGGCTTAGAGGGTGGAATTACCGCCCCCCCCCGCCCCTGTGGACATGTGTGGGGGTAGAGATGGACTGAAACTACTCAGAGACAGAGATAAAGGAATAAGAGGATAAAGGGAGACATGAGATAGTGGAAGGGTCGGCCGTGCCAGCAGTGATTGTGTGTACTTGAGCCAAACTCTTGTATTAGATTTACACACGCAACAACAGACACCAGACCATAGTCAGCTCCTGCCCCTGCCCCTTCCTCCTCCCCTCCCCCTCCCACCAGACCATAGTCAGCTCCTGCCCCTGCCCCTTCCCCTTCCCCTGCCCCTTCCCCTCCCCTCCCCCTCCCACCAGACCATAGTCAGCTCCTGCCCCTGCCCCTCCCACCAGACCATAGTCAGCTCCTGCCCCTGCCCCTCCCACCAGACCATAGTCAGCTCCTGCCCCTGCCACCAGACCATAGTCAGCTCCTGCCCCTGCCCCTTCCTCCTCCCCTCCCCCTCCCACCAGACCATAGTCAGCTCCTGCCCCTGCCCCTGCCACCAGACCATAGTCAGCTCCTGCCCCTGCCCCTTCCCCTTCCCCTGCCCCTTCCCCTCCCCTCCCCCTCCCACCAGACCATAGTCAGCTCCTGCCCCTCCCCTCCCCCTCCCCTGCCCCTGCCACCAGACCATAGTCAGCTCCTGCCCCTGCCCCTCCCCTCCCCTGCCCCTGCCACCAGACCATAGTCAGCTCCTGCCCCTGCCCCTTCCTCCTCCCCTCCCCCTCCCACCAGACCATAGTCAGCTCCTGCTCCTGCCCCTCCCACCAGACCATAGTCAGCTCCTGCCCCTGCCCCTCCCACCAGACCATAGTCAGCTCCTGCTCCTGCCCCTGCCACCAGACCATAGTCAGCTCCTGCTCCTGCCCCTCCCACCAGACCATAGTCAGCTCCTGCTCCTGCCCCTGCCACCAGACCATAGTCAGCTCCTGCCCCTGCCCCTCCCACCAGACCATAGTCAGCTCCTGCCCCTGCCCCTCCCACCAGACCATAGTCAGCTCCTGCTCCTGCCCCTCCCACCAGACCATAGTCAGCTCCTGCCCCTGCCCCTCCCACCAGACCATAGTCAGCTCCTGCTCCTGCCCCTCCCACCAGACCATAGTCAGCTCCTGCTCCTGCCCCTCCCACCAGACCATAGTCAGCTCCTGCCCCTGCCCCTTCCTCCTCCCCTGCCCCTCCCACCAGACCATAGTCAGCTCCTGCCCCTGCCCCTCCCCTCCCCCTCCCCTGCCCCTGCCACCAGACCATAGTCAGCTCCTGCCCCTGCCCCTCCCCTCCCCTGCCCCTCCCACCAGACCATAGTCAGCTCCTGCTCCTGCCCCTGCCACCAGACCATAGTCAGCTCCTGCCCCTGCCCCTCCCACCAGACCATAGTCAGCTCCTGCTCCTGCCCCTGCCACCAGACCATAGTCAGCTCCTGCTCCTGCCCCTCCCACCAGACCATAGTCAGCTCCTGCTCCTGCCCCTGCCACCAGACCATAGTCAGCTCCTGCCCCTGCCCCTCCCACCAGACCATAGTCAGCTCCTGCCCCTGCCCCTCCCACCAGACCATAGTCAGCTCCTGCTCCTGCCCCTCCCACCAGACCATAGTCAGCTCCTGCCCCTGCCCCTCCCACCAGACCATAGTCAGCTCCTGCTCCTGCCCCTCCCACCAGACCATAGTCAGCTCCTGCCCCTCCCACCAGACCATAGTCAGCTCCTGCCCCTGCCCCTCCCACCAGACCATAGTCAGCTCCTGCCCCTGCCCCTCCCACCAGACCATAGTCAGCTCCTGCCCCTGCCCCTTCCTCCTCCCCTGCCCCTCCCACCAGACCATAGTCAGCTCCTGCCCCTGCCCCTCCCCTCCCCCTCCCCTGCCCCTGCCACCAGACCATAGTCAGCTCCTGCCCCTGCCCCTCCCCTCCCCTGCCCCTCCCACCAGACCATAGTCAGCTCCTGCTCCTGCCCCTGCCACCAGACCATAGTCAGCTCCTGCCCCTGCCCCTCCCACCAGACCATAGTCAGCTCCTGCTCCTGCCCCTCCCACCAGACCATAGTCAGCTCCTGCTCCTGCCCCTCCCACCAGACCATAGTCAGCTCCTGCTCCTGCCCCTGCCACCAGACCATAGTCAGCTCCTGCTCCTGCCCCTCCCACCAGACCATAGTCAGCTCCTGCTCCTGCCCCTGCCACCAGACCATAGTCAGCTCCTGCCCCTGCCCCTCCCACCAGACCATAGTCAGCTCCTGCCCCTGCCCCTCCCACCAGACCATAGTCAGCTCCTGCTCCTGCCCCTCCCACCAGACCATAGTCAGCTCCTGCCCCTGCCCCTCCCACCAGACCATAGTCAGCTCCTGCCCCTGCCCCTTCCTCCTCCCCTGCCCCTCCCACCAGACTATAGTCAGCTCCTGCTCCTGCCCCTCCCACCAGACCATAGTCAGCTCCTGCTCCTGCCCCTCCCACCAGACCATAGTCAGCTCCTGCCCCTCCCACCAGACCATAGTCAGCTCCTGCTCCTGCCCCTCCCACCAGACCATAGTCAGCTCCTGCCCCTGCCCCTGCCACCAGACCATAGTCAGCTCCTGCCCCTGCCCCTCCCACCAGACCATAGTCAGCTCCTGCCCCTGCCCCTCCCACCAGACCATAGTCAGCTCCTGCCCCTCCCACCAGACCATAGTCAGCTCCTGCCCCTGCCCCTTCCTCCTCCCCTGCCCCTCCCACCAGACCATAGTCAGCTCCTGCCCCTGCCCCTCCCCTCCCCCTCCCCTGCCCCTGCCACCAGACCATAGTCAGCTCCTGCCCCTGCCCCTCCCCTCCCCTGCCCCTCCCACCAGACCATAGTCAGCTCCTGCTCCTGCCCCTGCCACCAGACCATAGTCAGCTCCTGCCCCTGCCCCTTCCTCCTCCCCTGCCCCTCCCACCAGACCATAGTCAGCTCCTGCCCCTGCCCCTCCCCTCCCCCTCCCCTGCCCCTGCCACCAGACCATAGTCAGCTCCTGCCCCTGCCCCTCCCCTCCCCTGCCCCTCCCACCAGACCATAGTCAGCTCCTGCTCCTGCCCCTGCCACCAGACCATAGTCAGCTCCTGCCCCTGCCCCTCCCACCAGACCATAGTCAGCTCCTGCCCCTGCCCCTCCCACCAGACCATAGTCAGCTCCTGCCCCTCCCACCAGACCATAGTCAGCTCCTGCCCCTGCCCCTTCCCCTCCCCCTCCCCCTCCCCTTCCCCTCCCCCTCCCCCTCCCCCTCCCCTTCCCCTCCCCCTCCCCCTCCCCTTCCCCTCCCCCTCCCCCTCCCCTGCCCCTCCCCCTCCCACCAGACCATAGTCAGCTCCTGCCTTGTACTGCACCACATGTAACAACTCTCCACCTCCACCCTTCCTCTTCCTCCTCCCTCTTCCCCTTCCCCTCCCCCTCCCCTTCCTCTTCCCCTGCCCTTCCCCTTCCTCCTCCTCCTCCCCCTGCCCCTTCCCCCTCCCGTCCTCTTCCCCTTCCTCCTCCCCTCCCCTTCTCTTTTTTTCTGTCTCTCTCTCCCTTCTTCTCTATCTCTATTTCCTGGGTATGATCATAAACTGCCTCCCTCTCAGCTCTCCCGCCCTTAATATAACCATATTAAATGTGTTGATAAGGGCGTAAAGCAACCAATCTCACTCACTCACTCCCCTCCCCTTCTCCTCCTTCCCATTCCTCCTCTTCCTCCCCCTGCTCCCTTCCTCCTCCCCTTCCCTTCTCCCCTATTTTCCTATTTTTTGCACAAGCAGAAACTAAAGTTGAGGTTCCCAAATTACCCCCCTCCCCCCCCCCCCCCCCTCACACCTATCTGATCATTCTCCATGTTGCCGCTAGGGTGCGCTGGAGGGTTGCCATGGAGACAGGCCAACTCCCCTAATTCCTTTCTCCACATACAGGGGGCGGTGCCAGCACCACCGGAAGTCATAAAGGAAGAGACAGAAGCTTGTGGGACTCTGGGATATGTGTGTATATGTTATGAAGCTTCGCTATGTCATGTCTACATGTCCTAGCTTACTTTATATACTTGTTGTCCTTCTTTTATTATATCCTACTTCATTTGCTGTCCACAATACCTCTCCCACTGTCTCCCACTGTCTCCCTCTCTCTCCCTCTCTCTCCTCTCTCCCTCTCTCTCCCTCTCTCTCTCCCTCCCTTTCTCCCTCTATCTCCCTCTCTCTCCTCTCTCTCCCTCTCTCTCCCTCTACTCTCTCTCCTCTCTTCCTCTCTCTCCTCTCTCTCACTCTCTCTCCTCTCTCTCCTCTCTCTCCTCCCTCTCTCTCACTCTCTCTCTCCCTCTCTCTCACTCTCTTACCTCTCTCTCCTCTCTCTCCCTCTCCCTCCCTTTCTCTCTCTCCCTCTCTCTCCCTCTCTCTCCCTCTCTCCCACTGTCTCCCTCTCTCTTCCTCTCTCTCCCTCTCCTCTCTCTCACTCTCTCTCCTCTCTCTCCTCCCTCTCTCTCACTCTCTCTCTCTCCCTCTCTCTCACTCTCTTACCTCTCTCTCCTCTCTCCCTCTCTCTCCCTCTCTCTCCCTCTACTCTCTCTCCTCTCTTCCTCTCTCCCTCTCTCTCCTCTCTCCTCCCTCTCCCTCCTCTCTCTCTCCCCTCTCTCCTCTCTCTCTCATCTCTCTCATCTCTCTCCTCTCTCCCTCCTCTCTCCTCTCTCCCTCCTCCCTCCTCCCTCCTCTGCTCTTTTTCTCTCTCTCCTCTCTCTCCTCTCTCCCTCCTCTCCCTCCTCCCTCCTCTGCTCTCTTTCTCTCTCTCCTCTCTCTCCTCCCTCTCTTTCTCCTTTCCCCCTCTCTCTCTCCTCTCTCCCTCCTCCCCTATCTCTCTTTCCTCTCTTTCCCTCCCCTTTCTTCCCTCTGTCCCCTTCCGCCTACCATCTCCCTCCCCACACAGATCACGTCCATACACACATATTCAGTGTCAAATTCGGGTCAACAACAAGTCAAGGTCAAGTGAAGGTCACCCAAGTATAGCCTTGACCTTGCTCTACCATGTCAAGTGTAGTATATCGTCATATCACCCCAATACCGGGGGTAGTTTACCTGGGTCACGCTATGTCAAGGTCATATGAAGGTCAAGTAAACACATGTATATTACAGCTGTGTGTGGGGTATATTCTCCCCTGGGATGTTACCCCAAGGTCATGCTGTGCCTCAATATAGCACTTATAGTTCATATTGATAGCGGACAAATAACACACAAGTAGGCACCTCACTGTATTATGAACATATGTATGTATGTATGTATGTATTTATAATGTTTATTTCCGGAAATGCATACATATAAACAATGATAATAATAGAATAATTGTACAAAGGAAAAGGCTGCCTCTCTTCTATGGAAACCATAGCTCTTCCAGAGGGTCCCTAGTAAAAATGGAGTTGAAATAAAATCAAATAAAACTATAGTAAAAGTGTATAAAAGTGGATTCATTGGTTACGGCCCATCACAACTGGTCAGTGATAGAGTCTAAACTATTATAGCAATAATACCCGAGGTTTTGGATGGTCTGGGTGGTCTATAGCCTGGTGGACAATTCGAGGGGCGTTAGCCCCGAGAATTTCCACCAGGCAATAGACCACCCAGACCATCCAAAACCGAGGGTATTAGTGCCTTTAGACCCGATTTGGTCAGATTTGACTGAGGGCTATTAAGAAAAAAAGATTCACCGACCTCTAGACCTTTTATTTACCAGTTCTTTCGAGGTCTATAACCCCCAGAAGTTGCCGGAAGTGATTGCCATGGTCTATTGTGAAAAAATACACCCCAGAATCTGACCAAACCTGGTCTAATGGGTGATTAGATCATGGGGTTGTGGTGCTGAGGCTGATCTATTGGCCCAGCTGCCTGAGCTAAAGGAGCAGTAAGAGACTGAGAGACAGGCTCTGAGCAGTAAGAGACTGAGAGACAGGCTCTGAGCAGTAAGAGACTGAGAGACAGGCTCTGAGCAGTAAGAGACTGAGAGACAGGCTCTGAGCAGTAAGAGACTGAGAGACAGGCTCTGAGCAGTAAGAGACTGAGAGACAGGCTCTGAGCAGTAAGAGACTGAGAGACAGGCTCTGAGCAGTAAGAGACTGAGAGACAGGCTCTGAGCAGTAAGAGACTGAGAGACAGGCTCTGAGCAGTGAGAGACTGAGAGACAGGCTCTGAGCAGTGAGAGACTGAGAGACAGGCTCTGAGCAGTGAGAGACTGAGAGACAGGCTCTGAGCAGTGAGAGACTGAGAGACAGGCTCTGAGCAGTGAGAGACTGAGAGACAGGCTCTGAGCAGTAAGAGACTGAGAGACAGGCTCTGAGCAGTAAGAGACTGAGAGACAGGCTCTGAGCAGTAAGAGACTGAGAGACAGGCTCTGAGCAGTAAGAGACTGAGAGACAGGCTCTGAGCAGTAAGAGACTGAGAGACAGGCTCTGAGCAGTAAGAGACTGAGAGACAGGCTCTGAGCAGTAAGAGACTGAGAGACAGGCTCTGAGCAGTAAGAGACTGAGAGACAGGCTCTGAGCAGTAAGAGACTGAGAGACAGGCTCTGAGCAGTAAGAGACTGAGAGACAGGCTCTGAGCAAAAGAAGGAAGAGAAGTTGGCAGGTGTCCATCTGGTGGTTGCTTTATGAACCATCAATCAGTTACAGGCGGGTGAATGTTGGCGCTGTGCCAAAACTTTACTAATGAGGAAATGTTGAGTGGAACAGGACTTACTGTACGCCATAGCGGCCTTGCTATACGTCCCTCGTTATACCTACCATAGGATTAGAGAGATTGATAGCATGGGGCCTCCACTATATGTCCCTCTTTATACCTACCATAGGATTAGAGAGATTGATAGCATGGGGCCTCCACTATATGTCCCTCTTTATACCTACCATAGGATTAGAGAGATTGATAGCATGGGGCCTCCACTATATGTCCCTCTTTATATCTACCATAGGATTAGAGAGATTGATAGCATGGGGCCTCCACTATACGTCCCTCTTTATACCTACCATAGGATTAGAGAGATTGATAGCATGGGGCCTCCACTATATGTCCCTCTTTATATCTATCATAGGATTAGAGAGATTGATAGCATGGGGCCTCCACTATATGTCCCTCTTTATACCTACCATAGGATTAGAGAGATTGATAGCATGGGGCCTCCACTATATGTCCCTCTTTATATCTACCATAGGATTAGAAAGATTGATAGCGTGGGGCCTCCACTATATGTCCCTCTTTATACCTACCATAGGATTAGAGAGATTGATAGCATGGGGCCTCCACTATATGTCCCTCTTTATACCTACCATAGGATTAGAGAGATTGATAGCATGGGGCCTCCACTATATGTCCCTCTTTATATCTACCATAGGATTAGAGAGATTGATAGCATGGGGCCTCCACTATATGTCCCTCTTTATACCTACCATAGGATTAGAGAGATTGATAGCATGGGGCCTCCACTATATGTCCCTCTTTATACCTACCATAGGATTAGAGAGATTGATAGCCTCCACTATATGTCCCTCTTTATATCTACCATAGGATTAGAGAGATTGATAGCATGGGGTCTCCACTATATGTCCCTCTTTATACCTACCATAGGATTAGAGAGATTGATAGCATGGGGCCTCCACTATATGTCCCTCTTTATACCTACCATAGGATTAGAGAGATTGATAGCATGGGGCCTCCACTATATGTCCCTCTTTATATCTACCATAGGATTAGAGAGATTAATAGCATGGGGCCTTGCTATATGTCCCTCTATATATCTACCATAGGATTAGAGAGATTGATAGCATGGGGCCTCCACTATATGTCCCTCTTTATACCTACCATAGGATTAGAGAGATTGATAGCATGGGGCCTCCACTATATGTCCCTCTTTATACCTACCATTGGATTAGAGAGATTGATAGCATGGGGCCTCCACTATATGTCCCTCTTTATATCTACCATAGGATTAGAGAGATTGATAGCATGGGGCCTCCACTATATGTCCCTCTTTATATCTACCATAGGATTAGAGAGATTGATAGCATGGGGCCTCCACTATATGTCCCTCTTTATATCTACCATAGGATTAGAGAGATTGATAGCATGGGGTCTCCACTATATGTCCCTCTTTATACCTACCATAGGATTAGAGAGATTGATAGCATGGGGCCTCCACTATATGTCCCTCTTTATATCTACCATAGGATTAGAGAGATTGATAGCATGGGGCCTCCACTATATGTCCCTCTTTATATCTACCATAGGATTAGAGAGATTGATAGCATGGGGCCTCCACTATATGTCCCTCTTTATATCTACCATAGGATTAGAGAGATTGATAGCATGGGGCCTCCACTATATGTCCCTCTATATATCTACCATAGGATTAGAGAGATTGATAGCCTCCACTATATGTCCCTCTTTATATCTACCATAGGATTAGAGAGATTGATAGCATGGGGCCTCCACTATATGTCCCTCTTTATATCTACCATAGGATTAGAGAGATTGATAGCATGGGGCCTCCACTATATGTCCCTCTTTATATCTACCATAGGATTAGAGAGATTGATAGCATGGGGCCTCCACTATATGTCCCTCTTTATACCTACCATAGGATTAGAGAGATTGATAGCATGGGGCCTCCACTATACGTCCCTCTTTATACCTACCATAGGATTAGAGAGATTGATAGCATGGGGCCTCCACTATATGTCCCTCTTTATATCTACCATAGGATTAGAGAGATTGATAGCCTCCACTATATGTCCCTCTTTATATCTACCATAGGATTAGAGAGATTGATAGCATGGGGCCTCCACTATATGTCCCTCTTTATATCTACCATAGGATTAGAGAGATTGATAGCATGGGGCCTCCACTATATGTCCCTCTTTATATCTACCATAGGATTAGAGAGATTGATAGCATGGGGCCTCCACTATACGTCCCTCTTTATACCTACCATAGGATTAGAGAGATTGATAGCATGGGGCCTCCACTATATGTCCCTCTTTATATCTACCATAGGATTAGAGAGATTGATAGCATGGGGCCTCCACTATACGTCCCTCTTTATATCTACCATAGGATTAGAGAGATTGATAGCATGGGGCCTCCACTATATGTCCCTCTTTATATCTACCATAGGATTAGAGAGATTGATAGCATGGGGTCTCCACTATATGTCCCTCTTTATACCTACCATAGGATTAGAGAGATTGATAGCATGGGGCCTCCACTATATGTCCCTCTTTATATCTACCATAGGATTAGAGAGATTGATAGCATGGGGCCTCCACTATATGTCCCTCTTTATATCTACCATAGGATTAGAGAGATTGATAGCATGGGGCCTCCACTATATGTCCCTCTTTATATCTACCATAGGATTAGAGAGATTGATAGCATGGGGCCTCCACTATATGTCCCTCTATATATCTACCATAGGATTAGAGAGATTGATAGCCTCCACTATATGTCCCTCTTTATATCTACCATAGGATTAGAGAGATTGATAGCATGGGGCCTCCACTATATGTCCCTCTTTATATCTACCATAGGATTAGAGAGATTGATAGCATGGGGCCTCCACTATATGTCCCTCTTTATATCTACCATAGGATTAGAGAGATTAATAGCATGGGGCCTCCACTATATGTCCCTCTTTATATCTACCATAGGATTAGAGAGATTGATAGCATGGGGCCTCCACTATATGTCACTCTTTATACCTACCATAGGATTAGAGAGATTGATAGCATGGGGCCTCCACTATATGTCACTCTTTATACCTACCATAGGATTAGAGAGATTGATAGCATGGGGCCTCCACTATATGTCCCTCTTTATACCTACCATAGGATTAGAGAGATTGATAGCATGGGGCCTCCACTATATGTCCCTCTTTATATCTACCATAGGATTAGAGAGATTGATAGCTCGGGGCCTCCACTATATGTCACTCTTTATACCTACCATAGGATTAGAGAGATTGATAGCATGGGGCCTCCACTATATGTCCCTCTTTATACCTACCATAGGATTAGAGAGATTGATAGCATGGGGCCTTGCTATATGTCCCTTTTTATATCTACCATAGGATTAGAGAGATTGATAGCATGGGGCCTCCACTATATGTCCCTCTTTATACCTACCATAGGATTAGAGAGATTGATAGCATGGGGCCTCCACTATATGTCACTCTTTATATCTACCATAGGATTAGAGAGATTGATAGCGCTCCTCCACTATATGTCCCTCTTTATATCTACCATAGGATTAGAGAGATTAATAGCATGGGGCCTCCACTATATGTCCCTCTTTATATCTACCATAGGATTAGAGAGATTGATAGCATGGGGCCTCCACTATATGTCCCTCTTTATATCTACCATAGGATTAGAGAGATTGATAGCATGGGGCCTCCACTATATGTCCCTCTTTATACCTACCATAGGATTAGAGAGATTGATAGCATGGGGCCTCCACTATATGTCCCTCTTTATACCTACCATAGGATTAGAGAGATTGATAGCATGGGGCCTCCACTATATGTCCCTCTTTATACCTACCATAGGATTAGAGAGATTGATAGCATGGGGCCTCCACTATATGTCCCTCTTTATACCTACGATAGGATTAGAGAGATTGATAGCATGGGGCCTTGCTATATGTCCCTCTTTATACCTACCATAGGATAAGAGAGATTGATAGCATGGGGCCTCCACTATATGTCCCTCTTTATATCTACCATAGGATTAGAGAGATTGATAGCATGGGGCCTCCACTATATGTCCCTCTATATACCTACCATAGGATTAGAGAGATTGATAGGGCTACTCCACTATATGTCCCTCTTTATACCTACCATAGGATTAGAGAGATTGATAGGGCTACTCCACTATATGTCCCTCTTTATATCTACCATAGGATTAGAGAGATTGATAGGGCTACTCCACTATATGTCCCTCTTTATACCTACCATAGGATTAGAGAGATTGATAGCATGGGGCCTTGCTATATGTCCCTCTTTATATCTACCATAGGATTAGAGAGATTGATAGCATGGGGCCTCCACTATATGTCCCTCTTTATATCTACCATAGGATTAGAGAGATTGATAGCATGGGGCCTCCACTATATGTCCCTCTATATATCTACCATAGGATTAGAGAGATTGATAGGGCTACTCCACTATATGTCCCTCTTTATACCTACCATAGGATTAGAGAGATTGATAGCATGGGGCCTCCACTATATGTCCCTCTTTATATCTACCATAGGATTAGAGAGATTGATAGCATGGGCCTCCACTATATGTCCCTCTTTATACCTACCATAGGATTAGAGAGATTGATAGCATGGGGCCTCCACTATATGTCCCTCTTCATACCATAGGATTAGAGAGATTGATAGCATGGGGCCTCCACTATATGTCCCTCTTTATATCTACCATAGGATTAGAGAGATTAATAGCATGGGGCCTCCACTATATGTCCCTCTTTATACCTACCATAGGATTAGAGAGATTGATAGCATGGGGCCTCCACTATATGTCCCTCTTTATACCTACCATAGGATTAGAGAGATTGATAGCATGGGGCCTCCACTATATGTCCCTCTTTATATCTACCATAGGATTAGAGAGATTGATAGCATGGGGCCTCCACTATATGTCCCTCTTTATATCTACCATAGGATTAGAGAGATTGATAGCATGGGGCCTCCACTATACGTCCCTCTTTATACCATAGGATTAGAGAGATTAATAGCATGGGGCCTCCACTATATGTCCCTCTTTATATCTACCATAGGATTAGAGAGATTGATAGCATGGGGCCTCCACTATACGTCCCTCTTTATACCTACCATAGGATTAGAGAGATTGATAGCATGGGGCCTCCACTATATGTCCCTCTTTATACCTACCATAGGATTAGAGAGATTGATAGCATGGGGCCTCCACTATATGTCCCTCTTTATACCTACCATAGGATTAGAGAGATTGATAGCATGGGGCCTCCACTATATGTCCCTCTTTATACCTACCATAGGATTAGAGAGATTGATAGCATGGGGCCTCCACTATATGTCCCTCTTTATATCTACCATAGGATTAGAGAGATTGATAGCATGGGGCCTCCACTATATGTCCCTCTTTATATCTACCATAGGATTAGAGAGATTGATAGCATGGGGCCTCCACTATATGTCCCTCTTTATACCTACCATAGGATTAGAGAGATTGATAGCATGGGGCCTCCACTATATGTCCCTCTTTATATCTACCATAGGATTAGAGAGATTGATAGCATGGGGCCTCCACTATATGTCCCTCTTTATACCTACCATAGGATTAGAGAGATTGATAGCATGGGGCCTCCACTATATGTCCCTCTTTATATCTACCATAGGATTAGAGAGATTGATAGCATGGGGCCTCCTCTATATGTCCCTCTTTATATCTACCATAGGATTAGAGAGATTGATAGCATGGGGCCTCCACTATATGTCCCTCTTTATATCTACCATAGGATTAGAGAGATTGATAGCATGGGGCCTCCACTATATGTCCCTCTTTATATCTACCATAGGATTAGAGAGATTGATAGCATGGGGCCTCCACTATATGTCCCTCTTTATATCTACCATAGGATTAGAGAGATTGATAGCATGGGGCCTCCACTATATGTCCCTCTTTATATCTACCATAGGATTAGAGAGATTGATAGCATGGGGCCTCCACTATATGTCCCTCTTTATATCTACCATAGGATTAGAGAGATTAATAGCATGGGGCCTCCACTATATGTCCCTCTTTATATCTACCATAGGATTAGAGAGATTGATAGCATGGGGCCTCCACTATATGTCCCTCTTTATACCTACCATAGGATTAGAGAGATTGATAGCGTGGGGCCTCCACTATATGTCCCTCTATATATCTACCATAGGATTAGAGAGATTGATAGCCTCCACTATATGTCCCTCTTTATATCTACCATAGGATTAGAGAGATTGATAGCATGGGGCCTCCACTATATGTCCCTCTTTATATCTACCATAGGATTAGGGAGATTAATAGCATGGGGCCTCCACTATATGTCCCTCTTTATATCTACCATAGGATTAGGGAGATTAATTAATATTATTATAAAACTTTTATTCAATAAACATGTACATTTCTGTTTAATGTAATACTGAAGAGGAATGGTCTCAATATAATATTACGCTGAGATCTTCCCGGTATCGCTTTGAAATCATAGGGTAAAGATAAGATATAATACAATGACAATGTAGATACATATTCATAATTCGGTGAGTAGTGTAGTAGCGTGGGGCCTCCACTATCAGCCAGTAGCGGCAAGTTTGTGTTGCCAATAGAGCTGCCAATTATTGGCCGCCTATTGGCCTTGCTACTTGCCATAGTGGAGGAGGTGGTGTCAAGAACATGGCCAATTATTGGCTGCTCTATTGGCCTTGCTACTTGCCATAGTGGAGGAGGTGGTGCAATTGAGTAGCAAGATATTGGCTGTAACTTGCCGTCATTGGCCGAAGAATCAAAATGCTTTTTTTTGGCCAATAGATTGTCATTGGCTGTTCATTGGCCATTGGCCACTATTTGCCACAGTGGAACAGTTCATAGCAATTCTGTTACCAATAGATTTTCTATTCACTGCTACTAGCCGGTCATTGGGCAATAATCTATTGGTCACTCTACTGGCAGCACCATTGCCCACCAACTGCTCCCTATAAGGGGACTGACCATTGCCCTAGCCTTATATACCTGATGTCCTGTAATTAGGGACTGACCATTGTCCTAGCCTTATATACCTGATGTACTGTTATTAGGGACTGACCATTGTCCTAGCTTTATATACCTGATGTCCTGTAATTAGGGACTGACCATTGTCCTAGCCTTATATACCTGATGTCCTGTAATTAGGGACTGACCATTGTCCTAGCTTTATATACCTGATGTCCTGTAATTAGGGGCTGACCATTGTCCTAGCCTTATATACCTGATGTCCTGTAATTAGGGACTGACCATTGTCCTAGCCTTATATACCTGATGTCCTGTAATTAGGGGCTGACCATTGTCCTAGCCTTATATACCTGATGTACTGTAATTAGGGGCTGACCATTGTCCTAGCCTTATATACCTGATGTACTGTAATTAGGGGCTGACCATTGCCCTAGCCTTATATACCTGATGTCCTGTAATTAGGGGCTGACCATTGCCCTAGCCTTATATACCTGTTGTACTGTAATTAGGGGCTGACCATTGTTCTAGCCTTATATACCTGATGTCCTGTAATTAGGGGCTGACCATTGTCCAAGCCTTATATACCTGATGTACTGTAATTAGGGGCTGACCATTGCCCTAGCCTTATATACCTGATGTCCTGTAATTAGGGGCTGACCATTGCCCTAGCCTTATATACCTGATGTACTGTAATTAGGGACTGACCATTGTCCTAGCCTTATATACCTGATGTCCTGTAATTAGGGGCTGAATTTGGTTGCAAAATGATAAATACTAGGAGTATTTGAGTATATTTGGTACTGCATCGATGGATTTTGAGCCTCATTCCCTCAAAGGCTCAAAAGAATATAAGGAGGTTTAAACACGAACATGAAATGTTTAAGGATAATGAAGTAGATTAATGTAGTAATTCGTTTTAGGAAAATGAGTCATAAGTCGCAAAAATTAATATGGATTTTGAGATATCACCATTTTTGTAAAGAGGAGATCAAGCGGTTTCCAATGAAAGTAAACACCTGGGTACCTAACACGTATTTCTATATTTCAAGTTTGATATTTTTATTTTTGAAACAAAAGTTTGCAATGTTTCTGGCTGGGTAATTACCAGTAAAATAACTAAATATACTTGATACGAAGGCCTTTAAAACGCACGGATATATCTAATACAATGTCCTGAAATTTGTTACATGGATTCATATGACTATAACTGCTAAACCCCCTGACAATCAGAACATTTCAATAAAGAGATCTTATAAAGAGATCATATATGCCACTATATGTAGCCTGGATAGGACCAAGGTTGTGCTGATAATCTTGTCTTATTGATATATTTGATGTTGGCTAATGGGAAATAAAGATACTTATATATGAGTCAGATTGTCAGAAAATATACAATTGGCAGCTCTAGACATTCAGGAAATTCTTCTAAATTTGCATGTAAAATGATGAATACCAGGTATATCTGAGTATATTTGGTATCGCATTGATTTATAGTATCTATTTTGCTCTGTTAAAGAGCATTTTGAAGCTCATTTCTGTCTTAAATGTGGGTTATTTGAGGGGATTGGTGAAATGTACATTTCCTCACCTGGGGCAGGAAAGCCTTCCATATGAACCTGTCAATAATTCCACTTTTCCTTTTAATGTTTCTATTTTTAGATCTAGCATGGTGGGATTGTGGGTAATACAGAGACTTCCTGTGGTGTGGCAGGGAATGTTTGCCCCCATAACTCTGAGACAGGAAGTGTTGCTAGGGTGGGTGCATGCTGGGTAACAAGTGACATGGCGTGCGGTTGCTAGGTTACATTGAGCGTGATGAGTGGTGTGTGTTGGTGCCAGTAGGGGCGTGATGGTGCAGGGAGGGGGCACATGCAGTCACTTGTATGTAGCATGTCTATTACATGTTGTGGCAGTCTGGGTGCAATATAATCCTTATATTGCACCCAGTCATTGTATTGTCATTGTTAAAATAAGGTTTATATTTCTCTATATATATTAAAGATCTGTGCTATTTAAGAGTTTATTTGGTTTCAAACATTTCGCCTATATTGTATTGCATGGATGAAAATATAGTATAAGGTTTTATTATATATGCATTGCACTGAGAACAACCTATCCAGAGTGAGTTACGCACAGTGCGTATTTCACAAGTGAGTTGTGCGTGGTAGTCATGGTAACCAATGCATTTTTACCAAGTTTAAGGCCCAAATTCAATTTTAATAGTCAACTTCAAATTTTTAAATCTCATAAATGTTTTGTATCTATATCATTAAAAACATAATAACTGATTGCACTCGTTGTTTATATTCTCAGTGACTGAAACCAACTCGTTAGTTACCCAGTCCATACTGTCCACTGACAGTACAATATACTCCTTATAGATTAGTTATGAACTACTTCAGACCCAATAACTAGAACTAATTAGTCACAATGTTTACTCGTGTCCACCCATGATGGTTGTCAGTAAGAATGTCTGGTATGTTATGCTTTATAAGGGACGTAATGAGGGACGTAATGAGGGACGTAAGGAGGCTGTGGTTTAGCCTCCGTCAGTGACTGGGCCTGGAACAGGCGTACAGTGGGTCAGATTTTCAGAAAATGTACAATTGGCAGCTCTACACATTTAGGAAATTCTGCTAAATTTGGATGTAAAATGATGAATACCAGGTATATCTGAGTATATTTGGTATCGCATTGATTTAAAGTATATCTGTTCTGTTAAATTAAACTGCATTTTGAAGCTCATTTCTGTCTTAAATGTGGTTTATTTGAGAGGATTGGTGAAGGCGAATTGTACATTTTCTGAAAATCTGACCCATGTATTGGTGCACACTTACACACAAAAATATACACAAAACGAAAATATCGGATATTTTGCATGGAATAAAAGCAAGAATAGCATTGCTTCCCCTTCCTACCATGAGGGGGCGCTGGGGTAGCTTAATGGTGTACATTCTATAACTTGGATTTGATTTAATTTCTCCTTGAATTAATCAACTCCTTGAATAGGGGATTTACAGTGATTCCTGGGATATTCTGACATGCATATATTGTGAAAACATTTCTATCGAAAATGTTTTCACCAATATCATAGCTTTTATTAATCATCTATGGAAACCAAATAGATGATGGCAAAGATGGGGATGTGTTTTATATAAACATGTATTGATAATGTATAACACATGGATATTGTCATTAGAGCATTGATACATATCCCATGCTGAAAGATCTATAGGATGTTTTCTACAGATTGTATACTGTATTAGTCCCTGTTTGTTGGGCTGGTGGGGACGGTTAGAATAGCATAGAATGGGCCTCCCAGCGTTTCTGGCCTACCGCTTACATGAATAAAAATACAAAACAATATTTACTGCCAAAAACGGCAAGATCATGACTTTCCACTGGTTCATTTTGCTTCAAAATCATTTCTAAAATGTTGTCAATGATAGTAACAGCCCAACAAAAGGGGACTAAAGCCATTAGATCCTGAGTTTATGGTCCTTCGTTATCTCTAAGCCTCCCGGAAATAAACCTCGGCTTCACCTCGATTTGGTTTCCCCGGGAGGCTTAGAGAAAACTCACGACCATTAACTCAGGATCTAACCACTTACCGTTAATTAAGATTTTTTTTTTTAAGATTAAGATACATTTATTTTCGACTTATCGCTTTCAGGAAACATAGCTCCAGCATAGGGAGGTTTACAAGCTTCCTGTACTTTTACATGATCATATTAACAATGTATAATTCCTCAGTCGTCATAGACGAAAGCGGTCCACTGTTATTTTCATTAATAAATTTCTGTTACAATGTTTTGAATTTAGGTAAAAGGCGCACTATATCTTGCATGAAAATTACCTCTGAGTTGTAATTAACATATAAGTATAAAGTTACGAATATTTGAAGTCAATGGATGGTTTTTTAGTTATTCAATGAAATACTGGCCGACCATATTAGAGTTTTCTTTGCAAGTGCCTTAAATGATTTTGTATCATGAACCCCATGTGCCACGGTCTGGAGAGAGTTCCAAGAGTTAGTTCCATAATTCCATGTGAATCAAGATTCAAAATAGCATCTATGCAAATCCCCTCTTGCCATTCTATGCTCCATGTGAATATGTGTGTAAGGTAATAAGGAGCGGCCTGCGGGCCCCATAGCTCTCTATGTACCACGGGATGTGAATATGTGTGTAAGGTAATAAGGAGCGGCCTGCGGGCCCCATAGCTCTCTATGTACCACGGGATGTGAATATGTGTGTAAGGTAATAAGGAGCGGCCTGCGGGCCCCATAGCTCTCTATGTACCACGGGATGTGAATATGTGTGTAAGGTAATAAGGAGCGGCCTGCGGGCCCCATAGCTCTCTATGTACCACGGGATGTGAATATGTGTGTAAGGTAATAAGGAGCGGCCTGCGGGCCCCATAGCTCTCTATGTACCACGGGATGTGAATATGTGTGTAAGGTAATAAGGAGCGGCCTGCGGGCCCCATAGCTCTCTATGTACCACGGGATGTGAATATGTGTGTAAGGTAATAAGGAGCGGCCTGCGGGCCCCATAGCTCTCTATGTACCACGGGATGTGAATATGTGTGTAAGGTAATAAGGAGCGGCCTGCGGGCCCCATAGCTCTCTATGTACCACGGGATGTGAATATGTGTGTAAGGTAATAAGGAGCGGCCTGCGGGCCCCATAGCTCTCTATGTACCACGGGATGTGTATATGTGTGTAAGGTAATAAGGAGCGGCCTGCGGGCCCCATAGCTCTCTATGTACCACGGGATGTGAATATGTGTGTAAGGTAATAAGGAGCGGCCTGCGGGCCCCATAGCTCTCTATGTACCACGGGATGTGTATATGTGTGTAAGGTAATAAGGAGCGGCCTGCGGGCTCCATATGGGATGTGTATAATCTACATAGGATCTGAATGTATCCCATCATGCATCGCTGCACACAGTAGTTACAGCTCCCCCGTAAACTGCCTTATCTCATCATCTCACATGTGACAGCGAGAGTTTGTGGGAGCAGGAATGTATCCCATCATGCAACACACACAGTGCTTACATATTGTAATGCAGGGGCTATCAGCACATATAAATGGCTATCAACCCTATAAAGACGCTCGTACTGGGAAACCTTATATAGGTTCCATGAAGGGTCTCCAACATGAACGTCCGCGCCAAGCCTTTAAAAATGAAAAC
Organism: Sthenelais limicola; assembly: GCA_942159475.1. Classification (NCBI taxonomy): domain Eukaryota; kingdom Metazoa; phylum Annelida; class Polychaeta; order Phyllodocida; family Sigalionidae; genus Sthenelais; species Sthenelais limicola. The sequence goes on along the minus strand of OW804094.1, from coordinate 159,508,943 downwards.
AAAGTCTGTGTGATGCCACCTGAATTTCAGAAGCACTAGCCTACACATGGCAGGCAATTAACCCTCCCATGAAGAAGTAAATAATGCTATTTCTACTCAAGTACTACATAAGTTCATTGCGCCAAAATGTTGAGATTCAGAAAGAGCATGATTTTCTACCGCAAATATGTAGTTTTATCAACGCTGGTATTTAAATAGGAAAGATATAAGAGAAACGTTACTGTTACATAAGTAAATAATAGTTTGACAAAGTTCTTTTTTTTGACACAATAATAGCATTGGCATAGAGAGGAATTCGACTAGATCAACGATGCCTTGGGGATCTCAATCCTCATCACATGATAGCAAGAGATAAACGATGTAACATCGTTTTATATAGTTTGACAAAGTTCAGGTGAAATTTATGTTGTTTGAGTGGATCGGTAGAAATGAAATGAATAACGCTATTTCTGCCCAGCTGACATAGAAATAAAGTACAAATTCAGAAAGATCAGCTCTTCCCTCCCTTAGATATTTATCTAACCAATAGACCTGTAGATAGATAGATAAGGCAGGGCTCAATATTTACTCAATGTTTACGCTCGATGTTTACTTGCCCAGGGCAACTAAAAAATAGTGTTTTTTTTACCCTGTTTAAAGGAGAGATAAGGAAGATGGGAGGCCACTTATTCAATGTTTTCCCTCATGCCAGCCACGACGCAATAACATACATTGTAATAACGTCTTCTAATTTAGAAATGTTAGAATAGAATAGAAAATCTTTTATTTGTCTGATAAGTTTTACATAAATAGCGACAAATGGGTCGACATGCTTATGTGCCGAATTGAATCAACACATTTCTTCCTGCTGTTACCCTGATTTTGAATAGTTACTTAGTAAGGAAATATGTATTGTTAGTAAACTATCTTACGACTAGGATATGATTGTATAGTAATGTACAATACTATACGTTACAACAAGTGAGTATTGATTCACATCGGGACCTGACAAGCTTGTACAAGCAACCGAAAGTTAAGTAGTAAATAATATAATCTCAATATACTTTGAGACCTTATAATTAATCAGTGAATGTTAGTAGCCTTGTACTTGTGAGACATTGACAATGGTCTTCCCTCACCAAGTAAGGGCACGGGAGGGGTTGGGGGCGGGGGGGGGGGCTCTATCAGGGGAAACCCATTGTCCACACCAAGATTTCCTCCTGCATCCTCCTCTGTCTCTGTTACTCTAAGGTCAGAAATACAGGGCGAAATCGCAAAAAAATGTACAATTTCCCTTCACTAATCCTCTCAAATAATCCAAATTTAAGACAAAAATAAGGTTTAAAATTCAGTCCAACATAATCGACCATATTGTTTGAATCAAGGCAATATCAAATATACTCAGATATACCTAGTATTGACCATTTCTCAGCCTAATTTGATTAAAATTACTAAATATGTAGATTTACTAATTGTACAGTTTCTGACGATCTGGCCATACAAGTGGAAGCAGCCAGAGCTGGAGGAACATCATTACAGGGGCGGATTCAGGATTTTCAAAAGGAGGGGGCGCGCTTTCAAATTTTATTTTAGAGAACATACAGTTTATATGTTATATTCACATACACTAATAGCTCAGCTTTTGTTCTGCAGTGCTTTAAATATTCAGAGATGCCACTCACTTATTTCAAACATAAAATCGACCATGATGAAAGTTCTAAATAATCTTAAAATCACCCAAAAGGAATTTCCTTCTGTGCGAATACTTTACCAGAAATGTTAAACTTAAAGGTTTTGGTTCTGAACTTTTCTCACATTAGTTAGGCCCAATCACCATTGAAGGATTCATTTTAAGAGCATCCAAATATTTTCCCTCTGTAAAAAAATGAGAATCTCCGAAAAGTACAAGTCCATATAAAAGATTTCAGAAAGATTCAAGGCCATTTGATGATATTTTAGGACCTTCGACCTTTATGTTAATTTTGCAAGCCTTGAATTTATTTACCTAAATCCCGGTGTTTATCTGACTTAATGCGGTACACTGGAGCATGTATATCATGGCTTATATAGACTAGAGCCTGGCGTATACTTGAAACAATACGGTAGCTACAGCCATTCAGTAGACCAAGACTGAGACACACATATAAAGGTGTTCAGTAAGGTTTAATAGCTTGCTATGTCCAATGTTGGTAGAGTTGTAAATCACGGCCGTTGTAACGGGTAGTGAGAGCAGTAAACCTCGCCCTAACTACACTTGACCTAATTAAGTTATTAAAACCACATTTCTAATTAGTGAGTACACACCTTCCTCACCAGGGGGCTGTTAGCCCTATTATCGCCCAGGGCAGGTAATGACCCACTTACAGATAAGGCGACCATGACTCGGCAGAAAAAGGCTGATAACCGGAAGTTAACGGCCTTCCTGTGATAATGTCACATGACACTCGTTGCCTGGGGCAAGGCATTATGGGATGGACCGGGGGCATGTGGCGTATAAAGAGATTATGTAAATTAGTTTGTAATTAACATAATGAGCGGCCTAATTATAGACATTGTGGTAGGTGCGGGGGGCAGGTATATATATATATGTGTGTAGTGTTCAACTGTAGAGGGCAAGTGTTGTGTCAATAATAATTGTGAGATTATTCTTATATTAAATGTTGCATTACTGCCCTATGGGCATTTGAGTGCAATCATTGCACTCACTATTGCGTTCACATAGCGCAATGATTGTGCAATGTGACCGCAATGGGTGTAACCACTTATTGCGCTATGTGACCGCAATACCCATTGCGCAATGAAAACGCTATGTGACTGCAATAGAAGGTGCTATTTTTGCACTCAGAAATCTATTTTTAGCACAGCTGGAGCGTCGTGGGCCAGGCTTCAGGGGGGGGGACGGGGGCGGTCAATTTCGCGGGGGGGACGGGGATGGTCAATTTCGCGGGGGTGAAAACGGAAAATATTAGCTTTAATTATGGTTCATTTATTTCCGATATTAGAGAGCAATTACTGTACTATGCTGTATGAAAAAAAAGAAGAAATTAAAGTAAGAGAAGACAAAACAATGGTTATATTATATACAGTTTACTCCTTTATTATTCATTTCCAAGTCAATTCACATGTATGATACAACACTTTGATTTGCATTTTATTTAGATGATATACAGACAGACGCATTTATACTGAATAATACTCAGGTTAAAACCTGAGTCATTAGGCTCATGTTCCCCAAATCCATGATATTATTTGTGATTCGTTTTAGGAAAATGAGTCATAAGTCACAAAATATGGATTTTTAGATATCACCATATTTGAAAAGAGGAGATGAAGCTGATTCGAATGATAGTAAATACTAGGATACCTAATAAGTGTTTCTATACTTTAAGTTTGATATAGTTATTTTTTAAGAAAAGTATAGTAACTGAATATACTCCATACGAAGGCCTTCAAAACGCAATGATATATTTAATACAATGTCCCGAAATCTGTTACATGGATTCATTTGACTATAAGTGCTAAACCCTAAAAAGTCCAGAATATTTCAATAAGGAGATCTTGTAACAAAAACACTTTGAAAAATATCAATTTTACGACTTGTGACTCATTTTCCTTTAACACATCACATTTTATACTCTGAAGAATTTACGACCTATATATTTTGATCTAAGCAAGTAATTATTTGATCTGTAATTGTGAATGAAACTTACATAGAAGAGGATAATTATTCCTGTTAATCTGCTGCACCAATATACGACATTGAGAAAAACACCTTAACCGTGTACAATGTTTACATGTCATAGACTAAATGTTTACATATTTATGCAGAAGAACGTCATGAAATTTAAAATATTCCAGACGTTGATAGCAGAAATCCACTGCATCATAGGTGATGTCAATGCTACACATCCACAGAGAAAATAATTATCTATGATCTTAATAATAATAATAAAAACTATAAAAAAGTGATAACTAAACGAGTTATTCGGAAAACTAAATCCGTTTTATACCCAAACTAGAAAGCAAGTTAATTATTAACTGATCAAAAATGATTTTGATGACGAAATATCAAATGAAACTACAGAACTCTTTCCCTATAAGTTTCGAAATTCCAATATGGCCGCTCATCAGAAATGAAGTGCTTGAAATTTGAGAACTAGGTTTCTTAACTACATTGAATAGGACATTAAAAGCTATGTTTTCAAGTCAAAACATATTTATTATGAAAAATATTCACTAGGAAAGTGTTTGAACACTAAGATGTCAATTGCTTCATAAATATGTAACATATTGACAAATAATATAGATCATACACAGTTAGTGAAGGTCCATGTAGTTCATAATGTCTCTTTAATTATGTCCATTTATATTGCATCAGCACCTATCTCCTTTTTTCATACATCACAATCGTTGACACAAGTGAAACTCTCCCATTGTAGCAAACGTCCCATATATGGTAAAGAAGGATGTCACTTGTGGGTGGACTGAAGTGGTAGGCTTCCTCCCACCTGCTTTGTTTCCAGTCCAAGGGTTGATACCAGCATATATGCCCTGAAAGAACAGTGGAATTGGGAGTTAATACAGAACAACAACCAAAGCGGACATTTCATCACAATGGACCATAAACACTGGCACTCACCCATTCAATTTGGATATTGGATTTTAGCCACAGTGTCGAAAGCAAAGTTTCTCAAATAAGACACCACTTTCAATCATTTCATTGTCAATGTTTCCGTCAATATAGATACATTCCTCGGAAAAAGGAACAAAGTTATACAATATAGCGTATAAACATAACTCTCTGGAATTGCTTTTATTTGGTTTCTGTTTCATGACTGATCAGGGCTAAAAAAACATTATTGGACGGTTATATGTAAAACCTTTAATATCTAATTGATTCTTGGTTGTATATATCTTTTTAATGATGGTGAATGCAGCAAATAGTTTTTGTTGTAGTTGATTTTGGGAAATCAGAGCTAAGATTTAGGGTGTAGGGGGGCGTAAACACATATGAAATATACAGACTGTAAAATGTAATTAGAGGTGAAATGGTCTACGAGTCTTAATTGATTATAAATCAGATGCAAAAGGGGAGAGAGACGGAGAGCGGAAGAGAGAGGGAAGGAGGAAGGGTGGGAGGCAAGGGAGAGAGACACACACACACAGAAAAAGAGTACAGGATGGAAGGTGAGGTGAGAGGAAGATGGGGGATGGGATGACAGAAGAGATGTAACGGCGATAAAAATGGAGAGCAACAGACGGGAAAAGGGGTTAGAGAGGGGACAGTGGGAATTTTATCTTAAAAAACATTATTGTATGTCATATTCATATATCAGAAATTATCAGTTAAACCTAAGGGTTTTGGTTTTGAAATTTTCTGAAATACAGCGTTAGTTAGGCCTACTCACGGTCACCATTCAATGATTCATTTTTAAGAGCATCCAAGTATTTTCCTTAATGCCCAATTTCATCATAAATCACTCGAAAACAAAATTGAATTGCAAGGTTGTTATTTGACAAATTATCCATCGTGGTGGTGATTACATTCATTGTGACGAATCTTTGAATAACATGGAAGTTTTACAAGTTGAGAAGAGAATAACCACATAACATGAAATTGCATATCAGTACAAAAACATCATATCAAGTAGGGTATCAGTGAAGGAATTATCAAGGTATCTCAAGGAAATGTTCAGTGTCATTAGAAGAGGTAGATGGCTCAAACTTGGAACTCTTTTGTTCAAGCTGTAGGCGAAGCGCCCCACGAAAGTTTAAAGTCACAAAATTTTTTTTTCGATTTTGTCTGCTCGAAGAGAGAAGCCCTGCCCGGCTGTCTGGCTGCTTGAAGGACGCTGACGTGATAACGTTCTGAGTACGTCACTTCCGGAACTGGTTTTGCCGCCTCGGATTTATAAACACATCCCATCGATGTGACTCATAAATCACTCGAAAACAAAATTGAATTGCAAGGTTGTTATTTGACAAATTATCCATCGTGGTGGTGATTACATTCATTGTGACGAATCTTTGAATAACATGGAAGTTTTACAAGTTGAGAAGAGAATAACCACATAACATGAAATTGCATATCAGTACAAAAACATCATATCAAGTAGGGTATCAGTGAAGGAATTATCAAGGTATCTCAAGGAAATGTTCAGTGTCATTAGAAGAGGTAGATGGCTCAAACTTGGAACTCTTTTGTTCAAGCTGTAGGCGAAGCGCCCAGACCCAGTTTTTTGAAGTAGAGAATATTTTAGTATTGGGAGAGAAGCTGTGAGACCCGCGTCTCAATAGATTCTCTGTAGTCGATTGGTGAGTCGAGGTACTGAAGGACAGAGAGACTCTGCCAGTCCCCCATTTTTTGGATGTCTGGCAGTGTCATCCCACAAGTGTGCAGGTAGGTCGCCGAACCACGACGGAGGCTATGGAGACCCACGTCTTTAGTCAGACCAGCAGATGATGCCCACGATTTCAGAGTGACTAAGGCAGATGAATAAGTCACTGGAGCCCCACCTGAGATGGATATCAAAGGAGAGGTGGGAGGCCCGGGATGACGTCGATGTAAGACCTGGAGAGCTTTAAAAAGGCACAGGCAAGACGAACAACTCTTAACAGGGATGGTGTACTTCCTAGCCCCATGTTGGTCTGTTTTTGAAGAAAGCACAGAGATATAACACAGGTCGCCCACAAAGGATACATCTCTTCGTAGGAGAAGATGGCGATTATCGTTTGATGAGAAGACATGGCACTTTCTCAACAAGGTCCTAAAGCATAACACAACCCCTACCCAAGTGGCAAATTCCAGGTCGGATGATAGATTAACCTGCTGGAAGATGACCTTGAGATCAGCAGGGAGAAGGGGATCCTTAGGATGAGCCACTGACACATTCTGTCGACGAATGCCCTTCAGAACCAACTGGAGGACAAAGTCGTCGCGTAGATCCACGCCCCCGTGAAGTTTGGACAGGTGATTCAAGGCCGATAAGGTATTATTAATGGTGCTGTAGGCACGTTGCTTTACTGATGCTAAATAGGCGAGGTAGCGACCCACTGTCTGAGGCGATACAGGTATTGGAGATAAACTATGTTGCTGGCAGAAGAGAAAGAACTGTTTCCACTGGCTTTTCCTGGTTTGCTGAGATGATGAGGCCAATGCATCCCACTTCAATTCCTCGACCTTTTCATCAAGCTTGCCTATAAGGAAGAGACACATGTTGGTACAAGCACAATGTTATGGCGATGGCAGACATGGAAAAGGAATTTTAGGATGTCAATGAGATGAGGGCAAGAAGCTCGGCCCCTACGTAACATATGGACAGCGGTCTTAGTGTTAAAGCAAACCAGGACACCGTGGTCGTTAAGAGACCGAGATGGCACAGAATAGTACATAGCATAGGTGAAGGCAGCCAGTTCTCTCGCAGATGGTGCGCCAAAGCAACATGTAGGCATGATGATGTGTGGAACTCCGAGGAAAGCTCCGTAACCAATGAAAAGGGCAGTGGTAGATTCCATGAAGCGACCCGTAAAGGAAGCTCCATCTAAGGAGGAGGCAAAGTTCGATGTTGACACCCAATGTGCATAGTCTATCGTTGTATTAGATGGTGAGGGGATAGGCCTGGTCCCATTGCAAGCCTGGACGTGGTGGTGCCACCATGTAAGATCGGAGAAGAAAGGCCCTGGTAAGATGATCCTGCCGCCGTCGGGTAGCCCTCTCAATAAGTTGAATACCTCATTAAGGTATACCCGTCCTAAGGGCACAACTTTGGCACAATGATTTAGGTATCCCGCCAACTTTTGTAGTTGCACTTTGGAAGCTCTCTTCCTATTTCTGAAGAAAGAAATTTCATGTTCAAGGCGGTGTAATTTATCAAGAGGCAGGCTTACCCTCATGCGGGAGGCATCAATGTCTATGCCTAAGAACCGACAGGTGGTGGCTGGAGATGTGATCTTAGCCCAGGCAAGGTAGAAACCTAGGTCACGTAAAGTTGTAATCAAGGTAGACTGGACATGAAGGGCTGAAGATAGGCTGTCACCCCAGTAAAAAAAATCGTCAAGGTAACAGTAAATTTCCAGTCCCTGTCGACGTAAACACCTTGCGATTGAGTCTGTAACCCTGCTAAACACAAATGGGGCAGCCCTCGCCCCGAAGCATATGGCATTGTCGAGTAAAAACACGGCCTCACCTCCGACTTCCCAACGAAGTCCAAAATATTGTCGTTGCGATGGGTGAATCTGAAGGGACCTGTAGGCCGCAGAAATGTCAATGACGCCCATGTAGGAGTCAGGAGGCATTAAATCGAGTAGGTCATCCAACTGTAAGAGGCTAAACTTGGAGGTAACCGATGAGGTGAAATTATTTAAAGACACATGGTCGGGTTTGCTACAGTCAGTTATCGGTCTATATTTGCCATTGGGCTTCGGGACGGCTGATAAGGCGTGGATGCAATGTGGCTGATCAGAGGTGACAGATAATTTATGATCCGTGATTTCCTGAAGGATTAAGGAGTCTAGTGCTTCCTTGGCCCCCGGCAGAAAACATGAGCTCTAGTTATTTACTGAATAAGAAGGAACAGTGGCGTTTGGATCTACCAACCTGAAACCATGCAAAACACCATCGAGCACGAAGTGACTGTCAGGGTCCCAGGTATCCGCGTAGAACAGCAGTTTCAGCCAGGCACGGGGCTTCAGTTGAGAAGGGATCCCTTCTAACACATAACAGGAGGTAACTGATGAAGCTTGAAGAATAATTTCAGAAAAGTTTAGTTGCGAGAGCACACTCAAAGAGTCCGTGGACAGAGAAGGGATCACGTCCGGAAGTGGTAAGACTCCATGTTGATTGTTTTGCTATGCAACCGCACCTCCCGGGGAGGAGAGCGGCCAAGTGAAGGAGCAGCTGCGCGCCTCACATGACTCCGCCGCATGGTTGCCATTGCAAAGCCCACAGACGTGTTGGCGTTTGCAGTTCTCATTGCATTTTTTCGGGTGACTGGGCATATTGTACATCCAGCACACCGTAGAGGGCCAATTGTTGAAATCGTAAACTGGGTCGTATGATTCAGAGCCTTGACTGGGCTTAGGATATGATGATCTACGTCTGAAGCCACTCGAATAACCTGATGAGGACCCCCTAGTGCCTGCCCCTCTCCTCATGGAGGCCTCCCAGGCTATAAAAGATTTCATATTTTCCGGCGAAAAGAACTTATTGGACAGATCAGGGTCTGTTGCTGGCCAGTCGGACAAGGTACCAGCGATAACACCGTCAGTCACAGATCGCTCGTAGCGAATGAGTGCATGTCGAGAGTATTTCTTTCCGGCGGCTTTGGCCGCGATGAAGTTAAGATGGCTTACATATCCAGACACATCCATTTTGATGCCAATCAAATAACCTAACACAGAAGTGCATCCAAAAAGCAGTTCCCGGATAGTCATGTCATCAGATTTTTTAACAGGTATTAAGTGACCCTCCGGCCGTAGCCTACCTAGTTCCTTGTCCAGGGAGCTGGAGTTCGCAGTGGCGCCTGACTCACGCGGTGGAGAAAGAGTCCCGTCCAAGATGGAGGACTGCCCAAACGCGAAGGTCGAAGCGGGCTTAACCCGGCGCAGGTCCAATGAAGACATTCGCCTGTTTAAGTCGGTGATCTTGAATTCCAGATCTTCCGTGGAATGATCCTCAGCCTTTTTTAACTTTGCCTCTTGTGCCTCTACAATTTTCTCCAACCATTCGGTGTGTGGAATGGATCCACGGGCTTCCTTTGAAACCGTCACCCCCAGTTCTGCAGCTATAGCCTCCATAGCCGAAAATGGAGCGTCACGAGTGATGGAAATTGAACAAGCAGGTGCCAGATGAAGTTTAAAACAAACCGGGCAATTTACCTCAGGCATGCCACGAGCTGGTTATAATTTTTTTTTCGATTTTGTCTGCTCGAAGAGAGAAGCCCTGCCCGGCTGTCTGGCTGCTTGAAGGACGCTGACGTGATAACGTTCTGAGTACGTCACTTCCGGAACTGGTTTTGCCGCCTCGGATTTATAAACACATCCCATCGATGTGACTCATATATTTTAAGGCCGTGGAAGGCATATCTCTGATTTTCCATATGTTTAAACTTAGAACTGGCCGATTCTGTAGAACGATCTATTCTGTAAAATATACTTAAAATACTGGAACTAAAAGGTATATTTGTTGATCTCAAATGCACCATGTAAAGTATATTTGTTAAAAATATTTCTAGGGGGAAACTCCTCACCTCCCCTTCCCCCACAGACACGGAAATTGTTGGCTTGGATCCCAACCTGACTTCATGACTTTTAGTACCGAACAATCAGCCAATCTAGTTTCTTTATGCATCAGCTGTATATTCGTTATATCTCTTCTCTTGATGTACATAAGCCCATCAATGAGATTCCCCCTCTGTTGTACAAGGTGTCTATTCTGCTAGTAGCTCTAAATTCAGAGACAGTTCTTTGGTTGTGAAGGTGGATACGTTTAACAATATATTACCTTCTGCTTTACGCTAGAGCAAGAGCTAATGAGGAGAGGAAGAAAGAGGAAATTATAAAAATCGTTAGATTAAAGCAACACCATTTCTTCATGGTGGAAGAAATATAGTTGGAACACTTCAGTTGACCCATATAATTATTTGCTTTCTCACATACATTGTGAGAGGTATAGGTGGCAGAAGCATTCCTCACACCGGTGTGATTTGTCGCTCACTGCAACACTAAAACACAAAGAAATGCTAGCCTAAAATTCATTATTCACTATCATAACTTCTATCCCACATCAATCTTTTTGCAATTAGATATCATATGATTATTTCAGGCCCTTATTGGCATACCCCTTATATCCGTCACTCGGAATCTTTCTGGGACAGATTTGTTCTTGGTTGAAAGAAAAAGTTTCTGGAATGGAATTTACTAACATGCAAACGGAACGGAACTATTTTATGATACCAATGTATAAAGAAAGTGTATTCCATGCGAGTGTGTTTTCAGTCAAATATATAAGAAACAAAACTGAATCAGATTATGTATGGGAAATGAACACCTTGTCTAAAGGTTTTCTCTCTATATAGGGTCCAAAGGCTGGAGACAAGGTGTTCCTTGAATAGTAATTCTAGATGAACTGAATCGGAGTATGTATGGCCAATTAATGTATCAGCAATTGAAGAGTCAAGCACCATAGGGGAAAGTCAAGTGGAACCAAAGTGTGAATATTTCAAACAACTACAATTATATAGTATGTAAGTGGAGAAGGGTGTTAGTAAACACTCCAATTGTACCTTTTGTCTCAAGGTGCTCTGTCTCTATATATAGGGACCATGACTGGAGAGGGGGTGTTGGTGATATGTATTGGAAATGAGTGGCTGTCTCAAGGTTTTCTCTCCATATAGGGACGAAGGGTTGAGACAGGTGTTTCTCAATAGTAAAATCTAAAGTATATGTATGGGCAATAAGTGGAAGTGGAATTGCATATAGTTATCGTCTCAAGGTGTTGTCTCTATATAAGGACGAAGGGTTGAGACAAGGTGTTTCTCAATAGAAAAATCTAGATGAAACCTCACAACTGAACACGAATGTACATGGGAAATGAATGGTCGTCTCAAAGTGTTGTCTCTATATAAGGATGAAGGGTTCCAATTCCAACTTCTTAATGTCACTTTCACTAATAAAGAGGTTGGCGTCTCAGGCCTTCTCTCTCTAAAGGGTAGGAAATGTTAGGCTGAATGTCTTGAGACAACATTCTTATGTTATGTTCTATTATATGTATGTTATATAGCCCGCCGCCTCCCGTCGACGTGAGGCGGCGGGCGGTCATGGCGGACAGTCAAGGTAAGGGATGGTCATCACTTGTAGGGAGGCCCTAGAAAGTCGCTCAGTGTTTCACGGGACCAACAGCAGTGCCTCCCGGTAGAGGCAGACACATGACTGACCGTAGCCCTAGGGGGACATGTCACACAGCAAATTTCTTTTAAAAATTAGAACCTAAAGCATTGGAAACTTGGTCATGATGAAATATCCATGCTTAGAATTGTATTAATATTGTCAGGTTTCAGAGTTTAATATTAGCTAGTATTCGCCACAATAAACATCATTATTGTTGGTCATTGTTGTGATGTGTGGGTCCCATGACCAAACACCGTATAATAGGCTACACACACATGCCTTTGTTTGGCCGCCATATTGGAATAACAATCAGCATAATTATATTTAGGCTAATTAACGATCATAAATTAGAGCTGAAGTTAATGAGTGATGCATATAAATGAGCCTGATAACCCCTGTCATGTTATTGAATAATAATAGACCTTACCTGGTGAGATTTGGCGAGGAATTCCGACTTAGTAGAGCTGTAACATACTGCAGGTAACGGGCGCTGGCCACAAAAACAAAGCTAACATCTTGGTAGCTGTTGTAGCCTACGCTAGGTGGCACTGCGGGCGGCGCTGTGAAGGCCATGCATTATAGCTAGGCCTGGGCTACATGAGGAATATTCTTAAGACGTCAATGTTTGAGTAATTCTACCAATTGGTCGACATTTGGCGGAAAATTCTTAATTTTTTAAAATTGCTTCTATTGATTTATTATTTTTCCCACATAAACTACACATATTGCTGATAAACGAAATTGGGAAAGTTAATTATGTCGTATAGGCCTACCACGAGGGTTATGGCATGAGAATGATGTACGATCTCATAATGGTTTCCTTAGTATTCCTTATTATTCATTATCATCAAATGGTTGAATAAGAAACATTAATTTAATCAATACGCTCAACTCATATGGTTTACATCAAGTCCAACAAATGGATACTGATATTTTACTGCAAATGCTAGCTAAACGTATATCATCAGACAGACTTGTTTCAATGCTATGGTAAATTCGTATTCATGAGTCCCTCTAAAACAGTGAATAGTGTACAAGTACAAGTGTACCTTTTTCAAATTCAGACCAATACCTGTAGAGATGTTCTAATAACGTTGCCAGTTTGTGACGCAATTATCGCTGATCTCGTGGAAAGGTTGAGTTTGGCAATGTACGGAGCGGGTCGGGGTGGGCAGGGTGACGCACACCTGTAGTAGGACGTGAATTGTAGAATCCTGATAAGCCGGTCTCCCCTGTATCTAGCACACTAAGGGAAAACCATTGGGAATGATCTGAAACATTGCAGCTGTCTAAGGAATAAAGTAGTCCCTATTGGTCGTTTCGGTGGTATTTAGCATGAAACTTAATGTATGAACAACGATAAAAATATAGCAATTGTAGGCCTACTTCTGAAAGTAAAAATCAAATCTCATCCATTATCAATATTCATAAGCCCCAGAGATTCAGTTGTAGTCCTACTGGTCGCCAAAATGAAATTAAATTCAGGTTATTTTAGCTAAAGATTGAGTTGTTATAAATTAGTCAATTCCAATATACAGGCACATACACACAGACACAAGAATAACTGTCTTATAGAGAATCTTCCATAAATAAAATCAGTGAAATCGAAACATTGGCATTGCATGGCATTGCAGTCGGAATTCTTGCACAAAAAATGCAATGACATATTTTTTTATGATTTCATCTTAACATTGTAGACCTAATATTTTTGTGAGCCAAAGATCACACTTTTGTGAATACACTATGCTAGTATAACAACAATGTCGCACATTTACCACTTGTGAATGCCACATTTCGCTCACCCATGCTCATGGGGGTGTGGCATCATTTTTGCACCTTTGAAAGCTTCAGTGAATTCTTAAACAGAGGTTATTGTATGCTCAGAAATCGTTGTCATTGTTACAAGGTGTTAGTCTTATTTAGACAAGTAGTTTATAAGAAATAATTAAGTAATTATAGTTAGGGAGGAATGAAGGGTGTTTTGAAGGAAAGAATATTGGCCAATTAGGCCTGTTATTTAACACAAGAACATTGAGGCTAGTATTTAAAGTTTATTCATTGTATATACTAGATAGATACCGATCTAAAGTTGTACTGATATTAAATTAAGTAAGGCATAAAATGGTATGCAATGACCATTGCGCAATGGTAGCGCAATAAAAAAACACTGGCATTGCAGTCGGAATTCTTGTATAAAAAAATCATCCATAATTTAATGGGAAAAGATCACCAGTAGACCACCAGTATGTTCTATTTTTTTCTTCATAAATTCACATAAATTCCATTTTCCGGAATACCTTCAAACAACCAATTGGACGATGTAGGAAACATTAAAAGCTAACTTTTTAGACATAACAATTTCTGAGTTTGGCCTTGATTAATTTATGAAAAAACATCAAATAAATAATCATATATTCAAGCAATTGTGAACGATGTATTGGTCTAAAATTTACCACCCATGCATTTTCCCTGATAACTCCCTTATCATAGATGGGGCACTTTGCCCCATCCATATCCATAGCAAGGAGGTTCTGCTCTTTGATATAAATCAGGATTTATTCAAATCGGTGCATATTAAGTTAGGATTTATAGCCTTTCTTTCCTTTTAAATGACTGTGCACATTCATGTATATAGCCTAGCCTAGACATGTATACATGCAATCATGACCACTTGTAAAAACTGAAAAATATTGATTTCAACTATATATAGATAGCTCATAGCTCCCTCAAAATGCTACCGATCTGAAAATAAATTGATGTACCCGACTCATTCCTTTCCATCCCGCCCCAAACAAAACGGCATGTACCATTCATTGAACACCAGCAATTGAAATATTCCCTACTAGAATTGTATAAAGAAAACATAGTGGATACGTAAACATGATCTGTTTTTAATCGGTCTCATTTCTTTTAACCAGGCGGCAAAATCGACCAACATCTAAGATTACCCATATAGAAATGTACCAGTGTAGAACAGCTGAGTAGAGTTGACATATGTGTATAGATCGTATTGAATGGTAATTAACGATAGCTGAATGTATGTTAGGAACCTATTTCAATCTTAAAGGTATTTATCTTATTGTATAAAGTAATAGATTGCAGGGCAAAGAAGGAAACAACACTCTATTACAGCTCTGACGATTGCTTAGATATTGGGAGTGAAGATTATAAACATGTTCAAACCGAATCACCACGATGCATGCTATACATTGCAGGAATACACGTATGGAGTCTACGAGTGTGTAGCGCACATGTAAAGAAGCTATTATATAGGGGATGTACCAAGGTCGTAATTAAATGGAATATTGCATGAATAGAGTTGTCATATGAATTTCAATGCAAATCCTATATGGCGGGCGAAAATTTAGATTTTTAAAAATTTCCAACAAAATTTTTGGCTGTTTTACGGAGCAAGGGGGTCATATATCTTTCAAAAATGCAAATTCCGGCGATTTAGACAATAAATGGTCACTTCATTACTGCAATAGATATGCAATGACCATTGCGCAATGGTAGCGCAATAAAAATACACTGACATTGCATTCGGAAATCTTGTATACAAGAAATCGCCCATGACTTTAAAGTTGCATTTTGAGCGATAATTTCCTATACTGGTTACGTAGTCTAGGGGAATTTGCCCACTATATGGATAAAAAGATTTTAAAATTATTTCCATATTTTGTGTTGTTAGAGTTGTCATGAATTTCAATGCATTTTCTATATGGACGGCGAAAATTTACATTTTTCAAAATTTCCGACAAAAATTTTGCCTTTTTTGGGTCATATATCCTTCAAAAACACAAATTCTAACGATTTAGACAATAAATGGTCACTACATTACTGCAATAGATATGCAATGGCCATTGCGCAATGGTAGCGCAATAGAAATACACTGGCATTGCAGTCGGAATTCTTGTATAAAAAAAAACGGCAATAATTTAATGGGAAAAGATCCTTTAGTTATCTAAATAATAAATGTAACTTGATGATTGTTGTAGAATGTAATATAGCAAAGGAATAAGATACTGCAATGCCAGTGCAATAGAATTACACTCCTATTGCACTCAACTAGAGACTTGACTGCAATAGGAGTGTAATTCTATTGCACTGGCATTGCATTGCACTCCATTGCACTCCATTGCACTCCCATTGCAGTCGCCATTGCACTCCATTGCACTCCATTGCACTCAGTGCCCATAGGGTGGAGAAGGCAGGTAGAATGTGTACAGGACAGTACATATGCGATGTAATTCAGGAAAATGAGTCATAAGGCGCAAAATATAGATTTTGGATTCCATTATATTTGAAAAGATGAGATCACGATGATTCCAATGATAGTAAACAGTCTAATAATCTAATAAGTATTTCTAGATTTTAACTTTGATTTTGAAAAAAAAAGTTTCCAATATTTCTCGGGGTCAATAAACAGTAAAGTAACTAAATGTACATACTCCCCTCCATCTATTGTATAGTAAATGTTGCATCACAGGACAATAAGGCTGGTAGCATGTGCACAGGACAGTGCATATATCTGCTTTATATTACTTCTACAAACCCTCTCACCAGGCTATACGTGATAAAGAGTAAACCATGTAAAACAGCAATTGATATATAAGATTATTTGTGATGTGTTTCAGGAAAATGAGTCACAATTTTGAGATACTATTATATTTGAGACGATGAGATCGAGCTGATTCCAACGATAGTAAACAGTCTAATAGTCTAATAAGTATTTCTAGATTTTAAGTTTGATATTTTCGTTTTTCAAAACAAAAGTTTCCAATATCTCTGGGGGTCAATAAACAGTAAAGTAACTAAATGTAGTCTATATGGGGACCTTTAAAACGAAAGGATATATTACATACATTGTCCTGTAATTTGATACATTGATTCATATAACTATAAGAAATGAACTCCCCAAAAATCAGAACATTCCAATAATGTGATCTTGTGAAAAAAACACTTTGAAAAATATCAATTTTGCAACTTATGACTCATTTTCCTGAAACACAACACATTTGTTATATGGTCAGTTCTCTAGAGCTTGGTACACAGGCTATTATGAATCCTACATGGAAACCAATGTATTGTAACGGTCCTGGGAACATAAAGTGCCTTTCTGTCTCTTTTTCTCTGTCTCTCTCTCCCTTCTCTATCTCTATTTCCTGGGTAACACCATTAAGTGCCTTTCTGTCTCTTTTTCTCTGTCTCTCTCTCCCTTCTTCTCTATCTCTATTTCCTGGGTAACACCATTAAGTGTCTTTCTGTCTCTTTTTCTCTGTCTCTCTCTCCCTTCTTCTCTATCTCTATTTCCTGGGTATGACCATAAAGTGTCTTTCTGTCTCTTTTTCTCTGTCTCTCTCTCCCTTCTTCTCTATCTCTATTTCCTGGGTATGACCATTAAGTGTCTTTCTGTCTCTTTTTCTCTGTCTCTCTCTCCCTTCTTCTCTATCTCTATTTCCTGGGTATGACCATAAAGTGTCTTTCTGTCTCTTTTTCTCTGTCTCTCTCTCCCTTCTTCTCTATCTCTATTTCCTGGGTATGATCATATACTGCCTCCCTCTCAGCTCTCCCACCCTTGATATAACCATATTAAATGTGTTGATAAGGGCGTAAAGCAACCAATCCCTCTCACTCACTCCCTCTCAGCTCTCCCGCCCTTGATATAACCTTTTAATGTGTTGATAAGGGCGTAAAGCAACCAATCTTATCACTCCAATTTATTGTATATGAGTGAATGTTGTACTAAAGATCTTTGATGTGACAAACTTTTATACAGCTAAAATAAAAAGTGGCAATTCTATGGGCTGAAAACCGTCTAAAAACACACTTTTCTAAGGAAATTATCTTTTTCAAATACAGTTTAGTCAGCGTTGTACAAAACATTAAGTGATTATAACATATGTAGGTTATAATGCTCCTACCGGTTGGCTATATATACATACAAAATACAATGTTTCAAAATATATTTTATTTCCTTTTGTTCACTTTTTTCTTTGGGAGAATTTTAATGTTGGCATACACCATATATATATTTGTTATACCTTATGCACATGTCAACAAGAATTGGTTATATAATTATGTCATACACTTATGTCATACACTTTTTTGTTATACACTTATCTGTTATACACTTATCTGTTATACACTTATGTGTTATACACTTATGTGTCATACACTTATATGTTATACACTTATCTGTTATACACTTATATGTTATACACTTATATGTTATACACTTATATGTTATACACTTATGTGTTATACACTTATGTGTTATACACTTATGTGTTATACACTTATGTGTTATACACTTATGTGTTATACACTTATATGTTATACACTTATGTGTTATACACTTATGTGTTATACACTATCTGTTATACACTTATCTGTTATATACTTATATGTTATACACTTATGTGTTATACACTTATGTGTTATACACTTATCTGCTATACATTTATGTGTTATACACTTATCTGCTATACACTTATCTGTTATACACTTATCTGTTATACACTTATATGTTATACACTTATCTGTTATACACTTATGTGTTATACACTTATGTGTTATACACGTATGTGTTATACACTTATCTGTTATACACTTATACGTTATACACTTATGTGTTATACACTTATGTGTTATACACTTATGTGTTATACACTTATATGTTATACACTTATCTGTTATACACTTATCTGTTATACACATATCTGTTATACACTTATCTGTTATACGCTTATCTGTTATACACTTATCTGTTATACACATATCTGTCATACACATATCTGTTATACGCTTATGTGTTATACGCTTATGTGTTATACACTTATGTGCTATACACTTATGTGTTATACACTTATGTGTTATACACTTATGTGTTATACACTTATGTGTTATACACTTATGTGTTATACACGTATCCACTATACATTGATGCCCAATGTCTCTATGTTGCAGACTTTGCGCCACTGAGCCTCTACAAGGACTCCCACCACCGCTCCCAGGAGATGCTCAACACCACGCGCACTAATGGAGGTAAATATTACACACTTGTAGTGTAGCCTTATATTGTGTTTATTTATTTATATCATTATTTATTCATGTTTTAAAATGCAGTGACACGAATAGGACATATAATTCTACTATATTTAGTTCTTCAATTCTGTCCTTAAATAATCTAACGGACATATCACTTACACAGCATTGGAGGGATACTACAGGAGGTATAGAGGCCCCCACTAGCCACACTAGTCCATATATTGCATATAAGACAAATAGGGTGTTACAATAACACATACAGGTTACACAGAGTCACATAACGTAAGACAATAAAGTAGACAAGCAGCAGATAGACCTCTATGGGTTTAGATTGAGTATAACACTGTCCTGCACCCCACCTGGTGGAATAGACTGTCACTGTACCAGGTACAGCTGTATGGGAGCCAAGTAACATCAGACAGACCTGGCCTTTGTACCACAGTATAGTAAATATTGTATAAATATAGTGTATAAATTCTGGTACCACAGTATAGTAAATATAGTATAAATATAGTGTATAAATTCTGGTACAACAGTATAGTAAATATTGTATAAATATATTGTATAAATTATGGTACAACAGTATAGTAAATATTGTATAAATATATTGTATAAATTATGGTACAACAGTATAGTAAATATTGTATAAATATATTGTATAAATTATGGTACAACAGTATAGTAAATATTGTATAAATATATTGTATAAATTATGGTACAACAGTATAGTAAATATTGTATAGATATAGGGTATAAATCCTGGTACCACAGTATAGTAAATATTGTATAAATATATTGTATAAATTATGGTACAACAGTATAGTAAATATTGTATAAATATATTGTATAAATTCTGGTACAACAGTATAGTAAATATTGTATAAATATAGTGTATAAATTATGGTACAACAGTATAGTAAATATTGTATAAATATATTGTATAAATTATGGTACAACAGTATAGTAAATATTGTATAAATATATTGTATAAATTATGGTACAACAGTATAGTAAATATTGTATAAATATATTGTATAAATTATGGTACAACAGTATAGTAAATATTGTATAAATATATTGTATAAATTATGGTTCTATAGTATAGTAAATATTGTATAAATATAGCGTATAAATTATGGTACCACAGTATAATAAATATTGTATAAATATAGTGTATAAATTCTTGTACAACACATACAATATTATACACATGAATTAACCAAAATTAAAATGAAAACCAATATCGGAAACACAATCTGAAACTTATTTCCTGTAATGTACTTTGATTTATTGGGTTTTTTTTGTTTTTGCAAATACCTTTATTTCCATTAGGCTTGGGCATAAACATCAGAGAAAATTGATTTATTGTTTTAGGGCAGAAAAAAACCGACTCTGTAGAATTTGGTGTGGCAAACCTGCCTGACACTTTGTACCTTGCTCATCTATCTGTCTGTACTTCCAGCGTTACGTAACGGGTATAACGCAGACAACGTGTCAGTGAAGAGTATGCCCCTGCAGAAGTACCGCGACTCCCATGGGCAGGGTAAGTATGCGTCTCACTGAACTATCAACCCTATACATAGATTTCACATGACGTCACCCAGTAGGCTGGGGTATCACAGTGGCCGCCATCTCTCGGGTCAAGGCTACCATTGCCGTCTACGGCGCGGTTATCAAAACAAAGTTGATAAACCTCACAAGAGTAGATACTTGGGTAATACTACACTAACGGCAGATTATCTAACCTATTATGAAGGTATTGTTGAGGCAGATTAAAACTGGTAAAGGTTAAAACAGCCAGAAAACGCTATTTTCAAGTATCGCAGCATACATAGGCATCTAACTGGACCCCAGACATGGCGAGGGCCGTGACGTCAGTGAAATCTATGTATACCTAATCAGGCTATTCTGAGAATATTTGTACTTAATGTATAAAGATGTCTCTAACCTGAATGAAATATTTTTCAAATCAATCAAATCAACATCGCAGAGAATAATCTCTACACAATACATTGCCAACATGTAAAAATTCGGAAAGGGCAGGATATTACACTACCAAATAATTATGTGGTTTCATCAACATTGGTTTTTCAAATAAGGAAGTCATGAAAGAAAGTTTTGGGTATTCCAGACCTTAATATTTTTAAGTTTTAGTTTTGCGATGTGTATGAGGTTGAGAGAGAGGAATCAAGGGAAAACCTTGTTCAAAACCATCATTTCTTGTTATAACAGCGTGGAGTGGAGTATGGTAGTATGTGTCAACTTGTATTATTTAACTGTTATATGAAAAGTTATACATGGATGTATGTGTGTAAGGCGTAGGCCAGTTATTGTGTAGATGATTGTAAAGATCTATGTGTAATATGGAAGGGAATGAGGAGTAATCTGTGGTTATTGGATCCAGAAAATTGACCGCACAAGTTAGAAACGTTTTGCGGGGTTAGTTTAGTTAGATTAAGTTTGTTTTTTCGATGGAAATACAACCCATCCACCCACCCTGTCTCTCTCTTCCCTCCTACGCAAAAAAATGCATTTGATTTAGAGTTAAATACCATAGACCTACACACCACTAGTGTGCTGTGTAGGCTAAGCCACCCGCCCTATAGTTTGTTGTCAACAAGCCTGTGAGCGCAAATACCACTTCCGGGTATGGTACAGAATAAGAGATTGAACGGAATGGTCACGCAATATTGCCGATAATGAATGTTTTCAAATCGGGGTTTGTCTACCATAAATGATAAACTTCCTCCCACAAAAAGGGCAGCTAACTAAGTCAAGTTTCCTTTAAGATGAGTTACAGGTCACAAATTACATGGGAAAACATTGAAAACAGGGCCATAAATCCGGGTCGTGCTTAGATGGGAGTAGACACTGATGGGATGGGTGATGTAAGGAATTAAGGAAGTGGGCTTACCCGCCTCTTCACAGAGGGTGGGTCTGTCACTTCTCATCTAGATTGAGGGTAATGATTAATGAGTAATCAGTATTAACATGTTTACTTTGTCTAAAATAAATTTTGGCAAATGAAACTTATCACAAATAGAATTGATTAAAAAGTTCACAAATAGAATTGATTAAAAAGTTCACAAATAGAATAATTATTGATTAAAAAGTTCACAAATAGAATAATTATTGATTAAAAAGTTCACAAATAGAATTGATTAAAAAGATGAATAAATGTGTTCTCCACCATTTTTGTGTTGCAGCTTACAGTAACTTCACCATCCCCAACCAGCATTCCCTCCACCACCAGCAACAGCAGCAGCAACAGCAGCAACAACAGCAGCAGCAACAGCAGCAACAGCAGCAGCAACAACAGCAGCAGGCACCCAGGGCCGCCATTCTACAGCCAGTGCAGCCCCAACCAAAAGTTATAGCTCCGCAGCCAATAAGTCCTCCGCAGCAAATAGTACAGCCCCAAGTAATGGCCGCCCAACCCCAGTCTGGCGGGCCTCCCATGGCAGCCGTGCAGCCCCAGATGTATGGCCAACCAGGTAGGTTACCAGGGTTACTGGGTAGTTACATAGAGGTAACAGAACAAATAATATATAAACAAATATATAATAATACACAAACAAAATTTTGAAAATATGATTTTAAAATATATTACCAACCATTATGCTGTGAACTGATTAAGATTGAACATTTAAAGTTTAAACATTAAGTATTGAATTAAGATCCTATCTACATGTCCTGCCTCCATATTGTCTGGGTAATGTCTGTGTCTGTAGTGAGGGTGAGGCTGAGGGTTGTGAACTAGTTATAGTCGCCTGCTGCTGGCCGCCATCTTGCTACCAGTTACTGTCACTCATCCCTCTCCCATCATCTGGAAAAAACCTAAACAATTTCCTCCTTCTTCCCTCACCTCTCTCCTCCCTCTTCCCTCTTCCTTCATCTCTCCTCCCTCATCCCTCCTCCCTCTACCCTCGTCTCTCCTCCCTCTTCCCTCCTCCCTCTACCCTTCTCCCTCTACCCTCTTCCCCCCTCCCTCCTCCCTCCTCCCTCCTCCCTCTACCCTCCTCCCTCTTCCCTCTTCCCTCTTCCCTCTTCCCTCTTCCCCCCTCCCTCCTCCCTCCTCCCTCCTCCCTCTACCCTCCTCCCTCTTCCCTCCTCCCTCTACCCTTCTCCCTCTACCCTCTTCCCCCCTCCCTCCTCCCTCCTCCCTCCTCCCTCTACCCTCCTCCCTCTTCCCTCTTCCCTCTTCCCTCTTCCCTCTTCCCCCCTCCCTCCTCCCTCCTCCCTCCTCCCTCTACCCTCCTCCCTCTTCCCTCCTCCCTCTTCCCTCTTCCCTCTTCCCCCCTCCCTCCTCTCTCCTCCCTCTTCCCTCCTCCCTCCTCCCTCTTCCCTCCTCCCTCCTCCCTCCTCCCTCTTCTCTCCTCCCTCTTCCCTCCTCCCTCCTCCCTCTTCCCTCCTCCCTCCTCCCTCCTCCCTCTTCTCTCCTCCCTCTTCCCTCATCTCTTCCCTTGTCTCAGTTCACTATAACTCGTCCTACTGCCTACAGGTGGCACTGGCTACATGCTGATGCCTATAGCTCCACAAGCAGCTCAAGGTACGTCACACACACATATATTAGGCCACGCCCACAAGCCACACCCCTGTTAACTATAAGCCACACCTAGAATTGTATAACAACATCCATGTTAAACATAACCCACCGTTATATATACGTCACACACTCAATAAACAATTATCTACAGGATATATACCACGCCCACTATTAACTATATGGTTTAGGCCACACCCACAATTAACTATAGGTGTAAGCCACGCCCAGAACTAACTACAGGTTACAGGCCACGCCCACAATTAATCATAGGATATAGGTCACACCCACTATTAACTAGAGGATATAAGCCACACCAACAATTAACTATTGGTTATAAGCCACGCCTCCAATTGAATATAGGACATAAGCCACACCCACAATAACCAAGAGCCACACCCACAACTAACTATACATCCCACCCATTGCTGTATATGTGGGACAAAGTTAACACCTGTAATAATACCCTCTAGTCGTAGATAAAATCATCAAGAAACATGTAAACACTGCCAACCCAGATATTCTACTGGCCTATGTATATATTTTATTGGCCTATAATGTATATGTTCTATTGGCCTATAATGTATATATTCTATTGGCCTATAATGTATATATTCTATTGGCCTTTAGTCACCGTTCTTTGGATTCTGGGGGTTTGTTGGATGGATGTAACCGCCCTGTTAGCACCATGCTGTGCCATTATAAGAGTGGGCATTTCTGACTGGTCTGTTATTGATGTCTATGGAACTGGTGGTGCCACCTGGTGTGTTTGAAGTAAACTAAGGTTACTGCCCAAGCTCTTGGGTTTAGCACTGATTTTTCTCTCGTTATTCTGGTGATTTGGATCATTCATTCCATGTTACTTGAGCAGGTTAGATTACTTATATATTTGGCTGAATTCAGAGGTTGAATAGGTTGAATCCAAAGATCGGCGACTAAAGGTATTAAATCCCTTGGTTTGGGGGCTTCGGCTGTTTGTGGTGAAACCTCTGGGAATTAATACCATAATAATGTATATATTCTATTGGCCTATAATGAATTAAATAAAACAAATATAAACATGTCTAGTAGAGAACACAACAACTATAACCTATTTTACTGTGAACCACTTGTCCATGTTCTTCTACACTTGATACAGCGTGTGGTGCATGAAGCCTAACAGTGGGGTTAGAGACTAAACCTTATCATTATTGTATTCACCATTAACCTGGGGCTGGTAAACTTCAGGTCTTAGTTGTATTTTATGCCCATGATGAAGAGTTGATGTTATTGTATTAGATTTGTCCATGTTTTGGCCTTGTCGAGCTGTAGGCCATTAGTCGCCATTTGTTGGGCTGGCGGGAACAGTTGTAGGCATGAATACCATATTTCACTGATAGAATGCCGGGTCCCAAATGAACGCCTGCCCCCAAAAAGCGTTGGTTTATTTAATGTCATGAAATAAATAAACGCCGGCCCCGAATGAACGCCGGGTCCCAATAATTAGATTCAATTTCTTCCTGTTGTTACCCTAATGTTAGTAGTAACATAAATTACTACTAAGCCCTAATAAAAGGGGAGTAAGCTAATAAGCTTCTAAGAAGGGACATCTCACTGGTACAGCATGGGTATTCATTAACATAAAACAATAAACGCCTGCCCCGAAAAAAGCGCTGCTGTAAGAGTGGCCTGAAAAAAATAAACGCCTGGGCATTCTATCGGTGGAATACGGTATGTAGACCAGTCCTACTAGTGTTGGACGTCTACTTCCAGCCGACAGCTGACATCAATGAAAATAAAAACAATATTTAATGCTCAAAATGGCAAGGTCATAGCTTTCCACTGGTTCATTTTGCTTCGAAAAAATTCATGATTTGTTGTTAATGACAGTAACATTCCAAGAAATGGCAACTAAAGCCCTTGGGTCATTTGGTTGCGTTGCTCCGGCCGGTCTACGGGCAAGACCTTGGTGAAATAGAAAGATTAATGAATGGATACTAGTTGTTGCTGTGTTTGGTTATGAACAATTCTTTTTTTTTTTAGTTTTTTAGTTTTTTGGAGATTAAGAACTATATTTTACACCAGAATAATGTTTCCTTCCAGTTCCACCAGGATACATGTTGGTGCCTATCATGCAACAACCTGGGATGCAACAACCAGGCATGCAACAACCAGGATTGCAACAACCAGGATTGCAACAACCAGGATTGCAACAACCAGGCATGCAGATGATGGGCAACCAGATGACTCACATGAAAGGTAACTTTTCTCACCTCCACCGTTAGAGATCCCCGAGCACCAGAGCACAGCTTGAGTTTGTCCTTCGTCCTGTGAAAACATTGTTTAACTTGTTACTATTAAACCATGTAAACCCTAGATTAATTCATTGATAGCTAGTATAAATGATGTCCCCCATACAGGGTGTGGTTAATATAAATGATGTCCCCCATACAGGGTGTGGTTAATATAAATGATGTCCCCCATACAGGGTGTGGTTAATATAAATGATGTCCCCCATACAGGGTGTGGTTAATATAAATGATGTCCCCCATACAGGGTGTGGTTAATATAAATCATGTCCCCCATACAGGGTGTGGTTAGTATAAATGATGTCCCCCATACAGGGTGTGGTTAGTATAAATGATGCCCCCCATACAGGGTGTGGTTAATATAAATGATGTCCCCCATACAGGGTGTGGTTAGTATAAATGATGTCCCCCATACAGGGTGTGGTTAGTATAAATGATGCCCCCCATACAGGGTGTGGTTAATATAAATGATGTCCCCCATACAGGGTGTGGTTAGTATAAATGATGTCCCCCATACAGGGTGTGGTTAATATAAATGATGTCCCCCATACAGGGTGTGGTTAATATAAATGATGTCCCCCATACAGGGTGTGGTTAATATAAATGATGTCCCCATACAGGGTGTGGTTAATATAAATGATGTCCCCCATACAGGGTGTTTCATGAGGATTTATTTCACACTGATCAATGAAGCAAATGTTTTGGGCTCAGACACTCAAATACTAAAGTAAAACCATTTCCTTAAAAATAGAATACAATAAAAGGAAAGAAGAAATTATCCGTAAGACTTCTAAATGGATTAGATCCCTCCATCATCATAAATACTTGGCTGTAAGGACACATGACTGGAGGCCAGATATGTCCAGTGCCAGATAAAACTTATTCAAAATTTTGCGGGCATATGATCATGGTTCAACTGTCTAATGAGTTCCAACACCCTCATTGTCTAAAGCTAATAGTAACCTCGTATTTCTGGCTGAGACTTTAGGATGGTTTATGTCTCCTTCATTTCACCTCTGAAACCATGGAGAACAGAATGCCCATAGGATTAACATTGGCAGTTTGTTCTCCATGCATAGGCGAGTCTGATTATCTTCAAATCTGCGTTTTGATCGGATAAGATGTTGCGCATGGATGGTTATATAAATGATGCACACCTTGGCTCAAAACAAAATAGTTCTTAATCAAGTCATTCGATTCAATTTACATTTTTTTTTAACATTTGACAACCAATGGTAGAAAATCTAATACATCTTATGGGCAGAAATAAAATAAATCTTGAACCAACCACGTCCCTCCCCGTGTCTCCAGGCTTCACACTTGGCTCTGCCTTGTGGATTACTACACCTTCTGAAACATGGAGAACGAGTGAAAGGTGAGAAACTATAGGTAGAACTAACTTGTGGATTACTACACCTTCTGAAACATGGAGAACGAGTGAAAGGTGAGAAACTATAGGTAGAACTTGTTCTCCACACGTCGGAAGGCAGAGCCTGGAGACAAGTGGAGAACAAGCAAAACGGAAGAAACTTGGTTGGTTCGAGATTTATTTCACTTCTGCCCACTAGATGTATTACATTTTTAATGTTTCTTACCATTTATATGGTTGAAAAATTATCAAAATGTAAATTTTGAATGCCTCAAATAGGAACTACATTGTTTTGCATCAAGGTGTGCGTTGTTTATGTAACTATTAATCCACAACATCTTATCCAATCAAAACATAGCTTTGAGGACGTGAGTACAGATAACCAGACTCGCCTATATATGGAAAAGGAACCACCTGTGTTAATCCAATGGGCATTCCATTCTCCATGGTTTCAGAGGTGAAATAAAGGTTAGCTCTATCTATGTCTGGTCTGTGGGTCTGTGGTGCAGGTAGATAAGGGAGGTGCAGTACAGGTGCAGGTGCAGTACATGTACAGGTGCAGTAATGTACAGTACAGGTGCAGGTGCAGTAGTGTACAGGTGCAGTAATGTACAGGTGCAGTACATGTACAGGTGCAGTAATGTACATGTACAGGTGCAGGTGCAGTAATGTACAGGTGCAGGTGCAGTAATGTACAGGTGCAGGTGCAGTAATGTACAGGTGCAGGTGCAGTAATGTACAGGTGCAGGTGCAGTAATGTACAGGTGCAGGTGCAGTAATGTGCAGGTGCAGGTGCAGTAATGTACAGGTGCAGGTGCAGGTGCAGTACATGTACAGGTGCAGTACATGTACAGGTGCAGTAATGTACATGTACAGGTGCAGTAATGTACAGGTGCAGGTGCAGTAATGTACAGGTGCAGGTGCAGTAATGTACAGGTGCAGGTGCAGTAATGTACAGGTGCAGGTGCAGTAATGTACAGGTGCAGGTACAGGTGCAGTACATGTACAGGTGCAGGTGCAGTACATGTACAGGTGCAGGTGCAGTAATGTACAGGTGCAGGTGCAGTACATGTACAGGTGCAGGTGCAGTACATGTACAGGTGCAGTACATGTACAGGTGCAGGTGCAGTACATGTACAGGTGCAGGTGCAGTAATGTACAGGTACAGGTGCAGTACATGTACAGGTGCAGGTGCAGTAATGTACAGGTGCAGGTGCAGTAATGTACAGGTGCAGGTACAGGTGCAGTACATGTACAGGTGCAGGTGCAGTACATGTACAGGTGCAGGTGCAGTAATGTACAGGTGCAGGTGCAGTAATGTACAGGTGCAGGTACAGGTGCAGTACATGTACAGGTGCAGGTGCAGGTGCAGTACATGTACAGGTGCAGGTGCAGTAATGTACAGGTGCAGTAATGTACAGGTGCAGGTACAGGTGCAGTACATGTACTGGTGCAGGTGCAGATACTCAGGTGCAGCAGGTACTCAGGTGGTGCTTTATGTCTATGTTGCCAGGTGGTGTGCCCTCCTCATCCTCTGATGATGACACCGACTCTATTGCCTACTCCGAGGTATCCACCATGAGGAGTTCCCAGTGTAAGTATGGAAAGCCTTTCCCACACTTTCACTTTACTCCATAACAACGCTATGGAATGCTTTATGCACACTTTTACATCTATATAAGCCCACAACAATAACAATACCAAGAGTAAAGCCTGACAGCTGCGTAATGGCCATTTAAACCTGTTTATTATTTAGTTCATCTACTGAAATTACATTTTAATTATAATGAATCCAGAGCCATTAAATAAGTCTTATTATTTAATTGCTTTTTATAACATTAATTTTAAGTATAAATCTGTTGTTGTTAACCTAGCAAAGTGCTTCTTAATGAGAATCAATTTGTTGTACTCAATACCTTCAGTAGAGCAGGAAATTCTCACATTTCTCTGTTTATTATACATGCATTACTCTGAAAACAGCGTATCTAGAGTGATTTACGCATTGTGCGTATTTCATTAGTGATTTACGTGGGGTTGTCATGGCAACCAATCTGTTTTTTTACTATGATTACCAGTAAAATTCAAAATTTTTACTCCATTTTTTTTTCTATTTTCATGATTAAAAGCATGTATAATAAATCTGTTAACTAACTCGATGGTTTCAGTCGTTTAGAATATTGCACTCGTTGCTACGCAACTCATGCAATATTCACACTCCTTCAACCAACTCGTTAGTTAACCTGTATTTATATGCTAAACGAATAAATTAAAAGTATGGCCATCTTAGTGAAGTTAAGAAAGGTTTTGATTGTCCTACATTAATGTTTGACGTTATGTAGTAAAGGCAAACAAAGTGAAATAAACTAATCCTCTCTGTCTCTGTCTGGACAATGTAGCACTCTCACACTCCTGCCCTCTACTGGCCCTGTCACTAACTACTAACGTCTGCCTCCTTTACTTATAGCCATGTTGTCTCTAGCACTAATGGTACATTAACCATTATTATCTTTATCATAATGGTACATTAACCATTATTATCTTTATCATAATGGTACATTAACCATTATTATCTTTATCATAATGGTACATTAACCATTATTATCTTTATCATAATGGTACATTAACCATTATTATCTTTATCATAATGGTACATTAACCATTATTATCTTTATCATAATGGTACATTAACCATTATTATCTTTATCATAATGGTACATTAACCATTATTATCTTATCATAATGGTAGTCACTATTGTTACTCTGCCTATATCTACATTCCTGCATTTGTCTACTATTGAAAAGTTGCAATTCTCTCTTGTGCCGAGCCTAGCTGTCGGTGCTGCCACCTGGTAGTTTACATAAAATTTAACATTTTTCTGCATTTATCGTCCATCAACTCCAATTGTTCACATCTAACCTAAAGTCACTTTCTCTCTCTCCACCCACAGTCAAGGTGTCTATCCCAGGTGACGGCAACCTGTACAACTTCTCCACAAAGAAGATGGCTGAGTTCTTCCGACAGATGCGTATAGACGATGACTCCATCCGTAAGTGTATCAAGGACAAGGTGGACGGCCGCAAGTTCTCCAAGATGAACGAGGCTGATCTGGAGAAGTACAACCTCATGCAACCCGTCGTCATCCACTTCCGCCGCAGTACCTACAAAAAACGCCCCAACTTTATGTTGTAGTTCTCTGAGACTGCTAAATTAGACTCAGCAATGTCTACAAGAAACGTCCCAACTTTATGTTGTAGTTCTCTGAGACTGCTAAATTAGACTCAGCAATGTCTACAAGAAACGTCCCAACTTTATGTTGTAGTTCTCTGAGACTGCTAAATTAGACTCAGCAATGTCTACAAGAAATGTCCCAACTTTATGTTGTAGTTCTCTGAGACTGCTAAATTAGACTCAGCAATGTCTACAAGAAACGTCCCAACTTTATGTTGTAGTTCTCTGAGACTGCTAAATTAGACTCAGCAATGTCTACAAGAAACGTCCCAACTTTATATTGTAGTCATCTGAGACTGCTAAATTAGACTCAATGTTGTACAAAAAATATCTTTATGTTGTAGTCACATGCAACTGCTACTTTCAACCCTGGCAGTATCTACAAGACCATGTTCGAGATGTTCTGAGACTGCTACATGCGCCCTGGCAGTACTTACACTAACACCATAGACTGACTGCTACAGCCGCCATGCAGTTTCCATGGTTACTGCTACAGTGCCACGTTTAATGGTCGATGCGCACAGTTTTGTCTTCTTATTTACAAGATGATGCATGTGATCCCACAATGCAGTGCTCTATTATAATTTTACCCAACATTGAAGAGTTTTACGGAGGATATAATGGAACATGTACATAACTTTACAATATGGCCGCTGTTGCCATAGTGACCAGGTGACTAGATGATGACATGGAGCACTGGGTGGTTGTCCAGGTGACTCCTGTTATATCATGTATAAATCTATTGAATGTTAGACTGGAGCAGTGTTGGCACTTAACCAGTTGGTTCATGATTAAATGTTGCTGGAGCAGTGTTGGCACTTAACCAGTTGGTTCATGATTAAATATTATCCCAGATGGTAGTAGTTTACTGCCACCTTCAACAGCTGATACTTATTTACTTACAACATACGTCCACATATTGGTGTCATGTTTAGCCCACATCTGTGTGTGATAATCCCATGAAGAGATGTGAGTGTAAAACCATGGTTACAGGTGTATAACCATGGTTACAGGTTCAACTCAAGGCCACCAGGTGGCATGTAAGTGACTCAACCTCCACCTAGTGGGTAATGGAGTCACTATGCTCTGATCATCATGGGGGCACCCCATGGTTATATATCTTTAAACCACCCCTTGTCATGTAGCCCTCCATACTGGGTTTTCCCCCACTAATGAGATGTAATCTATCAGCTGTAACCTGACATGTGACTAGTGTGTTAATGTGATGTTATTAACTTGGTGAGTACATGTGTACTCAACGGTCTAACAATGTTATATCATAAGCCTGGCAAGGTACTTCGTTAATTGTCTAACTTGATACTTTGATCTGTGTTTATATAAATATAATCTATCATTATTAGACATCATACATGTGAAGCAGTTGGTGTTGAACGTAATGGTTGAAAATCATAAAACATTTTAAATCATAAAACCTGTAATTTGTGGCAGGATACAGCTGCTGATGTCAGATGAGATTAAAGTTTAAGTGCATGAGCTAAATGCTGGCCACATACAAGGTCAAATATAGCATGTTTATGTTTCAAGGTTATTTCAAGGTTATGGATCATAAACCAGTGTTGGTATATATAAAGCTGGAGGCAGAGGTACTTAGTGTATTCATCATCACACTGGTGTTTACTGGGGGTGTGGTGGTGGTGGGTGTGGGAGGAAAGAGAGGGTAAGAAGATAAAGTGTATTTAATGACTGTTATATAATGAGAGGGGGTGGGAGGGTGACTGAGAGGGTGCATAAACTAAGTGTATTTAATGACTGTTATATAATGAGAGGGGGTGGGAGGGTGACTGAGAGGGGGTGGGAGGGTGACTGAGAGGGGGTGGGAGGGTGACTGAGAGGGGGTGGGAGGGTGACTGAGAGGGGGTGGGAGGGTGACTGAGAGGGAGTGGGAGGGTGACTGAGAGGGTGTGGGAGGGTGACTGAGAGGGTGTATAAACTAAGTGTATTTAATGACTATGTTATATTATGAAGGGGTGGGAGGGTGACTGAGAGGGTGCATAAACTAAGTTTATTTAATGACTATGTTATATAATGAGAGGGGGTGGGAGGGTGACTGAGAGGGTGCATAAACTAAGTGTATTTAATGACTATGTTATATAATGAGAGGGGGTGGGAGGGTGACTGAGAGGGGGTGGGAGGGTGACTGAGAGGGGGTGGGAGGGTGACTGAGAGGGTACATAAACTAAGTGTATTTATAAGGATTATATATTATATATAATATTACATATGACTATGGTGTAAGAGCAGACTAACCACACTGTACACCTGTCCTGCACATACTGGAGGCTGACATGTTCACCTGCATGTGTTGGTAGCCCTCACTATATACACCAAGTTGTACCGCCCGGTGTGTGGGATGTGGGTTGTGCAAAAGTTCTGGTGTAGTGCAATACACTAGAATGGCGGCCACAGTATTGCACTCTTTATTCCCTCCAGTGTATTCTACTGTCGAGGCAGGTGTTGTTGTCATGTTTATGTCAGCAGAGTTTTATACAGAAGCACGGAAATCTAATTATTGATAGATTTACTGAAATTTGTACGGAATTTTGTACATATTTTATTTTTTAATATCTGTACATAAGACTTAGAGGCCGTAGAAGTATATTTTATATAGAAAACATTTTGTATAACACATTGAGGTTTCCCTTACTGGCTGGAGCCTGTAACCAGTACCTCCACCTGGGGAGAAATCCTGGTACTAATATAACCATCAGTCTTTCATGAAACATTCTATAGATCTGTATGCTACAACACTGGACCTACATGAAACATTCTATAGATCTGTATGCTGCAACACTGGACCTACATGAAATGTTCTATAGATCTGTTTGCTACAACACTGGACCTACATGAAACATTCTATAGATCTGTTTGCTACAACACTGGACCTACATGAAACATTCTATAGATCTGTATGCTACAACACTGGACCTACATGAAATGTTCTATAGATCTGTTTGCTACAACACTGGACCTACATGAAACATTCTATAGATCTGTTTGCTACAACACTGGACCTACATGAAACGTTCTATAGATCTGTATGCTACAACACTGGACCTACATGAAACCTTCTATAGATCTGTTTGCTACAACACTGGACTTAAAATTAAAATAGTTCATCAGATTTAGAGAATATCGCTTGTCCTGGATTCTACTGCATGATCTATATCATCCAGGTTCCAGGTGAGTTGAGTGATGTCTACTGGTTGATTTTGAGTCAGTGAAAAAGCTGAGGGCTTGACATGTTTTCTCACAAAACTGACATGGTTCATTTGGTCAAACAGTAGTGGAGGATTGTCATTCATGTTCTCAGCACAATGCTGACATGGTTCATTTGGTCTTCCAGAATATAAATATGTGTGATTTATTCCCATGGGACTTCACTTCAGACATAAGACTATTGCAACTGACCTATTGTTGTTACTAACCAATCAGATTATGCATGGAACTTTGGGTAACAATGTGGTAAAATGTGTATATATGGTGTACACTGGTGAACCATACTATAGGTGGACTGTAGGTGGACTGTAGTGTTCATGGTGTATTGTGGATCATGCTTGAAGGTAAACTATAGTGCAAGTGGTTATGCCACCTAGCATTACGTTTGGTAAATACTAGAATATTGCCCATAGCCTATTTAAGAAGTTTAGTAAGGTTGTAAACAGTGAGATGGTTCAACTGTAGAGTTTCACTGGTCTATAGTAAACAGTTTTTATGTCAGATATTGACATTAAATATGATCCGTTTTAGGAAAATGAATCATAAGTCGCAAAATATGGATTTTGAGATATCAACATATTTGGAAAGAGAAGATCAAGGTGATTCTAATGATAGTAAACAGTAGGACATCTAAGAAGTGTTTCAAATTTGATAATTTTATCTTGAAAAAAAAAAGAAGTTTGCAATGTTTCTGGATGGGTAATTACCGGTAAAGTAATTAAATATACTCCATACAAAGGCCTTCAAAATGCAAGAATATATTTAATACAATCTCCCGAAATTTGTTACATGGATTTATATGACTATAAATGCTAAACCCTCTAAAAATCAGAAGATTTCAATAAAGGGATCTTGTGGAAAAAAACACTATGAAAAATATCAATTTTGCAATTTATGGCTCATTTTCCTAAAATAGATCCCAAATAAACCTTAGTTCAAACATTCCACACAGGAGGAGGGCCTGCTCTCCCCTGGAGTTATACTGACCTAGTTATTACACAATCATGATAAACTTATATTTATTTCATAACTCTGTATCATTTGACTGGTTTTACTTTGTATTATTTGACTATGTTTACAAACATAACTATGTATTATTTTACTGTGTTTACAAACATAACTATGTATTATTTGACTGTGTAAACATAACTATGTATTATTTGATGGTAAACAAATTGAAACCAATATAGTGGCCCTAGATATACGCACACCAGTCGGGCATCTTTAAATACTGTCTAAAATCTTAGTATTGTTTGTAACGGTTACCATAGTAACGGTTCATGGTTCATGTACTAGATGTATAGGTGAGAAAGTGAGTGGCGAGTTTTACATTATTTATGTCAACAGGATATTTTCAACCAGAAACATGGACAAGTTTTGTACAAAACAAATCATTCTAAATGAAATCTTGAAAGTAAATAGTCTAGATAGTATAAATAGTCAGAAATCTAGATATGCAAGTTTCAAAGCCAGTTTTTTATGGCAATTATTTGGTAAATGTTTGGGTGATACATTCACACGCAGCTTGTATTGAATAAACCTACTGTGCACCAAAGTATGTTCATACATGTATTATACGTGTAGATGGCTGTACATATCAGGGGTTTTATGTAAATCATGGGAAATCACTTGAACGTAAAAAGCAAAAGAGGTTCTTTTGTTTAAATGCAGAACAGTTTCTTTACTTTCTCTTAAATCATCTAGTAACAATTGAGACCCATAGAAACAGGATGATCCCTGCAGGGACATTGCTATTGTAGCACCCAATGTCACCAGTACACATGTATACTAATGGTTCAATGTACACCTACATCTATTTATACTAATTACGCAATAATATACTATCAGCACTGATCCTCTAACACTTCACTTGACAGTGACATATATTAAAGAGGGGAGGGACATGAGAACATATTTCTTTAATTTAAACAAGTAGTACGCATTTGTGAAAGGTTTGCATCAAACAAAATTGTAGAATTCTGTAGGTGGAAATATACTCAACTTTGGAAATGCTTCACAAGGGTTGTTGTTAATGTTGCAAGTGGGATGGGCGGGTTAAGCAGGGTTACATGTTCTTTACTGTTCTATGACATCACCACGATTCACTGTAAAATAACGGTGAGGGACTGTTACATGTCACTTACAGTGTACAACGATTCACTGTAAAATAACGGTGAGGGACTGTTACATGTTACTTACAGTGTACAACGATTCACTGTAAAATAACGGTGAGGGACTGTTACATGTTACTTACAGTGTACAACGATTCACTGTAAAATAACGGTGAGGGACTGTTACATGTTACTTACAGTGTACAACGATTCACTGTAAAATAACGGTGAGGGACTGTTACATGTTACTTACAGTGTACAACGATTCACAGTAAAATAACGGTGAGGGACTGTTACATGTTACTTACAGTGTACAACGATTCACTGTAAAATAACGGTGAGGGACTGTTACATGTTACTTACAACTAATCACACAATGTATATCACTATGTATTCCCCAACGGCAGATAAACGTATTTAGACACTTTTGAGGTTTTCTACAGGAATAACACATTTAGAGACGCCGGATCACCCTGCCCTCATGTGGTGGGTGTTTGTGTGTATTTTGAATGAAATAAAACAAGTTTTGCTACTTCTGCCTTCATTGTACTCTGTCATCCATTATGGGACCCATCAATTGATTCATTCTCTATAATGTATCTCTTCTCTGTAGCATGTATTACAACGTACCGCTATTGAATTAACCTTTGTAATTATTTTTTTATTCAGCAATAGAACATTATGTAACAGTTACACTTTTCTCAGGACCATTTCCCATTAATAAAGTACAAGGATATAAATTAGTGTTTGTCTCGCCATGAAGAAATTATGCGATGTTCCTTATATTCCTGGTTCACATAATTCCTCCCACCAATCCCTCACTAAAGGATATAAGTTTAAACCTAGACATGAGGTTAGCATCCAGTAGTTCCTGGCAGGGATACAGATGTAGTTTAAATATACAATAGATGAGAGAGATGGCTCATGTGTTTGTATCCAGACATTATACAATAACGTGCTATGCTCAGACTGTGCTCACCATTACTATAGTTACCACTACATAGTTCATAAATGATCTTATCATAAAGAAGTGCTTATATCACATAGATTATTCAACGTAAAGAAGTGCTTATATCACATAGATTATTCAATGTAAAGAAGTGCTTATATCACATAGATTATTCAATGTAAAAAGTACTTATATCACATAGATTATTCAATGTAAAGAAGTGCTTATATCACATAGATTATTCAATGTAAAGAAGTGCTTATATCACATAGATTATTCAACGTAAAGAAGTACTTATATTACATAGATTATTCAATGTAAAGAAGTGCTTATATCACATAGATTATTCAACGTAAAGAAGTACTTATGTTACATAGATCATTCAACGTAAAGAAGTACTTATATCACATAGATTATTCAATGTAAAGAAGTACTTATATCACATAGATTATTCAATGTAAAGAAGTACTTATATCACATAGATCATTCAACGTAAAGAAGTACTTATATCACATAGATTATTCAATGTAAAGAAGTACTTATATTACATAGATTATTCAATGTAAAGAAGTACTTATATCACATAGATTATTCAACGTAAAGAAGTGCTTATATCACATAGATTATTCAACGTAAAGAAGTGCTTATATTTTTTTTATTTTTTTTTTATTTAACATATTTATACAGCCATTAGTGATAAGGATATACAAGCTCACGGAGACTATTATCTAGCATTGTCCATGATTTTCCGCCAGGGGCTGTTAGGTGCAGTGCTACTACTATAGAACGAAAGGAGTGGTGCATGAGTAAAAGTAATTAGTAATTAGTGTAAGAGGAAGATGATGGTTATTAATCTACATAATAGGATCAGTTATTCTGCCCATCCATAGCAGTGTGGTTTAACCGTTTGGAATTTAACAATAATCTGGTAGCTAATGACAGCTTGAATATATATATGTAATACTTTAGAGAAAGCATGTAAATGTTGTTACAATTGTAATTTTCAACTCGATGAAAAGGGAAATAACTCTGAAAGTAAGCTAAAGTAACTGGTTTAATCTCGACAAAAGGAAGGACAATTGAAACATTTATATTTGTAGTGAAATCCATCAAAGAAACCAAGTCGACAAGATCAAGGCAACAAAAGTGACTATAGTTTGAATCTCAAACAGGAACTTTAATGAATGACTATAAATCGTAAAACTTCGAACAATCACATAATTAATCCTCACGAGCTTTTTACCTTATTTTATTTATTTTGGGCTATCAGGAAGACCTGATTTCAGAGGATAATTAAAGCCCAGTTCCAAAGAATTGTTATGAAAATGTATGATGTAATGTCAAATGTATGTAACGGAATTTGGAATAAAAATCTTTATATATATATATATTGCCTTCAGTCCTGAGGAGTTCCTGTGGTCGTGGGATGTTCATTTTCATCTGTGGGTTTCCTCCTTGGGTAATCACATAGATTATTCAACTCAAAGTATCCCATTACACCACATCCACTATATTCAGTATAAATTATTCACAAAGTGGACGAAAGCAAACACCACATGAATGCCGTCTGACACATAATAAGTAGCGGTGTCCAGCGGGCGTATTTATTCATGTATATATTTGCTCCACTTTTTATTATTCAACTTTTGTAAAGAAACAAATGTCTCTTTCTGCTTGAGGCTTGTTTCTGCTTGTGGTCTAGCTAGGTCTGCCTGCTCCCGACGGCTGCTGTTTGCTCACTGACGCTGGTTTCATCCAAGCTTTGAGCCCTGCATGGGGCCGCCACCTGTCAGATTAATCCATAACCATATTCAACATTGCCGAATAGAGTACATTATTGTCAAAGATAAAACACATTTGTGATCGTTTTAGGAAAATGAGTCATAAGTAGCAAAATATGAATTTTGAGATATCATCATATCTGAAAAGAGGAGATCAAGCCGATTCCAATGATAGTAAACAGTCCAATATTCTAATAAGTATTTCCATATTTTAATTTTGATATTTTTATTTTTGAAAAAAAGGTTTTGTAATAGTTCTGGTAGGCAATAACCAGTAAAGTAACTGAATATACTCCATATGTGGACCTTTAAAACGAAAAGATATATTATATATAATGTCCTAAAATTTGATACATGTGTAATGTCCGATCGACAGCCTTAAGCGACTATGGGAACTTAATCTATCTAATCAAGAACAACGACAACGACAGGATCTAATGGACCTCGCCAGCACTCAACGTTTATATTCTTCTATCCACACCCGGGTTGCCAAATATCACAGCTTGTGACGACAACAACCGACATACATAAAGGAAGCAGTACATGACAATGACATGTAAATACAAAAGGGTGTATAATATGTAAGTGTGAGACATACATAAGATAAGTACAACATACAGCAATAAAAAGTTTGAAAATACAGATACATTACACAGCACGACCTCTGTTGGTGACTAAAACCATAACCACGACCCGCGCGGCCAGCACCAATACACATCTTACAAAACCAAGGGTCTCCAAGCGACAGCCGCTTGAGACGCGCGCGGGCGCGGCTCTGGTTCAGCAAAGCTAATCCATAGCCGCGCACCACAATGCCCCTCCCCCTTTTTTGAAAGGAGGGCACAACCGCTTTAGGCTTTCATCAAGAAAAGACTAAACCATAAGGTTAATACAAAAGTAAGAAGGTAAAATAAGTAAGAATCAACAATACATCCGCCATCAAACATTATAAAAATCACAGAATAAATATAAAACATAGGAATCCATACCGGGTTTGCAGGAATCACACGAACAATGGAGAGAACAAACACACAAATACATTGAAGTCTGTTGATCAAGTAACTCTGTCCATTTTGAAACGTTTAGTCCGTGTATAAAGAATCCGAGTGTCCTGGTTATTTTAGAAACACACACAAATGTCCGGTGACATCCTAATTCTGGAAACTGTCCGTTTGAGGCACACATATAGTAGGTCGATGTATAGCTGTGGTAAAAATTGTTCGTATCCGATATAGCTGTATCCTGAGAGTTGAGTTGGCCAGCGTTAGAGACTATCAAGGGACATCTATCCAATATCGCTCATCTCATCTCGTCACCGCTGGGCTCATCACAGCTGGGCTAACCACTGCTGCATCCGGCTCGACTCCATTCCATGTTCATATCCAAAGTCTAAACAATTACTATCCAAAAAGACCAAAGTCATACAAAGACTACAGACGCATCAAACTAGATCGTATCGTAAGTGCCTCTAACATCACTTTCTTCATCTTTTAACAGTTCCTCCTCGTCAATGTCCATATTTTTATCTTCCTCAGTCAAGCTCCTCTCGCCAGAAACATGAGATGAACCAGACACATCCAATCCATCTTCCTGCGCTGAACGGTCTGGGTCCGACTGAGGGACATAAACAGAAGTATCGAAAGCCGCTGGCTGCTCCTCGCCGACAGAGGTATTCATCAGTCTATTGAACAACCCGCTCATCTTTCTCACGGGAGAAGAGAAGAGCGGAGGCACCATCGACAGAGACACAGCGCTACCACCAGGCACCGGTGTAACACCTACAAAACCTGGAGGAGCGATAGGAGCATTACCCGCAGCTCGACCAAGCACTCCGGGAGAGCCCTGTGCCGCAGCTGGGTTTTCCCCTAACAAGGCCGAAGCTCGTCGCTGAGCCTCAGACTCTCTGCTTGTTGACAGTGGCGTAAACCCTGTCATCGCATATGGACTGTACATAGGCAGAGGCACCGCTCGACTGGACTGCTGCTGCTGCAAAGCTTGCTGCTGCAACTTCAGTGAACGCTGCAACTGCCGCTGTTGCTCCAAGGACTGTTGCAACTGTTGTTGCTCCTGCAACTGTTGCTGCTGCAACTGTTGTTGCTGCAACAATTGTTGTTGTTCCAATTGCTCATCCAACTGCTGCTGGTGTAACTGCTGAGCGGACAACTGGGACAGAGTCTGTAGCATCATAGGGTTGAATCGCCTAGGCGAAACAACGTTCATTTGTACATTAGGATTCATTACTGAATCCCAATTATCAAAGCCAGGAGTTGGCTGTACACACTCCTTTACCACTACCGCTTTAAGTGGAGTAGCTTCCTTGACTGCAGCAGCTGCTGGCGCAGTTGAAATAATCTGCGGCAACGTCCGCGGCAACTGCTGCTGTGGCAACTGCTGTTGCGGCAACTGCTGTTGCAACTGCTGTTGCGACAACTTCTTAGGGGACGACTGAACCAAAGCCACAATAACCTCCTCCTTCGTAGGTTCTTCCTGTACAGCCTGAGTGGTCACGGCTTGCGACCTCACAAGAGAAGCAGTATGCTGTTGGAGCAGATCAGACATTATCTTCGCCAAGTCTGATTTCCGCACAACATCAGACTCAACGTCCTCCTTCACTTTCTCAGTTTTCTTTCGTTTCTTCTCAGGCTCTCCGTCACCGCTTTCATAAGCGGTCAAGCGACACCTTAGATCAAGGATTGTCTCCCTTGATATCTTATCCTCCCTCTTATAGTAATCCAGCTGCCTGGTAAGATCCTCAATGCGGGC
The DNA here is from genome assembly GCA_942159475.1 of Sthenelais limicola. NCBI lineage: Eukaryota > Metazoa > Annelida > Polychaeta > Phyllodocida > Sigalionidae > Sthenelais > Sthenelais limicola. Next base: position 159,467,758 of record OW804094.1, on the reverse strand, counting down.
ACGCATAGCGGGGATCTCTGCAGCCGCGGCTCTGATTTCCACAATGTCAGCCACAGGCGCCAAAGCAGTTATCACAGCCAACCTAACCGCTTCTACCGAAATATTAACGGCCTGACTAATAGAATCGGAGACATTCTTCAAGCTCCTATCTACATCCATAGCGGCTGTCGCTAAATTTTCATCTGTTGGCAGATAAGGCAAAACAGGCGCAGGAACATTGTCCGTCACACCCGCTCCATCCAACATACACCGATCAGTGGCTATTTCACCAGGGGCTCCCGCAGCAGCAGCTGGCTGATTTAGCGCCGCTACAGTAGAGTTGTCCTTCGGCCGTGCACCAGTCAAGACAGCCGCAATGGTAGCTTGAGAGGGTCCAGGCTTTGACCAAGCATTTCTAGAAGGAGCAGGGGCATCGATTACCTTCCTAGCAGAAGCCCTCCTTGCTTCAGAGGCACTGGCTCTCATCTCCAGTTGCACGCGATGTCGACCAATGGTCATCACACGATCCAAGTCATATCTCCCCATCCGCGCAAAACGTACACAACCTAAGTTTGCAGTCTCCTGCTCCAAGACTCTAAAACTCCCTGCCATATCCTTTGCCCACTCTAGCCCATTCCTATGGCCAGTGTTGCGGTTGACCAAGTGGCGCACAAGATCAGAACGCCTGTCCAATCTCACACTGCAGGAGTGAGCGTGTGGACACGTGTAAAATTGCACCGCCGGGCAATGCTCCTCACACAAGTGGCGATAGAACCTCTCCCGGGTGCGGTAGACCTTAATCCCATTAGGATTAATTTCCTTACCCAGGTATCTACACCAAGTAAATGGGCACCTATAGCCAGGTTTCCACAGCAAAGGGGCTCCATTCAACTTGTCCATAATAAGATCTATAATTTCTTGATGGCCATCTGCTTTCCCGGTACGGGACTTGAGGTAGTGGAACTTATCCTCATACCGGGGCATTATTGGAGGATTTTTCCAATAATTACCCAGAACCTCATCCTGATCATCCGATTCAGGGTTCACAAGGACTCCATCACCCTGCTTCGGAACAATGTTCGCCATGTTAGTAGGGCTTAACTCCACCTCCAACTTATCCTTCAATCGCCAGCGCGCCTGATGGCGAACTGGGTTCGCACTATCTGAAGTCTTCTTGGGGGTGTTTTTCCAAGCCGGCTTAGCCAAAGCCCGTCTCACATCCTCCACAGAGTTAAGTCCAGGGCCGCCTGAGTGGGAAGCGCGTGACTGGTCACTATACTCAGTAGAAGAGCCGCGAGAGCTAGTACTGCCGTCCCTACTGCCACTCTCCTTGACCACAGTCTTGCTCTTCTCCCGCCCTCTCTTAACTTCCTGCTTTGGTTTTCCCTTGGGGGAATTAAATTCTTTTTTCGACCTCGTCTTACCGCCATCAGGTTTTGCTTCGTCATCTTGTTTTCCTGACTTGGCATTACCCGACGCAGACGCAGTCTTAGCCTTTCCAACATCCGAACTCTCGTCCTTCTTTACAGTCTGTTTGTCTGATTTCTCAGACTCAGGGGCAACTACTGGTTCAGGACCAGCTTTCTTCGAAGTCTTCCTCTTAGGCCTGGAAGCAGCAGCGCCTTTGGAAGGCAACTGCTCTTCCCCCTCACTCTCGTCCGACTCCACGATCTTGGCAGACTTGACAGGCTTAGACTTCCTTCGCCTAGTCTTTTGAAGCTGCCATTCTGCTGCATCTTGACGATCTTGCGCCTTCTGTAGCTCCATCCTCTTTTTCTCAACTCTCTCATAGTCAGCCTCAATCTCTGCGGTCATCTCCTGATACCAGTCTTCCTTCAGGGAATGTTCCTCAGTGCGGGTCTCAGCGCGGGTCTCAGAAGTCACAGCCGCCGCGTCCGCGGCTGTGGACTCCTGTTCACCACCTGTACAAGGTCTATCTTCGGGTACCTTCTCCACGCCAGCCGTTGACGAGTCAACTTCCATGGCCGTCGCCTCCTCCCTATCAGACATCCTGACTTGATCACTCAAACCAGAGTATCCAAGCCAGGTTACAAGTTCTCTTGAAACACCTAGTCAACCAACCGAACAACAATCTGGGAATACAATGCTTTATCGGAGGGATAAACCAAGCAATCTAGATCACATACAACTGGCAGTGAAAACACGTCTGGCGTGTCCACTAACCGAGCGTACTCTGCAGACCTACGCTCTCGCCAGCTCCCGTGACCTAGTCCCGCGACGCCCCATCCAATCAGAGGTCTTTCTTCCGTCTAAATATAGCATCGCCACCCTGTCGCCGAGTGGTACACACTAGAGTGCACATGCCACGAGTAGTGTTGTCCCTGCCTGCCCCGCTACCTAGCAGGCATACACACACACCATCCAGGCACCTGGGCTCCCGAGCAGAACCCAATACACTACCAATAATAGCATAAAATATCATCAGAAAACACAACTAAGCCGTTTCTCCCTACTTTCCGTGGGGTGTATTGCTTCGGCCCAGTCACATATCCCAGTAGGTGTAAGGACAATGAGAGGCTACATGCCCTACCAGTCAGTCAATTTTCTAAGTCAATTTCAATGCCAAAACCACGTATAGTAAGCTTGAAACTGTTGTTATTATTTCACACAAAAATCACACCAGAGAGGAATAAATCCCCTCACCATGTTTGATGTGAGATATCATTCTACCAGTACTTCTCGTTGTGTCATTTTTTGTTTTCCTCTGCACCTCATACAACTGATTCACTCACTCGTAGCCAAGTCGATCAGGGGCTTGCCTATGACGCTTAGGCCTTTCTTCCAAATACCCTGATCTTAACAGATTACCCATAGTCTTAGCTAATGGTGAGCCCTCTTCCTCTTCCTCGTCACCTGAATCACTAGAACTCTCAGATTCCACAGCCGCTTCGCCCTCACCCACTCCCGCGGCCACACCCGACGGTGGGTCTGCCACAGGAGATGGTTTCTTAGGTGGGCGGCCGCGCTTCTTCACGTGTCTCACAATCTTATCTGCAGGAAGCACTGTCGGAGCGTGCCGGCCAGGTATGACACGTCCCTGAGGATTAATCCTCAAGTAGTCTTTCCCCGCTACCTGCTGCTTTTGATATTCAGGAGCTCTATGCAAGTTTACCGCCTGGACGGGAGTACCGTCTGCATCAAAAGCCAATTTGAGTAAATCTCCATTCCATCTGAGAATCCCTTCTTCGGTTCTGAGTTCATAGGTAGAGCCTTGCACGCGCCTTACAACTTCAAAAGGACCCTCCCATTTGGGACCATATTTCTTTTGAGCCATAGGCGTCGCATATCTCCAAACTACATCTCCAGTTCTAAATACTTTTGGTCGGGCCCGTCTATCAAAATACCTCTTCTGGTATACAGCCGAATGCCCCAGGCATTCTCTGACAAACTTATGCCCTCTTAACAACAAGGACCTGATCTCCTCCACAAACACACTGCGGCAGGGAAAATCAACATCTCCTGTCAGAGTACCATAAATAATGTCAGCTGGAACGGTTAATTCGGTGCCAAATACTACCAGATTAGGAGTACACATAGTGCTTTTATGCACAGCGCCCCTATATGCGTGCGCAATACAAGGCACCAACAAATCCCAATTCAGATCTTCAAACTGTGTCATGCAGGAGAGCTGCTCTACAAGGACTCGATTCCAACGCTCTACCTGTCCATTTGCCTGAGGTCTATATGGTAGAGACATCAATTGCTCGATATCCAACAGAAGCAACAATTCCTTCAACAGTGCTGAACGAAATTCAGGCGCCCCATCTGTCTGGAGAGAGACTGGTGGACCATATCTCAATATCCATTCAGTAAACAAAGCCATCGCACAGGTAGCGGCTGTGTGATCAGGAAGCGGATAAGCTTCAGCCCACTTAGAAAAATAGTCTGTGACAACCATCACACAGCTATTTCCTCTAGGGGTTCTCCTAAAGGACCAATAATATCCAAAGCAATGCGGCTCCAGCGCACACCATGGATTTCTTTCTTCAACGGGGTTATACCTTTACCACCTCTGCTCTTACAAGAAGCGCAAACTTCACAGCCGCGCACCCAGTCGGCGATATCTCTCTTCATCCGGGGCCAAACAAACTTTTGTCTCGCCGCCTGATAAGTTTTAAACTCGCCAAAGTGAGCTGCAAGCTTACTCCCATGCAAAGTACGGAATAACTCTCTTCTCAGAGACAAAGGTACCAATACGCGTGTATATACAACTCCGTTGTTGCTTTCCCAATCTAAGCAAAGCAATTCTTTATCCACCTTTAGAAATTCTATTCTATTCATATAGTAACAGAACTCTCCCCCCTCAGCCAACAAAGCTTTATTGTCTGGCTTCGGAGTCAAACCCTGTACTATAGACTTAATCCTTGCCAAAACATCATCTTCCTCTTGCGCTACCTTCAATCTATCACCCGCCAATGACGAGAAGATATGATAATTGACAGTCATTGTGGCTACCACTGCATCATGCGCGCCACAGTCTAAGCAATCGTCACAAGGACATCTTCTTACTGGCAGTCTTGAAAGCGCATCCGCATTTATGTGTTTGCGGCCTGGCCGATGAACAATTTGATCCTCACGCAACCCATAATGCTGCAAGGTGGTTAACCATCTTGCAAGCATACCCGACGGATCACGGAAATTCATCAGCCACCGAAGTGAAGCATGGTCAGTTCTCAGTTTAAAATCTTGCTGGCCAATGATATAGTGTTGAAACTTAGATAAATAAGTTAAAACAGCTAACAGTTCTCTTTTCGTGGCACAATAATTCTGCTGTGCTTTGGACAATGAATTACTGGCGTAACTCAAAACCACTTCCCTAGAATTCTGAATCTGAGCTAGGACGCCAGACATTCCATACCCACTAGCGTCCGTATCCAAGATGATAGTTCCAGTCGGCTGTGGGTAACCTAGCACAGGCGGTGATGTTAACAAGTCTTTCAAATCCGAAAAAGCCTTATGACAGTTCTCATCGAACGTCACCCGCCGATTATTTTTCAATTCTGCTCCGGACACCAATGCTTGAATAGGAGCCGCAACTTCAGAAAAGTTAGGCATGAATTCTCTATAATAAGAGGCAAACCCCAGAAACTGTCGGACTTGCTTAATAGTAGTCGGCACTGGCCACGAATGAACCTTTTCCAACTTACCCGGATCAGCGCGAACCCCCTTCTGAGAGACTATTCTACCCAGATACTTGACATTAAGTTTGAAGAATTCGCATTTCTTTGGTTTCAATTTCAAGCCATAATCAGCTAGTCATTGCAAGACTTTTTCTGCATTAGACAATGCTTCATCAAAGCTGGAGCCAAAGATGATTACATCATCCAAATATACTAAACAGCATTTCCATCTTAAACCAGCCAACATTTGTTCCATCATTCGTTCAAATGTGGCCGGCGCATTACATAGACCAAAGCTCATCACCTTGAATTGGAACAGCCCCATAGTCGAGACGAAAGCAGTTTTTTCTTTACTTGCTTCATCCATGGCAATTTGCCAATAGCCGCTCTCCAAATCCAATGTAATGAACCATAGGTTACCACCCAATGCTTCAATACTTTCATCTATCCTTGGTAGCGGGAAAGAATCTTTCTTAGTCACCGCATTCACTGGACGATAGTCGACACAAAAACGGTCAGTACCGTCACTCTTTTTCACAATCACCACTGCAGATCCCCATGGGCTATTACTAGGTTCTATAACACCTTTATCAAGCATATCCTGAATTTGTTTTTCAGCAGCCTCACGACGTGCTCGAGGCAGGCGCCTATACACACTTTTAATCGGTACAGCATCCCCTGTATCGACCACATGACGCACTTTATTAGTGTGTCCCAGCGTTTCACCTGGCAACCTGAAGCAATGCTTATATTGTGTCAACAGGTGTCTAAGTCTGACTATATCTTCCGTCTTAGACAAATCAGACCCTTTCACCAACTTTTCCAGTGGACATTCTGCAGCCGGAGGCATTGGAACCTCAGGCTCCAGTAATTCCACATCAACAATAGGGGAGTCACCATTCATGAGATCCCCCCCTCCAGCAGTCTGAAGTTCCATCAGTACAGGAGAGCTGGTAGGATTGTATACAGACAGCGTGCAATTATATCGGTCGCCAGCAATCAATAAACTCCCTGCAACATAGCATCCCAACCCTGCTCCATCTGGTTCAAAAAGCATGTCTTCATTGGGGGACATTGGACCAAAGCCGCTGCAAATGGCAGAAAAAGCATCTATAAAAACACTCTCACAGCCGCTCCGCGTCACCGGTCCACTTTGCAATGCCCGACACATGATCGACTGTTCACCTGCCTCGAGGGTGAATAAACCAGACCAATCAGAGTTACATTTATGGAGATAGATAAAATCCATCCCTATGATTCCAGCCTCCGCACCAACCAAACCACTTACCACCAGGCAATTGAGAGCATACCACGCGCCTCCAAACCCCAGCGCCAGACGCACACACCCATGTGTCTTTAGATCATGTCCAGTTCCTGCATAGCACGTCACCCCACATGGCATGAGAGAAGGCCTGACTGAGAGTTCATCATACACGCGCTTCTTTATTAGCGTGCATTGGGCTCCCCAGTCAATCAAGAATTGTCCAGTTACATTCACTAAAGTCACATCCGCATACATGCGCTCAGCCACAAGCGGGCGATTGCGGTCTGAGACACAAATCTCAAAATCGCACAAGTCACACACCATAACTTTACTCACCACCCTAGCATCTTCTCCCCATGATACTTTTAGAATCTGCCCGGGTGAGCATACATACTCAGGATTTCCTTCATTCACCACCATCACTGAGCATGTGGCGCGCCCAATTGCGCCACTGCCGCTGCTCTCGTGCACTTCACCTCCAAGATCACCTTCTCCACGGGCGTCCCCAGGTTGATCTAGGGGCACAAGAACATCGGATCCAATTGGTTTCCGATTTATCGACAATGCGGTGTGTATGCTGTTTGTCGCGATCTCCTGTTCACCGCCTAAGAAGATCCGACCTTGTTTAACAGCAGAGCCAACTGTTCTTTAATTGCTGCAGCCTGAGCTGTAAAGTCATCAAAAGACTTAACATGTGTTTTTTGTTTAGCACAATCTGCCCACATGTGTCCTTCTTGCTGACAATAGTAGCATTTTCGAGGCATACCAGGTCTTCTCCTATAATTTCCTTCAGAAGAAACCTTTCTACCCCCCTCGCCCGACTCGGGCGGTGGTGGTGGTGGTAAAGCCTCTAGTTGCGGTTTTGGCCTTTTCTGCCACGCCCGAAAAGCTTGAAACTCTGCCATTTCGTTATCATCCCACTCCCGTTCTGATTTGGTCACAGTAGTTACCGTTGACACACCCGCCCCGCTTTTAATCGAGTGTAAATGCGAAGACGTGTGTGAAACTCCACTGGTTCCAAATACATCCCTATATCTAGTAGCGGCTGCCGCAGCCGAAACTATATCGGTCGGCTCCTGCATTGCAACATATTGCGACATGCCTTTATCCACCAGCCCATCAAGAAATGTTTTTACCGCCATATCATGCAACGTGCCATCCCATTCACCGAAAGCATGTACTGCCTTCAAACTTAAGTTCTGGCTGAAAGCAGCCGGACTCTGCCCAGGATCTTGCCTGCATTCCAAAAATTCCCGCTTCCGCGTCTTATCAGACTTTTCAGCCTGATAGTCATATTCGAGCATCTGTAGCAGCTGATCGACTGAAAAATCATCCGGCTCCAGCATCATAGCTTGCGGCAGCTGTTTACCTACTCCGGTTAGCAGTTGTATTTTATAAGTCTCGTCATCCCAATTATTTGAACGTGCTATCATTACTGTGCGTCTTTGATAGTCACGCCAATCCTCTCGACCATCCCATTCAGGGAAGTTCACAGTTCTAGGGTTGCGCATTGGCTTAGTTGGTTTAAACTTAGGCATGCCAAATGCAGGTCCCTTGCCTTCAGGCAAGTAACCCGCGGCTGGATCTATTGACCGCCTAACTCCACTCATATTGGCCGGCAATGATCGCCTAACCGCGCCCATAATCCCATAACCGACTGGACTAGGACTAGAAGTGCGCAAACCACGCGCAGCTTCTAAAGCACTCCTCCTGTCACCTTTAAACGCCCGCCCGCCAGTTGGTGCGTCCGGCATGACTGACGTATAATGTGGTGGGAATGGTGCTACATTATCTGGACTTCCTCTCTTTTGATCAAAGTCAGGTAAATCATTCATGATTCGGGTGTATGATTCATTAGTTATACCACCCGGATTTTCATGAATAGGAGTGCTAACCTTTTCCACTTCGTCAGCAAAAGCAATACCCCTAGGTCTGTGCTGTGGGACTTGAAAATCAAAGCGGCTATTCAATTCTTCCAAATTCATTCTCATACGCTCATTATTCTTACGTTCCCAAGCGCGCTTAGCCTCCAGTGAAGTCAATTTCTCACTTTGATCTTTCACTACAGATCTTAAACGAGCTTCTTCTTTCTTAGCCAAAGTCAACTCCGATTCAGTATAAGCCGCTTTCTCCAGGGCCTCCTTCCCCTTCCTTGCAGACTCCAATACTGAATCATTCATCAAATTCAAAGTACTCATTTGCGTAGAGATGAGTTTATCCATTCTATCATAGGTCATGCGCCTATTCCTAGTACGGTCCTGAGTCCATTCGGATTGTAACTGACCAATATCCGCATGAATCACTGGAGTCATGGGAGGCAGTTTACCATGTAAAAACTCATCCTCGTCCGAGCCAATATCTACAATCTCTGGTGCCTTCTTCAAAGCACTACGAGGAAGCTTTGACAACTTCCTCCTCATGGTCACTTTCAAGTCGGGCGGTTGTACATGTTCATCGCCGCTACTCGAATTAGCTTCTATGCTCGCTTTCACCCGCACATTAGCATTAACATGAGGTTCCAGCGAGCGATTCAAATTCAGTTTAGACTGGGCCAACTGATTTTCCAAGTCCTGAATAGTCTGATTCGTTTGCTGCAGAAATTCATCCACAGCCATCAGGTCATCCGGCGCTCCAGTGGAGAGCCGGACATCTCTCCCCTTGTCACCCATCGGCACTCCCCGTTAGAGGCTACCGACAGCTGACACAGGTCTCACCCTAGCGAGCAAAAATCCAAAAATGGTCACGGCACCAAATTGTAATGTCCGATCGACAGCCTTAAGCGACTATGGGAACTTAATCTATCTAATCAAGAACAACGACAACGACAGGATCTAATGGACCTCGCCAGCACTCAACGTTTATATTCTTCTATCCACACCCGGGTTGCCAAATATCACAGCTTGTGACGACAACAACCGACATACATAAAGGAAGCAGTACATGACAATGACATGTAAATACAAAAGGGTGTATAATATGTAAGTGTGAGACATACATAAGATAAGTACAACATACAGCAATAAAAAGTTTGAAAATACAGATACATTACACAGCACGACCTCTGTTGGTGACTAAAACCATAACCACGACCCGCGCGGCCAGCACCAATACACATCTTACAAAACCAAGGGTCTCCAAGCGACAGCCGCTTGAGACGCGCGCGGCTCTGGTTCAGCAAAGCTAATCCATAGCCGCGCACCACACATGGATTGATACAACCATAAGGGATAAACTCGCCAAAAATCAGAACATTCCAATAAAGTGACTCATTTTCCTGAAACACATCACATTTGCTTCACGGGGTTCTGTCGTGATATTAGGGGAGTTGCATGTGCCACTGCGCAGGTCTACTGCAGTGCATGCTGGGATGGATTCTGTTGAAATCTGACATACAAATATTGGGCAATATTTTATCCAAAATTGCAAAAATGTTTTCACCGATACCATAGCTTGTAAAAATAATCTATGGAAACCAAATGCATGATGGGTAAGATGGGGACTTGCGTCATGGAAACATGTATAACACATGGATATTAACACCAGAGCATTGATAAATATCCCATGCTGAACATGACATGTTTTCTATAGATTTTACACAGTACCATTAGGCCCATAATTCAATGCAAATCAGGATTTAAAATGGCGGCTATGCATATCCCCTATAGAGTACATTATTGTCAAAGATAAAACACATTTGCTTCAGGGAAAAACGATTCCTTCCATTTCATGTACTAGCTTGCCCGACTCTCTGGTCTTTTCCCCCTCTACTGAGTATCAAATTACATGTATAGCATTCTTTTACTCTCAAATGAACTCTCACCTTGTTTATAAAGGGTTGGACGGCTATGTTGTTATTATCAAACATGTTTTATCTGTAAATGAAACTTCTTACAGCCAGCACCATCTAATTAAGGAACTCTTTTTGTTTACTGTGCGCGGCGTATCCAAGCAATATTCTGCTGCTGTTAATGTCTTTCTCCCCGATTCCTGCATGTGAGTACATGTATATCAATGTGGTTTTTAAACCACCTTTTTACTTTTATCCAGGTGTAAGTTTAGTAGATGACCCTGGAGAGGCTGCGCGAGTATGGCGAGCCATCGGGCCAATGACTCAATATTTAGAGAGGTAATTGTCAACTTGCGCAATTAAATGCTAAATATGCCGTCAAACTCTGTAATCATGTGCGATGTTTGGGACATCCTCTGTAATAACACGTCTACCTATCCACAATTGTATATACATATATTGACAACCTCTTCACTTGACTCTCTTTGGACTGTAGAAAAAGGATGATGCCCGGGTGGTGGCCGAGACAGCGCTGCACTCACCACAGCGGACATCATACTTTCCCAGCAGGCAGTGCGCGGTGCCGCTCACAGGGGGCGGCACTGATAGGGCGCTCCCTGGCGGATATTACAGGATAAATGACTGGCATTGGCTCGAGTTATACCACTGAGGACCCCCTGCGAACAACTACGATAGGAAAGCGTTGTTTTAAATAGATATGAAATAAATAAGGTGTTGTGGAGAAGCCTTCACAGATTTACTTTGTTGGTGTGTGTCTTACGTGCGAACATAAGTGTTCTATGAAGCTAGTAACTTCTTGTCATTTATTTATATCACAAATAATAATATTGGAGGAGAACGAGACTCATTTCTGCTCCCGCAACATATTGTAAGAGAAATTCCATTATTGGCTATCCCCCCCCCCCCCCCGTTCCACTGCCCTTCCCTCTCCTATCTTTACAATACATTCCCTAAGGAAAACCCTGAAGTCTGTTAATCCATAATGATTTGACTATAATTATATGGGTGATCTTTCAATTTTCTTTTTCGTTTTGGTACTGTGTACTATCAAGTCTTTTCAACTTAGATTTCTCTCTTCTATATTATCATCACTTTTACTTAGTCTAAAGGCATATTCTATGTCGGAATATGTCTTGTCCTGCATTAAGCTCCCACAAGAAGATCGAGGTAATTACCTTAAGTTGATTTGCGATTTGCGAATGGGGACAGACCAGAGAGATAGAGAGGGGGGAGGAAGGAGGAGGGGGGACAGACACAGAGATAAAAAGGGCACTTTTGGGCGGGAAAAGGGCACTTTTGAGGAGGGCAAAAAGGGCATCAAGGGGCCCAAGGGGGATCCGCCCCTGACAGAGAGATAGAGAGGGGGGGGAAGGAGGAGGGGGGACAGACACAGAGAGAGGCAGAGACAGACAGATGTAAGTTGGGAGAACTATATTGTAAACTTATTGATGTACGCGCAGTATTTATTTCCGCTGTTCTAGCGAACCGACCCTACTTTTGTGCGTGAAATTCTGAGAAATAAATCCTGGATGAAAGGTATAATATTATATAAACAAGGTGTGAGGTTTCCTAGCTGCATGAATATAAATCCGCGCGAAAAGATGTCAAAGTACGGTACTTGGTGAGCGGAAATGTATCTGCGTGAAAATAAATCCGTCGTGGATACCGACCATGAAGTCAATTGGTGTGATATTGTTACACCAGGGTGCGCCACCGTCCGGTGACTGGATAACAAGTAGACTATAGCTATGCTACAGTCGCAGCCCAAGTCTCCCGTGGATGGACAGGATCATAAGTGGTATAATGTGTGTGTAATGTGGGAGGGCGCGGGGAGGGGGGGGGGGGCGGTTACGCTACCGCTCACCAAGGTCATTGTTATTTCGTTTGACTTAAAGATAATATATTTGCCAAGTTACATTATATCAGGTAAAAGATTGACAAAAAGGTAAATTAGCCCGTTCTGGAATTTACCAGGTTTTCCAGTTGTTACCGTGTAGGAGATGAACTAAGAAAGTGGAATAGGCTATGTAAACGGGTAGTAATATATTATATAGTTATGGGACGTGTAATATATGTCTCCATCAATGTCACGGTGTAAAAGTGTGTTAAACAAATGTAATAGAATACCGTGTCAGAATCAATGACCAACATTGAGGGGCTGCTGGTGCACTGTTTGGTTATAATCCTGGAGCGAAGCCGGGAAATTACACACAAACAGTGCACGAGCCCCGGGCCTGAAGTAAATCCCTGCCGTTAGTAGTTACTCCCAAGACTGCAAAGGCAGTGATTAATTCTAAACACGGTATATCTAGACTTTACTAAAGCCCGTGTTCCACATACAAGGCAGCCGACAAAATTCTGGTCACCGACAATCGGTCACCAGAGGTGACCGACAATCGTGCATGTGGATACCGGGTGACCGACAATCGGTGACCCCCTCACGATTGTCGGTGGCTTGTCGGTGACCTGTCGTGGACCCCTCCCGACAAGTTCTAAAATTTTAGAACTTGTCGGGAGGGGTGACCGATTGTCGGGACCCTAAATTTTTGTCGGGACCCTAAATTATTGTTTTCCCCCTGTTTTTGTGGCCAAACGAAAGGTGTTTATGATCTTGTTGAGCCTCCTGTTCATTCCTGTTCACTTCTGTGGAGTTTAGAGCATATTTGTACATTTATTTTAATCGTTTTAATTGATTTATATAGAATTATTGCCATTTTTAGTGAATATTTCGATTTATGCGTGGTTTGCAGGTCCCTGATTTTGGTGAATAGTTTGGCGTTGATTTGTACATTTATTTTTTATCATTTCTATTGATTTATAATTATTTATTGGTATTTGTTAGGGATTATAATAAGATGTGTATGCTCTATGGGTCATCTGAACTCATCGAAAAATGGAAAACCCATGTTTCATATCATAAATAATGATGTACAAATCAAACCTGAGAATATTCTATTTGGTGTGGAGCCGTGTGGCATATCAGAAAAAATTGTTAACTGGATAATATTACAAGTCAAAGCTTTCGTTCACAGACAAAAACTTTTCTATAATGGTGAACTTATCTTTAAACACCTGATTGCAGAGTTAGACAGTAGGAGCAGAACAGTGTTATATCAAAACAAAATAACTAATACCTCTAGCGAATGGAAAAATGCATGGAGAATCTTACATGCTGACCTAAGCAGCTTAATAGGTTAGACCCCAAACCTTAGGAAACACAGCCTTTATATAATGAACTAATTAATATAAAAATGTGTACATGGTCTACTCTCTTCACAAATGTTTCATCAAGATGAGTGTATTTCATAATTGTCATTTTATTACGACCTTCACCTAGGAATGAAAGGCCCGGAGAGAACTAGTTTTGTTGATATATTGAATAAAGCTGTTTAAAAAAAAAAAAAAAAAAAAAAAAAAAAAGGGATTATTTCAACTTCAAAAGTCTCCCAATCGTACAGTATGTCACACCACGTTGTAGCATACCTATTTAACTTAATATTTCTTTAATTAAATATACCGAATGTAGGTTTTAATATATTTCCATATATGGCTAGACATTTGATTTATTACTGTGTGGACATTTCTGGTCATGTTTCTACATACATATAATTATTAGCAAAGCATCGATCTCCAGACTCTACAAAACTCTCCTTGATATTACTAGTTATATTAATTTGAAATATATATTTTAAAAATAGGCTGGGCAAACAGAGTCATGTTCACTGCCTTGTGTTATGCATGGGACTGACTGGATTTTCAGCGGCTAGAGAGAGTGAGCTAGTGAGACTTCTTATATTGTTCTTATTGTTCCTGATCGATCTGCATATTATTTATTATTGATATTTACCTTCACCACGATAATTAGTTAAATTATTAATCCGAATAGATCACATATTAACAATACTAACAAAAATTCATACATTTTCACTTTTTAAGTCGAAATAGTCGAAATAATCACTAAAAATACCAATAATTAATCATAAATCAATAGAAATGATAAAAACAAATGTACAAATTAACTCCAAACTATTCACCAAAATGGTCATAAGCATATTCAGCACCATGAAAACACCCACATATCGAAATAGACAGTAAAATATGGCCCTAAATTAATAAAAAAAAATCAAGTGAAATGATAAAAATAACTTAAAATAAATGTACTAATATACTGCAAAATGTTCACATGTGTCAACCAGAGGTACCCGAGATAATAACTAACTTATATAGGCCTAAAACTTTCATCAAAATTCAGGAAAAATAAAAAATCTCGCACCCATAGACTTACTATAGAAATTCTCTTATGTGGCCATAAAAACGCTAAATATCAAAATATTTTCAAAATATTTTCGTCCATATGATGGGAAAAGTCCCCCATACTACAATCTTAAAATATCAAATCCTCATAAAAGTTAGCCAGCTTAGCAGAACAATTTAATCTCTTGTGGTGACCAATTGTCGGTGACCAAAATAGTCACTTTTTGTTGTGCATGTAAATACCAGGGACCGACAATCGGTACCCTGCCATTGTCGGTCACCTCTGTCGGTCCCCCTGTGCCCCTTTTGTCGGTCGTCTTTTGTCGGTCGTTTGCCTTGTATGTGGAAGCCCCATTTTACAGGTCTGACCTCAGCCGTGTATATCACGGACATTGGCGGCGCATATATTATCACAAAATAATATATTTAATATTATCAGTGAATTATTTTTTTAGGATTTTATTTTAGCTGGGTGTAGAGTGTCACCTCAGGGTGTTTCCAATTGGTAGAGCACATCGCCTAGACAATGGTTACCATAATAATAGATCCACCAGGCAGGCACATTGTAAGGTCAACGTTCAATCATTCCACCAACCGTAATTTACTTAGAATAGAATAGAATAGAATAAAACTATCTTTTATTCATCAAGGTTTACAATTTCTGACGAACAAGTCGACAGGCTTCTGAGAACCATCAAGGATTTATACCCAGATCTTCCAGCCGTTCCCTTGGTTACTGGGAAGTACTTGTATGGAAGAAGAACAGAATATAATAAACATCCTTTCCATATTTTGATTACCTTTTTAAAATTAGAAAAAAAACATGAACAAATAGGGCACAGTAACAATAATCGTTAATTTTGGCAAAAGGAGATTAGGTCTATAGATCTCTAATCAAAATAAAATAAGATACGGTACCGTGATAATAATTGTAAATACGCGCAAAAATACCTTGGTCGGCAAAATAAATTGATTTTGCGACTTCTCTAATCGTTATCCTATGTCCATGAGATACTAGCCTATAATTTAATTACATCTCTGTGTCTCTCAGTTAGACCCAGACTTTGACCTTGTTCAAGTAGGAAATGATTATAGATGAAAGAAACTATATGAAGTAATGTAACTGTTGTTATAAGAACATCTGAAGACCTGAAACAAGGATCCTGACCTGCTAGTGTTTTGAGAATAAATTGAATAATAAACCAAATGTAGGCCGGAGGCCAAATAAAATGTCTAATTTTTTTTTATAAAAGTTTTTATTGCACACAATTGCAGGAAGAACCTAGTATTCTCATGTAGTAGGCCTACAAATGTAATAATTACATGCCATGTTTTATTTTATTTATTTTCAAATGGACAATATTTACTGGTAGAAGTTACATCTAGAAAATGACCAGGAGAAGACAATGACCTATGGACATATTCACAAAACATAGAAAGAAGAGAATGTCAGGAAAACTTCACCAAATTTGGACTATTTTATCCAAAATTACAACATTGTACAACATATGTTACAAGCAACAAAGCAGGCATATACAGACCTATAGACCGGCTATAGCTAAACATGCCAACTGTGCTATCGTGAATTGCAATATTAATCTCTCTTAAAATGTTTTCATCAACTTGTTTAAAAATGTATCAAATTATTATGTTTTCAATGTATTTCTGATCGAAGCTCTGAAGAAGTTTCTGACCTATTCCTGTACCAATACTTTTATAAACGGAATAAAGATTCAATGGTGAAAATTGGACGGGAAATTGGACTATTGTAGAATAGTAATTCACACAGCGCCGTATGGTGTGGTTTTAAAACCTTTCTGTTTGTAAACTTTCTTTTATATTAAGATTAATTTGACCGTCAGCTTCGTCTGAGAATAATTGTCATGATGTTTTAGCTGATTAAAAATATTAAATACGAATGTATGCAAATAGAGCCGCAATTCCCGCTCCTCCTCTCATTGCCACCAGCCAGCGCCACCAGCGCTGGTTCCTCAAGTTTCCGCTGGGAGCGCCACCAGCGTGTGACGTCACGCTCATGCGTGAAGCAATGGCTGGCTGTAGGAAGTAGCGAGAAACTGTAAATTTACCCTCAAATATCTGCCTAAAATTCCATGTGATTACCTTAAACCCCCGGCACATCTACCGCCGGTTACAGGAAGGCTAGGGCAAGGAGACAATGAGTGCCATAGCTACGCGAATTTTGCGCTGATGAAGAATTTGTGATTTCTTCCTCCCACCAAAGCGAATCAGTCTCACATAGAAAATGGCGACGGCGGCGGCGGGGCCCCCCAAAGCCAAGGAACATGTCCGAATACAAGAGCCCGGTAAGCCTTTTCTTCTCTATATATTCGTAAATAACGAAGGACTTTTGTAGATAAAATGTTTGCTGACCGATGTATGGTGTTTGTGCGTGGCTGGAAGTTTGTGAATAAGAGAAATTAGCTGATGTTCCAGAGACTACTTCATCTCGGGTGTCTGTGAGACTGTCAGTGTTGACAGGAGTCTGGGGAGATAATGTTGTGAATTATTTTGTGTTTACTTGTCCTTGGGAGCCTCAGAATCCTCTACCTAAGCTGTGAATGAATGGGTGTGCTGAGGTTTAAGGGACAGAGGTGGAATTATGGAGAGAAATAGGAGTAGTGGGTGATATTTGGGGGGCTAGACTTACGTAATTTTGTCTGAGACAGTGACTGTGACTGAGAGAGAAGATGGAGGAGGAGTCGGGAGAGGGTGATGGGAGGAAGGAAGAATTATCATTATTGTTTTATTCATACCCACCTTATTATCATGGAGGTACGGGGATACACATTTCTCCGTGAAGGAGTTGTTAGTTATTTCTTGATATATTGATGTATGTGCAAGAAGTGAGCTATATTATAGAGTAACCACTCGAGTCTGGCAAGACTACTTTCTCTTGTTATTGTCACTATTGTGTATTGTATTGTCACTATTTAAAAGGAAGAGGGGAGGGGGTGTAGGGGTAACCGTCGCCCTAGACCTAGAGACACGAGTGCCATTTTGACAGTCTAGTAATTAGTAGCAATTGCTCCCTTTTGATATCTTGAAGATGTCTTATATTGGTGAACATTTCTCATAAATTTACCCATCGTATAATTGTCACATTAATAACATTAATAAAATTGCAAATAATCGAAAGTATACATGTAAGCTATGTATATTGTTTATTTCCAGTTTTTACTAGATACATTTCAACAAATACTATTATTCCTGGAAATGAGTGTCCTCCTTCTATGTCAGACAACCATAGCTCTTCCAGGGGTCCCTACCGCACTAAATTAACATATAATATATAATATAATTATATGAGCACATGCTAGGATCAGTTAGGCTGAACATAAATGTGCATTGTATCTCTAAACTCTTGAGCTTGTAGTCTATCCACTTCTCAATATACCCCCATGTTTTATTCTATAATTATACTGTTAGTGGGAGAGACAGACATACCAACAGTCAGTGGGAGGGACAGGAGAGAGGATTATTTAATCAGAGACTGAGAGCGAGTGAGAGGAGAGAGACAAGAGACAGAGGTGTATGATATAGAAGGGGGAGGAGATGTTAGAGGGAGGTGTATGGTATAGAAGGGGGAGGAGATGTTAGAGGGAGGTGTATGGTATAGAAGGGGGAGGAGATGTTAGAGGGAGGTGTATGGTATAGAAGGGGGTGATGTTAGAGGGAGGTGTATGGTATAGAAGGGGAGATGTTAGAGGGAGGTGTATGATATAGAAGGGGGAGGTGATGTTAGAGGGAGGTGTATGGTATAGAAGGGGGTGATGTTAGAGGGAGGTGTATGATATAGAAGGGGGAGGTGTATGGTATAGAAGGGGGAGGAGATGTTAGAGGGAGGTGTATGGTATAGAAGGGGAGATGTTAGAGGGAGGTGTATGATATAGAAGGGGAGATGTTAGAGGGAGGTGTATGGTATAGAAGGGGGAGGTGATGTTAGAGGGAGGTGTATGGTATAGAAGGGGGAGGAGATGTTAGAGGGAGGTGTATGGTATAGAAGGGGAGATGTTAGAGGGAGGTGTATGATATAGAAGGGGGAGGAGATGTTAGAGGGAGGTGTATGGTATAGAAGGGGGAGGAGATGTTAGAGGGAGGTGTATGGTATAGAAGGGGAGATGTTAGAGGGAGGTGTATGGTATAGAAGGGGGAGGTGATGTTAGAGGGCGGTGTATGGTATAGAAGGCGGAGATGTTAGAGGGAGGTGTATGGTATAGAAGGGGAGATGTTAGAGGGAGGTGTATGATATAGAAGGGGGAGGTGATGTTAGAGGGAGGTGTATGGTATAGAAGGGGGTGATGTTAGAGGGAGGTGTATGATATAGAAGGGGGAGGTGTATGGTATAGAAGGGGGAGGAGATGTTAGAGGGAGGTGTATGGTATAGAAGGGGAGATGTTAGAGGGAGGTGTATGATATAGAAGGGGAGATGTTAGAGGGAGGTGTATGATATAGAAGGGGGAGGAGATGTTAGAGGGAGGTGTATGGTATAGAAGGGGGAGGTGATGTTAGAGGGAGGTGTATGGTATAGAAGGGGGAGGAGATGTTAGAGGGAGGTGTATGGTATAGAAGGGGAGATGTTAGAGGGAGGTGTATGATATAGAAGGGGGAGGAGATGTTAGAGGGAGGTGTATGGTATAGAAGGGGGAGGAGATGTTAGAGGGAGGTGTATGGTATAGAAGGGGAGATGTTAGAGGGAGGTGTATGGTATAGAAGGGGGAGGTGATGTTAGAGGGCGGTGTATGGTATAGAAGGGGGAGATGTTAGAGGGAGGTGTATGATATAGAAGGGGGAGGTGTATGGTATAGAAGGGGGAGGAGATGTTAGAGGGAGGTGTATGGTATAGAAGGGGAGATGTTAGAGGGAGGTGTATGATATAGAAGGGGAGATGTTAGAGGGAGGTGTATGGTATAGAAGGGGGAGGTGATGTTAGAGGGAGGTGTATGGTATAGAAGGGGGAGGAGATGTTAGAGGGAGGTGTATGGTATAGAAGGGGAGATGTTAGAGGGAGGTGTATGATATAGAAGGGGGAGGAGATGTTAGAGGGAGGTGTATGGTATAGAAGGGGGAGGAGATGTTAGAGGGAGGTGTATGGTATAGAAGGGGAGATGTTAGAGGGAGGTGTATGGTATAGAAGGGGGAGGTGATGTTAGAGGGCGGTGTATGGTATAGAAGGCGGAGATGTTAGAGGGAGGTGTATGGTATAGAAGGGGAGATGTTAGAGGGAGGTGTATGATATAGAAGGGGGAGGTGATGTTAGAGGGAGGTGTATGGTATAGAAGGGGGTGATGTTAGAGGGAGGTGTATGATATAGAAGGGGGAGGTGTATGGTATAGAAGGGGGAGGAGATGTTAGAGGGAGGTGTATGGTATAGAAGGGGAGATGTTAGAGGGAGGTGTATGATATAGAAGGGGAGATGTTAGAGGGAGGTGTATGGTATAGAAGGGGGAGGTGATGTTAGAGGGAGGTGTATGGTATAGAAGGGGGAGGAGATGTTAGAGGGAGGTGTATGGTATAGAAGGGGAGATGTTAGAGGGAGGTGTATGATATAGAAGGGGGAGGAGATGTTAGAGGGAGGTGTATGGTATAGAAGGGGGAGGAGATGTTAGAGGGAGGTGTATGGTATAGAAGGGGAGATGTTAGAGGGAGGTGTATGGTATAGAAGGAGGAGGAGATGTTAGAGGGAGGTGTATGGTATAGAAGGGGGAGGAGATGTTAGAGGGAGGTGTATGATATAGAAGGGGGAGGAGATGTTAGAGGGAGGTGTATGATATAGAAGGGGGAGGTGATGTTAGAGGGAGGTGTATGGTATAGAAGGGGGAGGAGATGTTAGAGGGAGGTGTATGGTATAGAAGGGGAGATGTTAGAGGGAGGTGTATGGTATAGAAGGGGGAGATGTTAGAGGGAGGTGTATGGTATAGAAGGGGGAGGTGATGTTAGAGGGAGGTGTATGGTATAGAAGGGGGAGATGTTAGAGGGAGGTGTATGGTATAGAAGGGGGAGATGTTAGAGGGAGGTGTATGGTATAGAAGGGGGAGATGTTAGAGGGAGGTGTTAGATATAGAAGGGGGAGGAGATGTTAGAGGGAGGTGTATGGTATAGAAGGGGGAGGAGATGTTATAGGGAGGTGTATGGTATAGAAGGGGGAGGAGATGTTAGAGGGAGGTGTATGGTATAGAAGGGGGAGGTGATGTTAGAGGGAGGTGTATGGTATAGAAGGGGGAGATGTTAGAGGGAGGTGTATGATATAGAAGGGGGAGGTGATGTTAGAGGGAGGTGTATGGTATAGAAGGGGGAGGAGATGTTAGAGGGAGGTGTATGGTATAGAAGGGGGAGGAGATGTTAGAGGGAGGTGTATGGTATAGAAGGGGGAGGAGATGTTAGAGGGAGGTGTATGGTATAGAAGGGGGAGGAGATGTTAGAGAGAGGTGTATGGTATAGAAGGGGGAGGTGATGTTAGAGGGAGGTGTATGGTATAGAAGGGGGAGGAGATGTTAGAGGGAGGTGTATGGTATAGAAGGGGGAGGAGATGTTAGAGGGAGGTGTATGGTATAGAAGGGGGAGGAGATGTTAGAGAGAGGTGTCTAACAAGTGTCCTCATGGTACACTCATGACCTTATCTCTGCTTATCTTGTGTGTGTACACATAGCTCTGTGGAGGGACGGGGGGGGGAGGGGGGGGGGGGAGGGGGGATGTTCAGATATACACGACCCTCACTATATTAACTCAGCAGAGCCTATACTTTCACCCTAATGATATTCATGCTTCTTCAACTGTTATTGCATTTATTACATGATGAATGTAAAATATGGTCAGCCTGATAATGTGATTATATCTCAATGAATCGTTCAAATATAACTTGCCCAAGATTAGTCCAAGTCTTTGGTGAAAATATATTTTGAGGAATTTGGACCATGTAAAAGCACAGTTTAGTATTCGAGTTGAATGTGTATGTGCTAGTTGGGTGGATGGAATACAAACTTGTTCAAGTTAGTCTTAATGATGACATGTTGCATACTGCTGTCTGTACTGTTGCATACTGCTGTCTGTAATGTTGCATACTGCTGTTTGTAATGTTGCATACGGCTGTCTGTACTGTTGCATACTGCTGTCTGTAATGTTGCATACTGCTGTCTGTAATGTTGCATACTGCTGTCTGTAATGTTGCATACTGCTGTTTGTAATGTTGCATACTGCTGTCTGTACTGTTGCATACTGCTGTCTGTAATGTTGCATACTGCTGTCTGTAATGTTGCATGCTGCTGTCTGTAATGTTGCATACTGCTGTCTGTAATGTTGCATACGGCTGTCTGTAATGTTGCATGCTGCTGTCTGTAATGTTGCATGCTGCTGTCTGTAATGTTGCATACTGCTGTCTGTAATGTTGCATACGGCTGTCTGTAATGTTGCATACTGCTGTCTGTAATGTTGCATACTGCTGTCTGTAATGTTGCATACTGCTGTCTGTAATGTTGCATACGGCTGTCTGTAGTGTTGCATGCTGCTGTCTGTATCTATTTGGGTAACAGTATGTCTGACAATGTCGAAGTCCTTATTCAGAGATTGTTACATAACATTGAATGTGATGGACAAGACATTCTAGGTTGAAGTTCAGTTAGCAGTTCATATTCAATTTTGCTTTCGTATTGATGGGATTGTATTTAGTTTATTATTCAACAAAGGAATTTAAAGATATGTAATTTATGTAATTTATCATTACTGTGCTGTGGTTATCCAGCTGATTTAAAACTACAGAAAGGGTAGACAGAAAATGAGAAATATTATATTATTACTGCATTAATTCAAGGCAGCAACAAATATATCTGGAGATGGAGATGGATTATTTTGAAGAAAAATATTTACCCTATAAATTTATTGCATTAATTTCTATACACCACAACATTTGTTTACATAATCTACGAAGAAATTAAAATACATTATTGCACTGAGGTGAAAAGGATAAAAAGTATCTTTGTTACTGTTGTTGGTGTTTAACAGGTCAGGGCTCGAAAAAAACCTACGTTTACTTGACCGGGGCAAGTAAAAAATGTCTCTGGGCAAGTTAAATTTAAAGTTAGTTGCCCAATTGGGCAAGTGGAAATCTCTACGGCGCCGATTTCAAACCCCTGTTGTGATGTCTACTTACAATGAAACAAGATACATACAGATCAGTGGGATTTCGTTTATAATTCTGCAAATAAATTTGGGCAAGTGAAAAATGATGTTGGGCAAGTAAATCTTGGCTGCCTCTTGCCCAATGGGCAAGTGAAGTTGGTAGGTTTTTTTCGAGCCCTGCAGGTAATTTAATCTCTCTTGTAATATCTTTAGTCATTGAAGAACTAATAGTTCAGGGTAAAAATGCAGAGTTTGTTGGTAATGGTTGTTGGTTTGTTTATGTAAATTGATACCCCTTGAATTGTACAGTGGAACCTCACATAAAGACTACCTCTCTATAGAGACCACCCCTCTATTATATATACAGTAGAACCTCACATAAAGACCATCTCATTATAGAGACCACCCCTCTATTATATATACAGTGGAACCTCATATAAAGACTACCTCTCTATAGAGACCACCCCTCTATTATATATACAGTAGAACCTCGCATAAAGACCACCTCTCTATAGAGACCACCCCTCTATTATATATACAGTGGAACCTCACATAAAGACCACCTCTCTATAGAGACCACCCCTCTATTATATATACAGTGGAACCTCACATAAAGACCACCTCTCTATAGAGACCACCCCTCTATTATATATACAGTGGAACCTCACACACTGACCACCTCTCTATAGAGACCACCCCTCTATTATATATACAGTAGAACCTCACATAAAGACAACCTCTCTATAGAGACCACCCCTCTATTAAGACCAGTTTTTCTCAGTCCCGAATTGCTTCCAAGGGTGGTCTCAATAGAGAGATTCCACTGTAGTTGGAAGATAGTTGAATCCTAAAATGACCTGGGTTTAGAGCTAGTTTGACTCTGCTAGCCGCACTTCATCTTTTATATACTGTGGTGGTGCTTGTCACTGTTTGGATGAAGCTATTTATTTAGCAATTACATGAACAGTTGCAAAGGGAACCTCACATAAAGACCACCTTGTTATAGAGACCACCCCTCTATTAAGACCAGTTTTCCCAGTCCCGAATTATTCCCTCTTATTAGCTTTAGAGCCCTCTAAAGAGACCACCTCGCTAAGGGACCAACAATAATTCAGTCCCAAGGGCGGTCTCAATAGAGAGGTTCCACTGTACCTAGTTCACCTGTAGGGTGGGGGTAGCTTTACCTAGTTCACCTGTGTGTCTGTGGGGGGGGGGGGGGCGAGGGTACTACCTCATGATACAACCTATATGACTCTTACTCTTCTTTTTCCAATATTTATTTTTATTTTTTCTCTATTTTCAGTGAAGGAGAAGGAGAAGCCGCGACCCCCTCCACTGGATGTAAGTAATCGCTAGCGTCTTGTTGTTTTGTATTTCATTTATTTTGTATTTTTATACTCAGCTGTAAAACCAAAAGGACGGGAGTCTGCTGCTGCTGTTCAAATTTACGTTCTCCAAATAAACATATAAATTTACATTCTCCAAATTAACATATAAATTTACATTCTCCAAATAAACGTATAATAATATGAATATTTCATTTATGAATGTGTTCCAGCTCCTTAAGGTTAATTAACTTTCATGGCATTTCATATTTATTTTTTCTAAATAGACTTTAAAATAATTCTTCCAAAATGTTTTTTTTTTATAAAAGCAGAGGCTGATTCTCAATCATTAAACATAATCATAAATTAATGGGTTTTAATGGAACAATATATTATATCCGCTTAATAATATCCTCTCAGCAGAGCAGAATGTGTTTGTAACATAATAGTTAGGCCAAAAGAAAGAAAAAAATATGTGCGTTTCCGATTTACCCCTTCCCCCCCCCCCCCCCCCCCCCATCTCGAAAAACGTTCCCTTACCTAAAAAAAAATCTTGACCATGCCACTGTTTTTTAATAAAAGCTGGAAACTAACCCGAAACAGTCAAAAAGCACAATTTCCTGGTTTAAAACAACTATTGTTATGAAATAGACATTTCTTTAGGTCACTGGAAGGTGGTTTCCTTTAAAAAAAAATCCCCCCCCCCCCCCTATCTAGTTTTCAGCCAGATAAATCGGAAACACGCCTATATATTTTTTGGCCTTAGCAAGTTCTACCAGAAACGAATAGTTACAAGGATTGACTTTAAAGTTGCATGGCCATAGAGTATCTTGAAGTTAAACGCAAAGAAAATTTGAAAATATACTGCATCACCATAGAGTAAATAGTGAAACAATGCCGCAGACACATGTATGTACAACTGTGTCAGTCAGTCGCGGGGGGTTGGGGGGAGAGGTGTCTATCTCTTATTATCAGCCTTTCAATTCTGGAACTACAGTTTTTAAGATTTGTAATAAACATAATATTTCCCCACAATAACCTGACAAATGGTACACTAGTGAACATGTTTAGTTATACTGAGTTCTGGCCCCAAGTCTCTTGCTTCATGCCTACATCACATATACACATACAACTCAGCGCATCACACTATGCCCAGTATTTAGTCCTAGAAGTGAATTATTCCTCAATGACTGGGCCTAGCGCCAGCTTGTATGTAGATAGTGTGCTATAGGCGACCCATGAACCCCAGCAGCTCCCGCAGGTTCATGTATAGCAGCCTTATGAGTACTGGCTGCTGCTGCTGAGTAGCACAGGTAGATTTGGCTCTTTGTCTCATGTATCACAGCTCTATGTCATTATGCTGCTGCTATGTGTTAACATGAGTTACGGCTATATATCATTGGTACAGACTGGACTCATGTTACGGCTCTACGTTACGGCCTGTACCATGGGTATATATATGCCAGGCTCCATGTTACAGCTCTACGTTACGGCCTGTACCATGGGTATATATATGCCAGGCTCCATGTTACGGCTCTACGTTACGGCCTGTACCATGGGTATATATATGCCAGGCTCCATGTTACGGCTCTACGTTACGGCCTGTACCATGGGTATATATATGCCAGGCTCCATGTTACGGCTCTACGTTACGGCCTGTACCATGGGTATATATATATATATGTCAGGCTCCATGTTACGGCTCTACGTTACGGCCTGTACCATGGGTATATATATATGCCAGGCTCCATGTTACGGCTCTACGTTACGGCCTGTACCATGGGTATATATATGCCAGGCTCCATGTTACAGCTCTACGTTACAGCCTGTACCATGGGTATATATATGCCAGGCTCCATGTTACAGCTCTACGTTACGGCCTGTACCATGGGTATATATATGCCAGGCTCCATGTTACAGCTCTACGTTACGGCCTGTACCATGGGTATATATATGCCAGGCTCCATGTTACGGCTCTACGTTACGGCCTGTACCATGGGTATATATATGCCAGGCTCCATGTTACGGCTCTACGTTACGGCCTGTACCATGGGTATATATATATATATATGCCAGGCTCCATGTTACGGCTCTACGTTACGGTCTGTACCATGGGTATATATATGCCAGGCTCCATGTTACAGCTCTACGTTACGGCCTGTACCATGGGTATATATATGCCAGGCTCCATGTTACGGCTCTACGTTACGGCCTGTACCATGGGTATATATATGCCAGGCTCCATGTTACGGCTCTACGTTACGGCCTGTACCATGGGTATATATATATATATATGCCAGGCTCCATGTTACGGCTCTACGTTACGGTCTGTACCATGGGTATATATATGCCAGGCTCCATGTTACAGCTCTACGTTACGGCCTGTACCATGGGTATATATATATACCAGGCTCCATGTTACAGCTCTACGTTACGGCCTGTACCATGGGTATATATATATGCCAGGCTCCATGTTACAGCTCTACGTTACGGCCTGTACCATGGGTATATATATATGCCAGGCTCCATGTTACAGCTCTACGTTACGGCCTGTACCATGGGTATATATATATATGCCAGGCTCCATGTTACGGCTCTACGTTACGGTCTGTACCATGGGTATATATATATGCCAGGCTCCATGTTACAGCTCTACGTTACGGCCTGTACCATGGGTATATATATGCCAGGCTCCATGTTACGGCTCTACGTCACGGCCTGTACCATGGGTATATATATATATGCCAGGCTCCATGTTACGGCTCTACGTTACGGCCTGTATGCCAGATATCCTTGCTTACTGTGTGTGACTCATGCTCTGTGTTGTTTGCCTCATCAAGGACGGCACCGTGAGGACACAACACAAAACTTCCACATCAGAGTCGGACCCTGCCAACCGACCTCGACTAGTAAGTTGTAGAGCACTGCCTTGTAAGCTGCTTGTAACCTTGGTGTAGTAACCGTGGTGATATGTGAGGCTGTGGTATTGTGCTTTTATCTCTTGTCACACTCCTACCTGCCTACCCCCCTCCCCCCCCCCATCTGCCTCCATTCTACCTCCAACCCCTGCCTCCAAGTTATAAACATACATTCTACCCCCCACCCCTGCCTCCAAGTTATAAACATACATTCTACCCCCCCCCCCTGCCTCCAAGTTATAAACATACATTCTACCCCCCCCCCCCCTGCTTCCAAGTTATAAATATACATTCTACCCACCCACCCCTGCCTCCAAGTTATAAACATACATTCTACCCCCCCCTGCCTCCAAGTTATAAACATACATTCTACCCCCCCCCCTGCTTCCAAGTTATAAACATACATTCTACCCACCCACCCCTGCCTCCAAGTTATAAACATACATTCTACCCCCCCCCCCTGCTTCCAAGTTATAAATATACATTCTACCCACCCACCCCTGCCTCCAAGTTATAAACATACATTCTACCCCCACCCCTGCCTCCCAGTTATGAACATACATTCTACCCCCCCCCCTGCCTCCAAGTTATAAATATACATTCTACCACCCCCCCACCCCTGCCCCCAAGTTATAAACATACATTCTACCCCCCCCCCCCTGCTTCCAAGTTATAAATATACATTCTACCACCCCCCCACCCCTGCCTCCAAGTTATAAACATACATTCTACCCCCACCCCTGCCTCCCAGTTATGAACATACATTCTACCCCCACCCCCCCTGCCTCCAAGTTATAAACATACATTCTACCCCCCCCTGCCCCCAAGTTATAAACATACATTCTACCCCCCCCCCTGCCCCCAAGTTATAAACATACATTCTACCCCCCCTGCCCCCAAGTTATAAACATACATTCTACCCCCACCCCTGCCTCCAAGTTATAAACATACATTCTACCCCCCCTGCCCCCAAGTTATAAACATACATTCTACCCCCCACCCCTGCCTCCAAGTTATAAACATACATTCTACCCCCACCCCCCACCCCTGCCTCCAAGTTATAAATATACATTCTACCCCCCCCCCCTGCCTCCAAGTTATAAACATACATTCTACCCCCCCCCCTGCCTCCAAGTTATAAACATACATTCTACCCCCCCCCCCTGCCTCCAAGTTATAAACATACATTCTACCCCCCCCCCCTGCTTCCAAGTTATAAACATACATTCTACCCACCCACCCCTGCCTCCAAGTTATAAACATACATTCTACCCCCCCCCCCCTGCTTCCAAGTTATAAATATACATTCTACCCACCCACCCCTGCCTCCAAGTTATAAACATACATTCTACCCCCACCCCTGCCTCCCAGTTATGAACATACATTCTACCCCCCCCCCCCTGCCTCCAAGTTATAAACATACATTCTACCCCCCCCCCTGCCCCCAAGTTATAAACATACATTCTACCCCCCCTGCCCCCAAGTTATAAACATACATTCTACCCCCACCCCTGCCTCCAAGTTATAAACATACATTCTACCCCCCACCCCTGCCTCCAAGTTATAAACATACATTCTACCCCCCACCCCTGCCTCCAAGTTATAAACATACATTCTACCCCCACCCCCCACCCCTGCCTCCAAGTTATAAATATACATTCTACCCCCCCCCCTGCCTCCAAGTTATAAACATACATTCTACCCCCCCCCCCTGCCTCCAAGTTATAAACATACATTCTACCCCCCCCCCCTGCCTCCAAGTTATAAACATACATTCTACCCCCCCCCCTGCCCCCAAGTTATAAACATACATTCTACCCCCCCTGCCCCCAAGTTATAAACATACATTCTACCCCCACCCCTGCCTCCAAGTTATAAACATACATTCTACCCCACCCCTGCCTCCAAGTTATAAACATACATTCTACCCCCCCCCCCTGCCCCCAAGTTATAAACATACATTCTACCCCCCCCCTGCCCCCAAGTTATAAACATACATTCTACCCCCCCTGCCCCCAAGTTATAAACATACATTCTACCCCCACCCCTGCCTCCAAGTTATAAACATACATTCTACCCCCCCCCTCCTGCCCCCAAGTTATAAACATACATTCTACCCCCCCCCTGTCTGCCTCCATTCTACCCCCCCCCCTGCCCCCAAGTTATAAACATACATTCTACCCCCCACCCCTGCCTCCAAGTTATAAACATACATTCTACCCCCCCCCCCCCCCATGCCTCCAAGTTATAAACATACATTCTACCCCCCCCCTGCCTTCAAGTTATAAACATACATTCTACCCCCCACCCCCCTGCCTCTAAGTTATAAACATACATTCTACCCCACCCCGCCCCCCTGCCTCCAAGTTATAAACATACATTCTACCCCACCCCTGCCTCCAAGTTATAAACATACATTCTACCCCCCCCCCCTGCCTCCAAGTTATAAACATACATTCTACCCCCCACCCCCCCTGCCTCCAAGTTATAAACATACATTCTACCCCCCCACCCCCTGCCTCTAAGTTATAAACATACATTCTACCCCCCCCCCCCTGCCTCCAAGTTATAAACATACATTCTACCCCCACCCCTGCCTCCAAGTTATAAACATACATTCTACCCCCCCCTGCCTCCAAGTTATAAACATACATTCTACCCCCCCCCCCCCTGCCTCCAAGTTATAAACATACATTCTACCCCCACCCCTGCCTCCAAGTTATAAACATACATTCTACCCCCCCCCCCCTGCCTCCAAGTTATAAACATACATTCTACCCCCCCCCCCCTGCCTCCAAGTTATAAACATACATTCTACCCCCCCCCCCCTGCCTCCAAGTTATAAACATACATTCTACCCCCCACCCCTGCCTCCAAGTTATAAACATACATTCTACCCCCCACCCCTGCCTCCAAGTTATAAACATACATTCTACCCCCCATGCCTCCAAGTTATAAACATACATTCTACCCCCCACCCCCTGCCTCCAAGTTATAAACATACATTCTACCCCCCACCCCTGCCTCCAAGTTATAAACATACATTCTACCCCCACCCCTGCCTCCAAGTTATAAACATACATTCTACCCCCCCCCCCTGCCTCCAAGTTATAAACATACATTCTACCCCCCATGCCTCCAAGTTATAAACATACATTCTACCCCCCCACCCCCTGCCTCCAAGTTATAAACATACATTCTACCCCCCACCCCTGCCTCCAAGTTATAAACATACATTCTACCCCCCATGCCTCCAAGTTATAAACATACATTCTACCCCCCCCCCCCCTGCCTCCAAGTTATAAACATACATTCTACCCCCCCCTGCCTCTAAATTATAAACATACATTCTTCCCCCCCCCCCTTCCTCCCTGCCTCTAAGTTATAAACATACATTATGCTTATTTTTATAATTGTGTATTCAGTACCAGCACTTAAAGCCATTTTAACACCAATTAATCCTTTTCATCTAAATTTCAAGTAATTAATATATACTGTATTTCCTTGGAATTACCGCCTCCCTTCCTCCCTGCCTCTAAGTTATAAACATACATTATGCTTATTTTTATAATTGTGTATTCAGTACCAGCACTTAAAGCCATTTTAACACCAATTAATCCTTTTCATCTAAATTTCAAGTAATTAATATATACTGTATTTCCTTGGAATTACCGCCTCCCGGCGCTTATTCACTCGAGAACTTTTTACCTGGCGTTAAATCAAGACCCAGCGGTTATTCAAATATAGAACTTAATGCATTTCCACTGAAAAAGCATACTTAACCCTGGCACTAATTGAAGAGGTATTTCAAGGAAATCCGTAGTATAAATTACTAAGTGTAGAATACATAGGAAAATATGCTAAAATATAGGATTGTTTTGAAATATAGAAATAAAGGGACGATATGAGGCCATCTGTGGTCGCTGAGCAAAACATATCGCTTCTTTTGCTGAAACGCCATTTAAAGATTTTCAGTAAATGATGTGAGGTTTCAATGTCCTTCATGCTAGTTTGCTAATGTCAGGGCTTGGAAAAAATCTACCAACTTCACTTGCCGCCCACTGGGAAAGTAGCCGCCAGGGTTCACTTGCCCAACATTATTTTTCACTTGCCCAGATTCATTTGCACAATTAAGATTCAAAAACACACCGATCTAACGTATAATTTCTATTAACAAAATATTTAATGGCATGTTGCCTTACCAAAAAACTTATGTTTATTCTATTATTTGTATTTTATTAACAGATATTTTTACCAATCGGTGGCATTTGATTGTTCTGTGGTACATTTTTGGGGTTCAATGAATCTAGTCAGCAAGATAAATTTCCCATTATGAAACCCTGATAATGTACCTCAATGTTATCTCATATTTTTCCCCTACGATTTTCACTTGCCCAATCTTGGGCAACTAGCATTAAATTTTACTTGCCCAGAGACATTTTTTAGTTACCCCAGGCAAGTAAATATTCAAGCCCTGTAATGTTTTTTCGAGCCCTGGCTTGTGTCTGACAAATGGTCTGTGTGCGGCTGGTTTACACAGGCCATATTAGTCTGTGTGCGGCTGGTTTACACAGGCCATATTAGTCTGTGTGCGGCTGGTTTACACAGGCCATATTAGTCTGTGTGCGGCTGGTTTACACAGGCCATATTAGTCTGTGTGCGGCTGGTTTACACAGGCCATATTGGCCTGCGTCTGTGTTTGAGGAACACTGATCCATGGACAATGGGAGGTTTTCTGAAGTTGCGGCTTGTGCCCAGTCCAACTGTTAAGTTTATGCTTCCTGCGGGTCTTACACTCCTGCATTTTGGAGCTATTTTTGCTCCTGTTAAATCCAGGTGCCACAATCTACATATAACTTTTCTAACTTTATCATTTTCTACCTTTCTTCCAAGTTATTGCATGTGTGTATATATTTTTTATCAAATACTAATTTTTTTTAAAGATTTATGTTATTTATTTTTATATTTCTTTCATCACAATCTACGCTATTTGATCTGCAATCCCATCTCCCATCTTTAGTTTAAGTTCCTCCAGTATTTCTCCTGTTTGTCCGTTGTCTCTAACTCTGCCCTCTCCTTGCCGCAGGTGAGCATGACGTCGACCAGCTCTGGACCCAAGACGCCGGGTGCCCTCACACCAAAGGGACATGAGCGTGACCGCAAGATTGGACATCGGCGCGTGGCCGAGGATGGACAGGTCACCTACAAGAAGGTACGCTGGTCTCCACCAGGGGGGGAGGGGGGGCATGTAGGGGCAAGTGATAACCTTGCTCCTCCCTATAGATATAATTTCCACCGGGGGGAGGGGGCATGTTTGCCCCTCCCCATAAATATAGTTTCAAAATATATTTAAGTGTTGCCAATTTGTAGAGTAAGAGTAGTGTTGGTGGAATTGAGGCTGTTTATAGGGTTGAACAGTTTTACTCCTTCGGTGTGTGTTCCACTATAGAACCTACTGAGCATTACCGTATAACCTCCACTATAGAACCCACTGAGCATTACCGTATAACCTCCACTATAGAACCTACTGAGCATTACCGTATAACCTCCACTATAGAACCCACTGAGCATTACCGTATAACCTCCACTATAGAACCCACTGAGCATTACCGTATAACCTCCACTATAGAGCCCACTGAGCATTACCGTATAACCTCCACTATAGAGCCCACTGAGCATTACCGTATAACCTCCACTATAGAGCCCACTGAGCATTACCGTATAACCTCCACTATAGAACCCACTGAGCATTACCGTATAACCTCCACTATAGAACCTACTGAGCATTACCGTATAACCTCCACTATAGAACCCACTGAGCATTACCGTATAACCTCCACTATAGAGCCCACTGAGCATTACCGTATAACCTCCACTATAGAGCCCACTGAGCATTACCGTATAACCTCCACTATAGAGCCCACTGAGCATTACCGTATAACCTCCACTATAGAACCCACTGAGCATTACCGTATAACCTCCACTATAGAACCCACTGAGCATTACCGTATAACCTCCACTATAGAGCCCACTGAGCATTACCGTATAACCTCCACTATAGAACCCACTGAGCATTACCGTATAACCTCCACTATAGAGCCCACTGAGCATTACCGTATAACCTCCACTATAGAACCCACTGAGCATTACCGTATAACCTCCACTATAGAACCCACTGAGCATTACCGTATAACCTCCACTATAGTGCCCACTGAGCCTGCTGTAATTCACTGTAGCATTACCGTATAACCTCCAATAATTGCCAGGATTCCAATAATGGCCGGTGATCTAATTACCGCCGGGGGATCAGTGATATTTGTTAATAGTCGTCAGGATTCTAATAAGTGCTAGGTGTGAATGTGGTAGTCCTGCCGACATGGTGAAAACTTTACAACTTTCACCAGTCCTCCAAAGGTTTCACCGGTCCTCCAAAGGTTTCACCAGTCCTCCAAAGGTTTCACCGGTCCTCCAAAGGTTTCACCGGTCCTCCAAAGGTTTCACCAGTCCTCCAAAGGTTTCACCAGTCCTCCAAAGGTTTCACCAGTCCTCCAAAGGTTTCACCGGTCCTCCAAAGGTTTCTCCAACGTTTCAAAGACCTTTTTCACTGGACAGTCGGACCAGTGAAACGGAAGTTTCACCGGTCCGACATGTCATTCATTGGTCAAGGACCACGGTCCAGCAGGTTTCGCCATGTCTGGTCCCTGTGTGGATGGTGGGGGTGGGAATGGTCATTTGACTCCTTGTGATGACCAACTCTCAATACAGTTACTAATGGCTACCCAATACTACCTTAATTATTTATTATTATTATAAAACTTTTATTCAATAAAACATGTACATTTCTGCTATGTTGTACTGAAGCAGAAAAGTCCTTCTCAGTGTTATGTAACTCTGAGTTCTTCCCGGGTTCCCTTCAGAAATTATATAAAAGGCAAATAGGATAGAATTCACAATTATAGACAATTACATTGTTTAGATACTAAGAATATAGAGTTGATCTGCTTTTAGAAAGAGAAAGAGATATCCTGGATATGAGTTCAGGCCACTTGTTAACAGGCTCTACTAACTGCCGGGGGCTCTACTAACTGCCGGGGGCTCTAATAACTGCCGGGGTAAGAAGGGGATTGACTTAATAGCCGCCCTGGGAATTATTGGAAGTTATACGGTATATATTCTCATGGCAACTAGAAGCTGAGGTTTGTTGCAGCAGTTGCACATGTTGTAACTACATCAACTCATAATATAACACAAGTTGGACACAAGTTTGTATTTCTCACTTCTCATGTGCTTCTCAACTCTGTTACTGCTGCAATTATTGTAGATGATACAACTTGCTGTATACAGCAGACATGACCTGTTGGACCGCCGTCCTTGACCGGGGAAACTTCAGTTTCACTGGTCCAACTGCCCAGTGAAGAAGGACCGGTGAAAGTTCTAAAGTTTTGGCCATGTCTGCATACAACATAATACTGTTACTCAATTCTTACTCAGTTGTTACTGCTAGCTTGTTTATGCTGTTACCATAGCAACCTCTGTGTAGGGGACGCTCACCTTGCCCACTGACGTGCAACCGTTTTGTTCTGCTGAATGTGCAACAGGTTTAGAGTGAAATTGTGACAGTAAATCCTGGTGACAGTGAACGCTGGACATGCGTCTCACAGCCTAATTATGTCTTTATGTGACGTCAGTCATGGGTTGTCAGGGCAAGGTGATTGTCAGTGACGTCATAGATGTGACGTCACGTCCCCCTA
Organism: Sthenelais limicola; assembly: GCA_942159475.1. Taxonomy (NCBI): domain Eukaryota; kingdom Metazoa; phylum Annelida; class Polychaeta; order Phyllodocida; family Sigalionidae; genus Sthenelais; species Sthenelais limicola. The sequence goes on along the minus strand of OW804094.1, from coordinate 159,433,185 downwards.
CTACTGAACCCTCATTACTCAGAGTGTGTTGGTAGAACCAGTTGTGTTAACAGTGTGAGATGCTGGTGTGTGTGTGTACGTGTGTACGTGTGTGTGTGTGTGTGTGTGTGTGTACGTCTGTGTGTGTGTATGGAGGGAGCGGGAATGGCTGAGTGTGTTAAATGTCTTAGATTGGTTGGGGGTCGGGGATCGGTTGCTTTACGCCCTGTTTTGACACCATACTTTTCGTATATATATTGGTCAGGGTGAGAGAGGAAACACGCTAACCGGATACAATACCCTGCTCTTTTCAAATATTAGCAATATTTCTTCTACATGCGTAAAGCAAGGCCGGCCTTGGGTAACCCAGTCAGCCTGCACTGGGTGGGAGGTGAATGATGCTTGTAGTAAGTCGATTCTAGGAAGCTCATAGTTTAAGAGTTCAATGCCATAATCACTATACGTCAGGGGGTGGGGGGGGGGACTACTGCTGGTAGTGTGTAGAAGGGCATCTAGCCCCACTCTGTATGGCCTCCAGCCTTGAGCTAAGGTCTATGACTAGTGGTGGCACCTAGTGGTGGTATGTGTAAGCTCTAGTGTGGGCGCTACAACCCAGGTGGCAGCACTAGACCGCCTCCAGGGTGTCAAGTCTTGCTTCATTGATCCACCACCACAGCACCACCTCTACCACCACCACTTCCAGCACCAAGCAGGAGAAACAGGAGGAGGAGGAGGAGGCAGTTCCTCCAGTATCACCTGTACGTGTAGTACACTGCAGGAAGGAGGAGGACATGACATACACGCTGAGGAACAGGAGGAGGAGACTTATATATAAGCCTTGTCTCTACCATACACACGTTATGGACTATTCTACCCACTAGACACATCATACACACGTTATGGGCTATCCTACCCACTAGACACATATCACACAACCTTCCATGTCACACTTGTCAGACAACAAACGCTATCTTCCAATGTGTCATTCATTGTCCAGGATCTAAGATGCCACCAGTGCCTGCTACACCTGGATGTAACCCTGGGTCTGTGTGTGCTACAGTGTGGCCTCATGCAAGGTCACATAAGCCTGCTGCTGGATGCAGTATACTTCCCTGTCCGTGGATAATCCCTGCTACACCCATGGAGGATATAGGTATCTACAGCTGGACCCTAATCCCCCAAACCTAGGGTTAAGGGTAGTTGTACTTGCCCCCCTCCCACTGCTAAAGAGTTAAATAGAAGGGTTATCGCTGTCGGTAGTTTTTACAGATACATTTCATATCAACCCTACATGTACCCATGCCTGACCTTACCGGTGGCCTTGACCCTGTGTGACCCCACCACTGCCGCCACCTAGCGTGTGTGGCGGTGATTAGAGAGGGCAGAAGGTGATTAACCTGAGTGCCACCAGGGGGCAGAGGTGGGGGCATAACAGTGAAGTTATAACGAGCCCTTAACCCTTGCATGCCGCATGGATTATTGACCAGTTATAGGCAATTACACTGGATGGGTATCAGAGACAGGAGGATAGACAGGACAGAGGAGAGGATAGAGAAATGTGAGGACAGACAGGTGTGAAGATAGAAAGGATAGAGAGATGTGAGGATAGAGAGGAGAGACAGGTGTTACGGTAGAAACGAGAGAGAGGAGAGAGAGGTGTTAGGGTAGAAAGGAGAGAGAGGTGTTAGGGTAGAGAGGAGAGACAGGTGTTAGGGTAGAAAGGAGAGAGAGGAGAGACAGGTGTTAGGGTAGAAAGGAGAGAGAGGTGTTAGGGTAGAAAGGAGAGAGAGGTGTTAGGGTAGAAAGGAGAGAGAGGAGAGAGAGGTGTTAGGGTAGAGAGGAGAGAGAGGTGTTAGGGTAGAGAGGAGAGACAGGTGTTAGGGTAGAGAGGAGAGACAGGTGTTAGGGTAGAGAGGAGAGAGAGGTGTTAGGGTAGAGAGGAGAGACAGGTGTTAGGGTAGAGAGGAGAGACAGGTGTTAGGGTAGAGAGGAGAGACAGGTGTTAGGGTAGAGAGGAGAGACAGCTGTTAGGGTAGAGAGGAGAGACAGGTGTTAGGGTAGAGAGGAGAGAGAGGTGTTAGGGTAGAGAGGAGAGAGAGATGTGAGGATAGAGAGGAGAGAGGGACAGTTATAGATGATTACAAAAGAAGGGTTTCAGATTATGTTTGGATAAGGACAGAGGAAAGGAGGATTTAGAGACAGAAGTGAGGCAGAAGTTTATATCTCTGTACATTCTACCAGTGACAGACAGAAACATGTATTGATGAATCAAATATTAGACAGATACATGTATTGATAGATCAAGTATTAGACAGATACATGTATTGATAGATCAAGTATTAGACAGGTACATGTATTGATAGATCAAGTATTAGACAGATACATGTATTGATAGATCAAGTATTAGACAGATACATGTATTGATAGATCAAATATTAGACAGACAGATACATGTATTGATAAATCAAGTATTAGACAGATACATGTATTGATAGATCAAGTATTAGACAGATACATGTATTGATAGATCAAGTATTAGACAGGTACATGTATTGATAGATCAAGTATTAGACAGATACATGTATTGATAGATCAAGTATTAGACAGATACATGTATTGATAGATCAAGTATTAGACAGATACATGTATTGATAGATCAAATATTAGACAGATACATGTATTGATAGATCAAATATTAGACAGATACATGTATTGATAGATCAAGTATTAGACAGATACATGTATTGATAGATCAAGTATTAGACAGATACATGTATTGATAGATCAAATATTAGACAGATACATGTATTGATAGATCAAGTATTAGACAGGTACATGTATTGATAGATCAAGTATTAGACAGATACATGTATTGATAGATCAAGTATTAGACAGGTACATGTATTGATAGATCAAGTATTAGACAGATACATGTATTGATAGATCAAGTATTAGACAGATACATGTATTGATAGATCAAGTATTAGACAGATACATGTATTGATAGATCAAATATTAGACAGATACATGTATTGATAGATCAAATATTAGACAGATACATGTATTGATAGATCAAGTATTAGACAGATACATGTATTGATAGATCAAGTATTAGACAGATACATGTATTGATAGATCAAGTATTAGACAGATACATGTATTGATAGATCAAGTATTAGACAGATACATGTATTGATAGATCACAGATAGGGTGAGGGATGGACAGGTGGGTACAGGTAGATGGGGGGAAATACTCCCACGTTAGCTAGCGGCGGCGGCGGTGGCGGCTGGCAGCACAGAGAGGCAGTGCATGACCTTGTGTGTGAGAGTCTGGTGGCTAATCCAGCTTGATCTAGGGATTATCTACAGCTCAGGGTGGAGGAGGAGATTACCCCCAACCCTGGCTGTCCTTGGTCTCCCTCCTCCACCTACTGTGGGGGTATATAGTATATATGCAGGGCCTATATGTGGGCTCTATACCACCTACTGTGGGGGTATATAGTATATATGCAGGGCCTATATGTGGGCTCTATACCACCTACTGTGGGGGTGTATAATATATATGCAGGGCCTATATGTGTGCTCTATACCACCTACTGTGGGGGTATATAATATATACTGTAAACGTATTAATGTTTGCGCAGTATTTATTTTTCGCGATTTTCGCAATTTAAATCCTGCGCAAAAGGTATAATTATTACATAAACAAGGCATGAGGCTTCCTTGCTGCGCAAATTTAAATCCATGTGAAAAGGTGTCAAAGTACTTAGTGCATGAAAATTTATCCGCGCGAAAATAAATACGTTTACAGTATGCAGGGCCTATATGTGTGCTATATACACCACCTCATGTTCTGTATTGGTAGTTATTACATATGTAGGTGGTTTCAGGGGTGCTATTTGAAAAGTGAAATAGCACATATGTGCTATTTGAGCCAAATATCCACAAGATTGATGGAAAGTGATGTTTAATACTATTAAAATCAAGTTCTTATTGATACCTAACAGCACTCTGTTCGGTTTGTAATTGATCAAGACGTTGGGTCAAATCACACTCCACCTTTGGGGTGTCGTGTGATTTGACCCAACGTCTCGATCGATTACAAACCTCCATTGTGCCATTAGGTATAATAATCCCTGTAGAGGAGCTACACCCACACACAACGCCACCTAGTGGACAAACACAAGACAAGACAAGGATCCGGTGTGCAAAAGCCCTGTGCCTGTCATAACGCAATACACTACAGACCCTACAGGTGGACATGTACCCAGCGTTAACTGTGCTATAGAGACAGGTGGACATATACCACACGTTAACTATAAGTGTTACTATAGAGACCTGTGCATGAGATATGGGCGGCTCCCCGCACCCGGTCACCACGATGAAGGCTAAACCTGAGGGGAACCCCATGCACCGTGTGCGCTCTGTACCTGTCATACTCAACCCTGACCAATGGAGACAACACCAACTGGTCGGACAGCGGGCCGGGGTGGTCTCGCCCACACACACTGCAACCTGCAGGGTGGGGCCGAGGGCCGGTGTGCTCTCACCCACACACACCACCTCCCATGGCAACAGGTTCAACACATGGAGTGTATCCCAGCATGCCTTGCATGGTGAGTGCAGGACTACGTCAGTGAGGGATTGTTGGTGTGCTGAATGTAGCGGTGGTACCACCGTCCCCCCGCGGTGCCACCCCGCTCACTCTGTCTCCACCTCTGCTCTACACCAACTCCCGGGTGCCTATGGACGTGCCTGGACCAGTGACAGTCTGTACCAGCATCCTGCACCTGCCCTGCACCACAGTGTATCAGCTATAGACAACCCTGGCCACGGTGCACCTGTAGGTGTACCCTCCCACCACAGTGCACCCTCCCCCTACCGTGTGTACCTCAGTCAACCCAGGCCTGCACCAGCACAGGGCGGCACTCAGCCTGTACTGGGGCATGGAGAGGATGCCTCCCTACTGTATGATGGGGTGCAGGGGGGTGGAGAGGAGGACCCCCACCCCTCCCCAGACTATGAGGGTTACTCTAGCAAGGGGCAGAGAGGACACTCCAGGGGTGGTGAGGGGCAGGGAGGACACTCCAGGGTTGGCGAGGATCCCTCACTGCTGAGTGTGTGGACGCTGGATGGACCACCAGTACGGGGCGTCAGTAAATCCATGTCCTTCTGGAGCTACGGAGAGATCCAGCGTGCAGCAGCGGGGGTGGAAGTGAGAGGCGGGGGACGGGCGCAGAACATTTATAGTATCTATGATGAAGAGGAGGTTAGAGGAAGAGGAGGAGGCGGCGGGTGGGAAGAGGACCTTCTCACCCCAATCACCCTCACGTGGCCGATGCCCAACATCACTGTAAGTCTGTACCAATAGTTACTGCTCTTTGTGAATACAATATATAGGCCTCACTATGTGTTTGTGAAAGGCAAGACTTGGGTAATTAGTGGGAAGGGTTGCTAGGAGAGAAGTATGAATGTCTGTGTGGTAATGTTTAAATGAGTATGAAAGTTAGTGGACATGAGTACACACACATACAGCTGTCTATGTTGGATTATTAACACTGCTTCACTTGTTCCATTTTACCCCTACTCCCCCTCCAATGTCACCCCTTGTTTCTCTCATATTGTCCCTTAGATCCATACTAGTTACATTGTCCCTAGTTACCCCCACATTGTCCCTAGTTACCCCCATGTTGCCCCTAGTTACCCCCATGTTGCCCCTAGTTACCTCCATGTTGCCCCTAGTTACCTCCACATTGTCCCTAGTTACCTCCACATTGACCCTAGTTACCTCCACATTGTCACTAGTTACCCCCACATTGTCCCTAGTTACCCCCACATTGTCCCTAGTTACCTCCACATTGACCCTAGTTACCTCCACATTGTCCCTAGTTACCTCCACATTGTCACTAGTTACCCCCACATTGTCCTTAGTTACCTCCACATTGACCCTAGTTACCTCCACATTGTCACTAGTTACCCCCACATTGTCCCTAGTTACCCCCACATTGTCCCTAGTTACCTCCACATTGACCCTAGTTACCTCCACATTGTCCCTAGTTACCTCCACATTGTCCCTAGTTACCTCCACATTGACCCTAGTTACCTCCACATTGTCCCTAGTTACCTCCACATTGACCCTAGTTACCTCCACATTGTCCCTAGTTACCTCCACATTGTCCCTAGTTACCTCCACATTGTCACTAGTTACCCCCACATTGTCCTTAGTTACCCCCACATTGTCCCTAATTACCTCCACATTGTCCTTAGTTACCCCCACATTGTCCCTAGTTACCTCCACATTGCCCCTAGTTACCCCCACATTGTCCCTAATTACCTCCACATTGTCCTTAGTTACCCCCACATTGCCCCTAGTTACCCCCACATTGCCCCTAGTTACCCCCACATTGTCCCTAATTACCTCCACATTGTCCTTAGTTACCCCCACATTGTCCCTAGTTACCTCCACATTGACCCTAGTTACCCCCACATTGCCCCTAGTTACCCCCACATTGACCCTAGTTACCCCCACATTGTCCCTAGTTACCTCCACATTGTCCTTAGTTACCCCACATTGACCCTAGTTACCCCACATTGTCCTTAGTTACCCCCACATTGCCCCTAGTTACCCCCACATTGTCCCTAGTTACCCCACATTGACCCTAGTTACCCCCATGTTGCCCCTAGTTACGCCCATGCTGCCCCTAGTTACCCCCATGTTGCCCCTAGTTACCTGCATATTGCCCCTAGTTACCCCCATGTTGCCCCTAGTTACCCCCACATTGCCCCTAGTTACCCCCATGCTGCCCCTAGTTACCTCCGTGTTTCTCCTAGTTACCCCCATGTTGCCCCTAGTTACCCCCACATTGCCCCTAGTTACCCACATATGAAGTGCTGTATACCACGGCTAGCTTACACCACCGACCCCTAGACCTATATATGTACAGGTGTTGTATAGACGTGGGGTGTGGCAGCCTTACCTGTACTGCTCCTCCAGGTATATATATATACCCCCTCCCACCTGCAGGGTTCTACCTGCCCCCAACCTGATGTACTAATGTCTTTAACACTTGCTGCATCTATGTTTCAGCTCCTTCCAGTTCCAGCCTCTCTCCCTGGTTATTCCTACCTATTAACCACCTTCCCTCCTCCCCCTCCTCCCCCTCCTCCCCCTCCTCCCCCTCCTCCCACTCCTCCCCCATCTCCTCATTGCAGCCCTACTTAGAAGCTTATGGAGAGATTCTATTTTGTATTAGACTTGTATCTCCCTTTCTCTCTCTTTCCCTCTGCAATTCCTCCCTGTTTCCTTACCCTTCCCCTGTATTGTACCCCCTCCCCCTGTTACCTTACCCCTTCCATGTCATGTCCCCCCCGTTACCTTACCCCTTCCATGTCATGTCCCCGTTACCTTACCCCTTCCATGTCATGTCCCCGTTACCTTACCCCTTCCATGTCATGTCCCCCCGTTACCTTACCCCTTCCATGTCATGTCCCCCTGTTACCTTACCCCTTCCATGTCATGTTACCTTACCCCTTCCATGTCATGTCCCCGTTACCTTACCCCTTCCATGTCATGTTACCTTACCCCTTCCATGTCATGTCCCCGTTACCTTACCCCTTCCATGTCATGTCCCCGTTACCTTACCCCTTCCATGTCATGTTACCTTACCCCTTCCATGTCATGTCCCCGTTACCTTACCCCTTCCATGTCATGTCCCCCTGTTACCTTACCCCTTCCATGTCATGTTATCTTACCCCTTCCATGTCATGTCCCCCCGTTACCTTACCCCTTCCATGTCATGTCCCCCGTTACCTTACCCCTTCCATGTCATGTCCCCGTTACCTTACCCGTTACCTTACCCCTTCCATGTCCCCCCGTTATCTTACCCCTTCCATGTCATGTCCCCCCGTTACCTTACCCCTTCCATGTCATGTCCCCGTCTACTTACCCCTTCCATGTCATGTCCCCGATGCTGTTTCCTTGCCTTGCAGTGTCCCCCACCAGCACAATAACTGTTATATAATGGTAACTGTTTCCATAGAAACCCACATCAGAGCTGAAGACGGCCATACAGCTGGGTTTAGGACAGAGTATCGGCAGTCTTGCCTCCAAGCCGCAGCGGGACGTACTCCACCAGGATTTTTCCATTGTAGAAAGTGTGTTTTTCCCCAGGTAAGCTTAAGAGCAGCGAGCGAGATAAAGTGTGTCTGTCTGTGTGTCTCTCCTCCAGAAACCCACGTCGGAGCTGATGGCTGCCATGCAGTTAGGCATCGGACAGAGTATCACCTCCCTCTCCACCAAACCCAAACGCGACTTGCTCTTGCAAGACTTTTCCATTGTTGAGACAGTGTTTTTCCCAAGGTAAGGGTGTGACGACGCGCTTATGTGCACCTCTCCTTCCTCTCTTCCTCCCCCTGTTCTCCCCGCTCTCACATGCAGAAGGGCAGGAAGAGCAGGAGGCAGGAAGGAAGGAAATTGTTCTATTTTCCCACTTTCTCTTTTCTTCTTTATCTTCACTTTTTATCGCTCACCTAGTTGTTCAGCTTTTGTCCACCAGGTGTATTTTGGTGCAGCCCTGTTGGTGGTTGTTGTATTTATTGCTCAGTAAGTATGAAGTTGGGGGCGGCGGGTGCTAGATAGCTGAAGAGTAGCGCCACACATTGACAATTTCTAAATTCTGGCAGGGCCCACTTTTGTAAGACTACACCTAGTTTGGACTTCCTGACACTAGGGGGAATCAGGGTTAGTTTGGACTTCCTGACACTAGGGGGATCAGGGGTTAGTTTGGACTTCCTGACACTAGGGGGATCAGGGGTTAGTTTAGCATTCCTGACACTAGGGGGAATCAGGGTTAGTTTGGACTTCCTGACACTAGGGGGAATCAGGGTTAGTTTGGACTTCCTGACACTAGGGGGATCAGGGGTTAGTTTGGACTTCCTGACACTAGGGGGATCAGGGGTTAGTTTAGACTTCCTGACACTAGGGGGAATCAGGGTTAGTTTGGACTTCCTGACACTAGGGTGGAATCAGGGTTAGTTTGGACTTCCTGACACTAGGGGGAACCAGGGTTAGTTTGGACTTCCTGACACTAGGGGGAACCAGGGTTAGTTTGGACTTCCTGACACTAGGGGGAATCAGGGTTAGTTAGGACTTCCTGACACTAGGGGGAATCAGGGTTAGTTTGGACTTCCTGACACTAGGGTGGAATCAGGGTTAGTTTGGACTTCCTGACACTAGGGGGAAACAGGCTTAGTTTGGACTTCCTGACACTAGGGGGAACCAGGCTTAGTTTGGACTTCCTGACACTAGGGGGAATCAGGGTTAGTTTGGACTTCCTGACACTAGGGGGAAACAGGCTTAGTTTGGACTTCCTGACACTAGGGGGAAACGGGCTTAGTTTGGACTTCCTGACACTAGGGGGAAACGGGCTTAGTTTGGACTTCCTGACACTAGGGGGAATCAGGGTTAGTTTAGCATTCCTGACACTAGGGGGAACCAGGGGTTAGTTTGGCATTCCTGACACTAGGTGGGGAAGTGGGGACATAGTTAAGACTTCCTGGCTTTCTCTATCTTGTCTATGGAGAACTTGGGACATTCACTGGGTTTCCCTGGTTACTGGGATGTAGTTGGGGCTTCCACAAGTGGTGAAGGAGTTGGGGATGTCAACCTCTGCCATTGGTATGGAGTGTCGTCAGTAGGATGCGGGGGAGGATGGAGACGCTATGTACTAATTGATGTACTAACAGCATGGTGTGGGGGTGGGGAGGGATCATGTACGGGGGAGGGGTAGATGTATATAGTCTGCTTGATAAGCAAGAGTGTGTGTGAGGTGTGAGGGCGGGGGGTAAGAGGGGTAAGGGCTTGTGTGATGTTCCACTAATTTCTGTTGCTGTTGTTGCATCTTGTTGGTTGTTGCACCATGTTGGTTGTTGTTGTTGCTGCATGTTGCATGGCTTGTACTACTGCATGTGGATATGCACCACTTGGTGTATGTCATGCTTGTATTTAATGCTCCCAGGTCCTGACCATCAGCGGGGACGTGGGGCCGCGGGGGGACTGCCCTCTCATCCCTAACCCCTTTCTTTATCTTCTCAGATATTTTCTCACTGACAAATGCAGAATTTTCAGTTTTTTCTAGCTCCTGGCAAAACAAAAGTATTATCCAGGGCCACTAAAACTATCTCAGTATTTGCCTGTTTGGCAGCAGCTGGTATAGAGCTAAAGTATTTATAGTGGGACAAAACTGGGCAATCGCTGTGTCATGGTCTGCATTAATCAACCACTACTCACCCACTCCCCGTGCCATGTTTAACACAATTTCCCTTCACTTTCTTTTGTGATATTTACAACAATATATAGTTAGCTTTCATGATAATGTAGTTAGCTTTCATGATAATGTAGTTAGGTTACATAATGCCAGAGAATGTTTGTAATTATTCCCCGCAAGTTCTCCTGTTCACCATTTCTCCATTAAACGGTTGCTTCTATTACCGGCAGATTGCTGCATGATATTTCCATTATACCAGATTAGCTTCATTAAATTACTCTAGTTTAATTGTATCACTCTTATTATTAATATGAATTCTATAATTATTGATGAAACTCTCATTTTAGCTTTGAAGGTTTGTAATTTTTTAAGTCTATGAAAAACATGATTTGGAGACATTGGACTCCAGGCCATCAGATATTTAATAATCATTAGTTTACAAGTACTCAGTTTGAACTATTTACCATTTTTCACATTTTCATAAAAACTTGAACCTAAATTGAATATTTTGTGGCTACTTTTATATAAATACTGCATCATTGCGATAAGTTCAGTATTGAGGGAGTTCAATATATACTGCATTATTGTACAGTATTGAGGGAGTTCAATAAATACTGCATTATTGCACAGTATTGAGGGAGTTAAATAAATACTGCATTATTGTACAGTATTGAGGGAGGTCAATAAATACTGCATTATTGTACAGTATTGAGGGAGTTCAATAAATACTGCATTATTGTACAGTATTGAGGGAGTTCAATAAATACTGCATTATTGTACAGTATTGAGGGAGTTCAATAAATACTGCAGTATTGTACAGTATTGAGGGAGTTAAATAAATACTGCATTATTGTACAGTATTGAGGGAGTTCAATATATACTGCATTATTGTACAGTATTGAGGGAGTTCAATATATACTGCATTATTGTACAGTATTGAGGGAGTTCAATATATACTGCATTATTGTACAGTATTGAGGGAGTTCAATAAATACTGCATTATTGTACAGTATTGAGGGAGTTCAATAAATACTGCATTATTGTTCAGTATTGAGGGAGTTCAATATATACTGAAGTATTGAGGTTATTGTTCAATAATACGTGAGGGAGTGGTTTGCCCCCCGCATGGTGTCCATCTGTGTATCTTGTTGTCTAAGTTTGTTGTTTACTAATTATTCACGATGTATTAACTGCCCCCTCCCGTCTCTCCCTTCCCCCCTCATCCTCATTGTCTCTGGGTTCATTTGCTTTCTTTGTTGCCGTTTTGCTGCTGGTCTAACCAAAACCTGACCCCCCTACTTTCTCAGAGTGGATCCTTCCGGCGTTGTTTTAGAGTTTCTGGTTTGTGATGTCATGATGACATCATATACAGCGTTTTGTTGACGTCCTTGGCAAACCTTGGGAAACAAGGCAAGAGTAATTCGCTGCTCCCCCCTGGCCGCCATCTTGTTTTATTGCCCTCATCACATGACCTCTATCCTGACTTCTCATTGGCTTGAAGGAAGTCATGTGACTATAAATTGCCCTGAATGGCTAAGCCCCCCTGCCCCACCCCCCATTCCCCATGATTTAATTTCCCGCCGCTACCGCTGCAGGTCGCTTTATTATGATGATTTAATGATTATTATTGATTATTGATGAATATATAATTATTATCTGTGTTTATATGAGCACACTCTGTGATTCTCTAGTTTATTCTCACAACTACTGCACATGCTGCATCTCTGTATTATCTATTAGTGACGTCATAGATGCTACCTTTGTTTAGTGACGTCATAGCCTCATCATTCTGACGTCATTGGTGATGTCATCATTGTTTATGAAGACATGGATGATGTCGTTATGATATCACTACATGAAGCATGACGTCACAGGAAGAGCCCATTTCTTTCAGGGAGGGAAGTAACCTAACGCCGGCGCACCACTACAGTGACTTCCGGTTTAAGACCTATGCCCCGATTGCATTCCGTTATTTCCGTGAGCTGTTTGGCATCCAGCCGGACGACTTCTTGGTATGTGTTGATGGGGAGAATAAATAATCTATGTACACTCTATTTGAGATCCACTCGGAGCGGTTCACGGTAGGGTTATCATTGGGTTGCTTTGATGTTTACTCTAAGTAGGTCTCAAACAGAGTGTATATGTACTTCTTGGTACATGCTGAGGGGGAGAATAAACACATTAAACAATTATTTGTGGGGTTAATCTGTCTATTGTCATACTCATAATTCCATGATCAAATGCTTTAAATATGATTATATAATGTTACGCAACATGAAGTCATTATTAAATATATTACTATGTAAAGGAACAGTGAAAAGGTGTAAAGTATTAAAAATACATTAAACTATTATTTGTGGGGTTAATCTATGTCTATGTAAAGGAACAGTGAATAGGTCTATAGTGTTAAAAATACATTAAACTATTTGTGGGGTTAATCTATATCTATGTAAAGGAACAGTGAATAGTTCTATAGTGTTAAAAATACATTAAACTATTTGTGGGGTTAATCTATATCTATGTAAAGGAACAGTGAATAGTTCTATAGTGTTAAAAATACATTAAACTATTTGTGGGGTTAATCTATATCTATGTAAAGGAACAGTGAATAGTTCTATAGTGTTAAAAATACATTAAACTATTTGTGGGGTTAATCTATATCTATGTAAAGGAACAGTGAATAGTTCTATAGTGTTAAAAATACATTAAACTATTTGTGGGGTTAATCTATATCTATGTAAAGGAACAGTGAATAGGTCTATAGTGTTAAAAATACATTAAACTATTTGTGGGGTTAATCTATATCTATGTAAAGGAACAGTGAATAGTTCTATAGTGTTAAAAATACATTAAACTATTTGTGGGGTTAATCTATATCTATGTAAAGGAACAGTGAATAGTTCTATAGTGTTAAAAATACATTAAACTATTTGTGGGGTTAATCTATATCTATGTAAAGGAACAGTGAATAGTTCTATAGTGTTAAAAATACATTAAACTATTTGTGGGGTTAATCTATATCTATGTAAAGGAACAGTGAATAGTTCTATAGTGTTAAAAATACATTAAACTATTTGTGGGGTTAATCTATATCTATGTAAAGGAACAGTGAATAGTTCTATAGTGTAGATAAGCTTACCACCATGAGGGGTAGAGTGGTACTAACAGCAGTAATGTGTTTGTCCTCCACTAGTTGTCGCTGTGTAATGAGCAGCTGCGGGAGTTGTCCAACCCAGGCGCCAGCGGCAGCATCTTCTACATCACCAACGACGACGAGTTCATCATCAAAACTGTGCAGCACAAGGAGGCGGAGTTCTTGCAGAAACTGCTGCCAGGCTACTACATGGTGGGTGCACCCAGCTATCTGCTAGTCTTCTTATACAAACAAGTCTTCCCGTGGGGTGATGGGGCGGGGGTGGAGTAAAAATGTCTCTTCTTTGGTGTAATTATTGTGCTTTTTATACCTCAATATTTTCAAAAGAACTGGTTATAATCTGAATAATTGGCAAAATTGAGAATGGGTGGAAAAACTTTTCCTACGCAAACAAATGATAGCAGACTCAATATATATTAAAGCTGCATTCCCAGTTATTACCCGAAAAACCTTATCAAATTCACTCACTGTTCAGCCTACTATAGGCTGATATACCAATACTTGACTGATGAGAGAAAACACTATATTTCACATGAACCCTGGTGCAGATGTATACATATGTTAATTCAGGGACTGTATAATGTGGTTATTATTGCTAACAGATGTATACATGTGTTAATTCAGGGACTGTATAATATGGTTATTATTACTAACAGATGTATACATGTGTTAGTTCAGGGACTGTATAATATGGTTATTATTACTAACAGATGTATACATGTGTTAATTCAGGGACTGTATAATGTGGTTATTATTGCTAACAGATGTATACATGTGTTAATTCAGGGACTGTATAATGTGGTTATTATTGCTAACAGATGTATACATGTGTTAGTTCAGGGACTGTATAATGTGGTTATTATTACTAACAGATGTATACATGTGTTAATTCAGGGACTGTATAATATGGTTATTTTGCTAACAGATGTATACATGTGTTAATTCAGGGACTGTATAATGTGGTTATTATTGCTAACAGATGTATACATGTGTTAATTCAGGGACTGTATAATGTGGTTATTATTGCTAACAGATGTATACATGTGTTAATTCAGGGACTGTATAATGTGGTTATTTTGCTAACAGATGTATACATGTGTTAATTCAGGGACTGTATAATATGGTTATTTTGCTAACAGATGTATACATGTGTTAATTCAGGGACTGTATAATGTGGTTATTATTGCTAACAGATGTATACATGTGTTAATTCAGGGACCGTATAATGTGGTTATTATTGCTAACAGATGTATACATGTGTTAATTCAGGGACTGTATAATGTGGTTATTATTACTAACAGATGTATACATGTGTTAATTCAGGGACTGTATAATGTGGTTATTATTGCTAACAGATGTATACATGTGTTAATTCAGGGACTGTATAATGTGGTTATTTTGCTAACAGATGTATACATGTGTTAATTCAGGGACTGTATAATATGGTTATTTTGCTAACAGATGTATACATGTGTTAATTCAGGGACTGTATAATGTGGTTATTATTGCTAACAGATGTATACATGTGTTAATTCAGGGACCGTATAATGTGGTTATTATTGCTAACAGATGTATACATGTGTTAATTCAGGGACTGTATAATGTGGTTATTATTACTAACAGATGTATACATGTGTTAATTCAGGGACTGTATAATGTGGTTATTTTACTAACAGATGTATACATATGTTAATTCAGGGACTGTATAATGTGGTTATTATTGCTAACAGATGTATACATGTGTTAGTTCAGGGACTGTATAATGTGGTTATTATTGCTAACAGATGTATACATGTGTTAATTCAGGGACTGTATAATGTGGTTATTATTGCTAACAGATGTATACATGTGTTAATTCAGGGACTGTATAATGTGGTTATTATTGCTAACAGATGTATACATGTGTTAGTTCAGGGACTGTATAATGTGGTTATTATTGCTAACAGATGTATACATGTGTTAATTCAGGGACTGTATAATGTGGTTATTATTGCTAACAGATGTATACATGTGTTAATTCAGGGACTGTATAATGTGGTTATTATTGCTAACAGATGTATACATATGTTAATTCAGGGACTGTATAATATGGTTATTGTTGCTAACAGATGTATACATGTGTTAATTCAGGGACTGTATAATATGGTTATTTTACTAACAGATGTATACATGTGTTAATTCAGGGACTGTATAATGTGGTTATTATTACTAACAGATGTATACATGTGTTAATTCAGGGACTGTATAATATGGTTATTGTTGCTAACAGATGTATACATGTGTTAATTCAGGGACTGTATAATGTGGTTATTTTACTAACAGATGTATACATATGTTAGTTCAGGGACTGTATAATGTGGTTATTGTTGCTAAATGCTGAACGTGTCTGTTACAGAACCTGAACCAGAACCCGCGCACATTGTTACCCAAGTTCTACGGGCTTTACTGCTACCAGGTGAGTGAACTATAACCCACATCCCAGTGCTGTACCTTAGTGACCTGTAGCTAACCCTGCTGTGTACATCCCAGTGCTGTACCTTGGTGACCTGTAGCTAACCCTGCTGTGTACATCCCAGTGCTGTACCTTGGTGACCTGTAGCTAACCCTGCTGTGTACATCCCAGTGCTGTACCTTGGTGACCTGTAGCTAACCCTGCTGTGTACATCCCAGTGCTGTACCTTGGTGACCTGTAGCTAACCCTGCTGTGTACATCTCAGTGCTGTACCTTAGTGACCTGTAGCTAACCCTGCTGTGTACATCTCAGTGCTGTACCTTAGTGACCTGTAGCTAACCCTGCTTTTTGGGCTCTTGACACATCAACATGGCCTTTACCTTGATGGACAAATCAACAAAGCCCTTGATAGTCATCAGCGACAATAATCTGTCCATATTGCGAAAATTAAGTAACAAACGACAAAAGAATTTTCTTAGTGACAAACGAAAATTGTTGTTTCTTCAATCTTGGTAGTGATAAGAAAAATGAGCACCTTCCTCGGGAGCCTTCCTCGGGAACCCTGCTTTTCTCTAATTGTTGCCTTCATTCTCTGCACAGGTGCTGGCAGCACGTCGTATTGTGCGTCCTACATGTTGCCTTGTTCAATAATTATGTTTATAGTTGTTCAACCCTACATGTTGCCTTGTTCAATAATTATGTTTATAGTTGTTCAGCTCCTGGCTGTGCTTGGTCAGGCTGTGTGTGTACTTCTAGCCAGGATATACGGGTAGAGAAACCAGACTAATCTCCTCGACGATTAGGCATCACTGGCATATTTATATGCCTTATAGGCAGAACCGACGATTTGAGCCACGCCCACAAAATAAATTATCGACACTACCATCTAGGTAACCGATTGGCCGGCGATCGTCCCAAAATCCTACTTACCGAGTTCCAATCGACACAAACAATGTCTCCATGCCTAGGGAAATTACATAGACTGCGATTACCTCCATTACATCAAGGTCTTTCTGGTATAACAAGTGGGAAATCGGTTCCCGACCCCTATATGCTAAAGCATGAACAGACATTTTACCCTGCATACGGCCACATGGCACCTTTGGTAACACTCGGCATCGCATCTTCAGTAATACTCGGGGGAAAAAATCAACCTATCACAGGGCGCGTTACATTAACCTTGAGCTAGGCTCTGAGCCAATGGGATCACCCCTTCCAAACGTTACTCAGCGTGCCATGTAGACGGCCCCATAGGCCGGCAACATGGCGGTCGGCGAAGCCTTTTTAAATAGCCTAAAGTTTCATTATCCGCCATACGGTATAATATCCTAGTTAATTTAAGAGTTATCTGTTGTGACGATAGTCTACCCTCTGGGCAATTATTATGTCTTACTGAGGCTTTAAACTTTGGTTACAACACAAAGTATGAGTATGAATAATTACTTTCCATAATTAGTAACGAGGAACACACACACACACACACACACACACACACACACACACACACACACACACACACACACACACACACACACACACACAGCCTGGCCAAGTTCCTTGTACATTCATAACATTTCAAATTCTGCGCTGTTAACTTTTCTAGTTAAATAAGGAATTAATAAAGCTATAGATTATGGATAACCTGCTGTATGAGGTATTGATAGTGATCTCTGATACACTGTAAAGATACTAAATTCAGAAGTGATACACTGTAAAGAATGATAGCACTAAGTTGTCTTAAATCCATCATTAATATTAGAAGACACCTGTACATTTCCACATGGTGGCACACCTGCTGTAGTGAGCTGACGGTGGCCTCTTGCTGTATATTGTGTAACTTGTGTAGGGAAATATAAGTATGTGTAGTGGTCCTGGTGGATGAACCTGGCATTGTGACCTGTTGAGGATAGCCTGCGCCGTGATAGCTCAGTTGGTAGAGCATCGGAACGTCAATCCGAAGGTCTGGGGTTTGGTTCCCCTTCAAGGCAATGGCATTTTTCAGCAGGTTCACTACATATGAATATTAATATATGTGCTTGTTCTCCAGTGTGGAGGTAAGAACATCCGGTTCGTGGTCATGAACAACCTCCTGCCCTCCAGTATCAAGCTACATGAGAAGTATGACTTGAAGGGATCCACGTACAAGCGTAAAGCCTCGCGTCGTGAGCAGAAGAAAGCAACCCCCACCTACAAGGACCTGAACTTCCTGGACATCCACTCAGAGGGACTCATGTTGGAGGCAGACACCTATACCGCTCTCATCAAAACTATAGAGAGAGATTGTAGGGTGAGTAGTATATATATAGGTTAACTATAGAGAGAGATTGTAGGGTGAGTAGTTAATGTGTAGAGCTGTTATATATATATAGGTTAACTATAGAGAGAGATTGTAGGGTGAGTAGTTAATGTGTAGAGCTGTTATATATATATAGGTTAACTATAGAGAGAGATTGTAGGGTGAGTAGTTAATGTGTAGAGCTGTTATATATATATAGGTTAACTATAGAGAGAGATTGTAGGGTGAGTAGTATATATATATATAGGTTAACTATAGAGAGAGATTGTAGGGTGAGTAGTTAATGTGTAGAGCTGTTATATATATATATAGGTTAACTAACGAGTTGGTGGAGGGAGCGTGAATATTGGAGTATAATATTTTAAGCGACTAAAACCAACGAGTTAGTTAGCAGATTTATTATATACTAGATGCCCGCTGTTTAAAACGGGTAGTAATTCTGTTTAAATATAGTTTCTATTTAATTACTCCACCCCACACTCCGACCCCCACACCCACTTAGAGAGAAACAGAGCACACTAAGTGGGTGGGAACTGGACATTGCATCAGCCCGCTATGTCGTAAAACTCAGCTGCAGGAAGTGGGTTGAACCATGTGCAATCTTCCAAATGGAATAGCATGGAAATAGCTTCAAAATCACTTCCTTAGAATAATTATTTTGGGGAAATCAGTACCCAAGTAACATCACTTGAGATGTATGTAAGCCATCTTGAAAATTAGAGTTACAATTGAAACAAACTAATTGAAATACAAACTAATTGAAAATTAGTTAAAGCCCTGTACATGCAGCCAGTAAAATAACTTTGTGCAGAGCCTTGAATGTCGTAAATCCACAATTAATATAGTGTGGACGGTTTCAATCATGAAAATAGAAAAAAAAAATCAAGTAAAAACATTGAATTTCGGCGGTGATCTTTTGGTTACCATGACAACCCCTATAACTCACTAGTGTAATACGCACTACGCGTAACTCACTCTAGATAAGTTGTTTTCAGAGCAATGTAGATAATAAATATGGATAGCCTGACCTTCTATATTGCTTCTTATGGTGTGTTTTGTATTCTAGGTTTTACAAAGTTTTAAAATCATGGACTACAGTTTATTGCTGGGCGTCCACAACCTAGACCAGTCAATACGTGACCGCGTGAGTACACCTTCACATGTTGCTATCAACTTATCATAGGGCAGTTGCTTAGCCGCCATTTTGAATCCTTCATTTTACATGTTTTCATAACACAAGCCTCCATCATTCCCATCATGCATTTGGTTTTCATAGCACATTTATAAAAGTTGTAATATTCGTGAAAAGATTCTTGCAATTTTTTTTAAAAATGTTCACAAATATTTGTATGTCAGATTTCATCAAAACCCATGCCATGATGCACTGTACCAGACATGCGCAGTGGCATATACAAGTCCCCTATTACTGGAGCTACTGCTCTATTGAACAGTGAGAATATCTGTGGTAGCCTGGTGTAGTGGTGCTACCACTCTATAACATTGAACAGTGAGAATATCTGTGGTAGCCTGGTGTAGTGGTGCTAGGGCTGAATGCTGGTGAATCTAATCTAATCTAAAATAAAATATAAATTGTTTGTGTTGACAGCAGGGAGAGGCCAGTGGTGCTACCGAGCCAGCGACGTCACACGAGTCTACGCAACAAGGGGCCGCGTGTAATGCATGTAAGTACATTGTGTATTGTACATATGGTTAGATCAACAAGGGGCCGCGTGTAATGCATGTAAGTACATTGTGTATTGTACATATGGTTAGATCAACAAGGGGCCGCGTGTAATGCATGTAAGTACATTGTGTATTGTACATATGGTTAGATCAACAAGGGGCCGCGTGTAATGCATGTAAGTACATTGTGTATTGTACATATGGTTAGATCAACAAGGGGCCGCGTGTAATGCATGTAAGTACATTGTGTATTGTACATATGGTTAGATCAACAAGGGGCTGCGTGTAATGCATGTAAGTACATTGTGTATTGTACATATGGTTAGATCAACAAGGGGCTGCGTGTAATGCATGTAAGTACATTGTGTATTGTACATATGGTTAGATCAACAAGAGGCCGCGTGTAATGCATGTAAGTACATTGTGTATTGTACATATGGTTAGATCAACAAGGGGCCGCGTGTAATGCATGTAAGTACATTGTGTATTGTACATATGGTTAGATCAACAAGGGGCCGCGTGTAATGCATGTAAGTACATTGTGTATTGTACATATGGTTAGATCAACAAGGGGCCGCGTGTAATGCATGTAAGTACATTGTGTATTGTACATATGGTTAGATCAACAAGGGGCCGCGTGTAATGCATGTAAGTACATTGTGTATTGTACATATGGTTAGATCAACAAGGGGCCGCGTGTAATGCATGTAAGTACATTGTGTATTGTACATATGGTTAGATCAACAAGGGGCCGCGTGTAATGCATGTAAGTACAGGCTGCATGTAGTTAAATATATTCTGTTAAATTAGACAGAAAAGTGATAAAAAACTACATGTATCTGAGTATGTTTGGCATTAAGTTGGTTTTAAAAGTGCTTGGTTCGAAATTTGAATGACCTGATGATATAGACACAAGTTTATATGAGCAATTAGTTTTTAGCTTCTCTTTAGATTATCTGTATCATCATGTTGATATATCGGTAGGTTTTCCCATCTTGGGTTTGTGTGGGTAAACAAAGTACAATTTATAAGTTTAGCCTCTTGGTTAAAGCTGCATTCTCAGCTATTACTACAGAGCAAATCTTACCAAATTTACTCATATTATGACTAATACAACTGAATTTATCAATATTCTGCTGCTTTTATATATACACCGTATACTGTAAATGTATTTTCGCGCAAATAAATTTTCGCTCACTAAGTACTTAGACACCTTTTCGCGTGGATTTAAATTCGTGCAGGAAGGAAGTCTCACACATTGTTTATACAATAATTATACCTTTCACGCACATAGGTGGGTGAGTGAGTGAGTGAGATTGGTGGCTTTACACCCTTATCAACACTTTGAAGTGTTATATCAAGGGTGGGTGAGCTAAAATAGCGAAAATAGATACTGCCTGAACATTAATACGTTTACAGTACATGAATTTGAAGCCAAAACAGCCAAGCAAAAGAAGCCGCTGGTGAGCGATAATAAGTGAAGTCTTGAGTGGGGAGGAATTCGACGGGTCCTCCAAGTACAAATGGAGACGTTTTAGAAGCCCTTTAGCAATAACCAAGTCGACAAAATCCTCCAAAATTTCGGTCTAACTTTCAGATGATTTGGAAAAGAATGGAACAAAAAGTAGAAAAATGTTGGGTTGAGGATTACCAACCAGAATCTTCTCGTGTTAAATCGTTGTCTTTTACCAAGGAAGAGACATTTGTAATCCAGTTTTTGTTTTATTTCTGAGTGATGAGTATCCAACAGTTTCCGACCATTAGGTCCTTCATCAGGCATCACTCACAAGTTACCCAAATGAAAATGTTTAGTTTTTGACCGACGTTAACTGAGAGTGCAGCAGCAGCCGCTGTAATATAATCTTTTTTTTTTTAAATATTTTTATTGGCCGCAAACATTTTAAACAATCATTAGTAAATTACGCATGACCATAATATGGTGCTTTTCGTGCGTTGCCAGAAATAT
This sequence comes from Sthenelais limicola, assembly GCA_942159475.1. Classification (NCBI taxonomy): domain Eukaryota; kingdom Metazoa; phylum Annelida; class Polychaeta; order Phyllodocida; family Sigalionidae; genus Sthenelais; species Sthenelais limicola. The sequence continues at coordinate 159,411,390 of OW804094.1, read as the reverse complement.
ATAACCTGTCAGGTGATGTTCCTGGTCCTGGTTCCTGGATGATGTACTTGTGATTCAATCAATCTTATCAAATCATAAAACACAGGATAATATTACCTGCTATCTATTCTTGTATAAATCCATTGAGCTATTTAAACAAAACTCACCTGTACATTTCGAGGTATATCGGATTCTACTTAAATTATCTCACCATTGTTGCTTTAAATTGTCATATTTTATGGGGATGTAACGTGTAATAATGTACTTTATTATATGAAATGCTGACTCCCCCCTCTCCCCCACCCCCCTTTTGTCTTATTATTGTTTTATTTTATTAAGCCTTCGCCTCCGAATGGCAGGAAAGAGGAAATAAGAAATACTATACTAGTCACTAGACACCCTACTCAACTTAAATATTTAACCAAATGTAGCATCTTAGAAAATTATTCCAAATTAGGGTAACAGCTGGAAGATATGCATTGGACTCTGATTCGATGCATAGGTATGTCGCCCTATTTGTCTACACATCATTGTAATTGTATTAACTTAATTGGACAAATAAAAGATCTTCTATTCATAAAACAAGTCTATCAGCGCATGCACTAACTTGTTGTTCTTCCCCGCAGCCTTCTCACGAGGCCGGTCGATGAAGCAGAGGATCGCCAACTACTCCACAGCCATGGAGGCTATCCAAGCTGAACCTTTTGAAATAGAAAATGAAGACGTGCCGTAAGTTTGTCCCAACCCTGCCTTTCTACATGAATTCTATGATTGGCTCTGAACATTATTCAAATATAGCCATTGCCTAAGTCCCTCATTCTGATTGTAATACAGGGCTCGAAAAAAACATACTAACTTCACTGTTAACTTCAGTGGCAACCAAGATTTACTTGCCCAACATCATTTTTCACTTGCCCAAATTTATTTGCAAAATTATAAATGAAATCACACTGATCTGTATGTATCTTGTTTCATTGTAAATAGACATCACAGCAGGGGTTTGAAATCAGCGCCGTAGAGATTTTTACTTGCCCAATCGAGCAACTAACATTAAATCTTACTTGCACAGAGACATCTTTTAGTTGCCCCGGGAAGTAAACAAAGGTTTTTTCGAGCCCTGTAATGTTTCATAAAGTTTGTGAAAGTGACATTGGGAGCACACGCTGCATGTAGTTAACTATTCTGGTCTGTGTAACTTGATGATATGATAGAAGCACACAGGTGTGAGTACATTCTGCCTGGGAGGATTAAGAAGGCGAGATGGTTCAAGCACCTGAGTATAACACGTTCATACACCACCTCCCGAGTATGGTTCTATATTTACTACACTTCCACAATAAAGGAATAATAATGGAAAAATAATGCAAAATCAACAGCACTGTCAGCAGGCAGATTGGAAACTTTTGGGCCGTGTTTTATCAGCTAAAATTAGAATTAATTAATCTTTACAGAATTTACAAGTCTTAGATTCTACTCAACCCTTTCAGAATCTGTTTTCATTTTGTGGATGTAGTTAGTAGAAACTGAGGAATAACTGCAAACAACAAGCAACATTTTTCAACAAAATAAGATGTATGGTAGAGTTGTTTGTATGTGTGGGTCAGATTTTCAGAAAATGTACAATTGGCAGCTCTACACATTTAGAAAATTCTGCTAAATTAGGCTGAAAAATGAAGAATACCGGGTATATCTGAGTATATTTTGTATTGCATTGATTTAAAGTATCAGTTCTGTTATGTTAAACTGCATTTTGAAGCTGATTTTTGTCTTAAATGTAGGTTATTTGAGACGAATTGTATATTTCCTGAAAATCTGACCCATGTATGTTATCTATTTATATAGGATTTATAGACAATCAGAAACGAATACACCCTCTGCACCTATATAGGCCAAGCAGGTCTTCCAGGCAAATCAAGATTAGTAAACACAAGGTGAATCTATAATGACAGCTGTAAATACAATTAATTGTTCATATCTCTGGTTGCAGCCCCGGTGGTATTCCTGCTAGAAACGGACGGGGTGAACGCCTCCTTTTGTATGCGGGTATCATCGACATCCTGCAGTCCTACCGTCTGCAGAAGAAACTAGAGCACGTCATGAAGGCCATGGTTCATGATGGGGTGAGACAACAACACGCTGACTCCTTCCTTCTAGAACTAATCATTCAATGATATGCTCCCTTACTGTATACGTTCTAGAACTAATCATTCAATGATATGCTCCCTTACTGTATACCTTCTACAACTAGCCATTCAATGATATGCTCCCTTACTGTATAAAGATGAGCTGTCAATATGCTCCCTTACTGTATACTGTATGCTGTCAATATGCTCCCTGTATAAGACTAATCATTCCATGATATGCTCCCTTAATGTATAAAGTTGGTAAAGCTAACAAGGCCATATCTCTATATGCTCCCTTACTGTATAAAGTTGAGCTGTCACTATGCTCCCTTACTGTATAAAGTTGAGCTGTCACTATGCTCCCTTACTGTATAAAGTTGGTAACAAGGGCATATGTCTATACATGCTTCCTGCACTCATTAAAAGTCAGTAATATTGAGTTTGTGGTTTTAAGGACCTTAAAAGTCAGTAATTTTCACTGTGAGTTAGTAAACAGTCAGTAATCTTCAATCTGAGCAAAATGAATAAATAAATTTTGATCTGAGTGCGGTAGAAGCGTAATCAAAAGCAAGGGTCAAACATCAGAAAGCTCTCAAAAACCTGATATCACACAACTTACAATGGAAACTCAATAGTTTTTAATTCAAACACTTGTAAATAGCCAGGGGAAAACGTGTTACGTCCATACAGACTATTCAAACATCAAGCCTTTATTGACCAGCTAACATGACTTCATTTAGTCAGTAAAAGTCAGTAAAAACTGGGAGAATTGGTCAGTAAAAGTCAGTAAAAACTGGGGGGAATTGGACAGTAAAAAACTGGGAGAATTGGTCAGTAAAAGTCAGTAAAAACTGGGAGAAAGGGCCAGTAAAAGTCAGTCATTGTGATATTGTGTGGGTAGCGGGAACCATGGTATAACTCCTCCAGTACTAACTGCCTCTCTCTGCCCCCCACAGGACACCATTTCTGTTCATCGACCAGGATTCTATGCAACACGGTTTCAGAATTTCTATGCGCAGAGAGTATTTAAGAAAATCCCTTCATGTAAGTATTGCCTCTTTTCCTCCTGCTCCTGCTGCTCTTGGTGCCAACCACTGCTTGCTGCTGGGCTGCTGCTGCTGCCGCTACTGCTGCTGCCTTCCACGACATGCAGGGCATCACATGGTGGGGTGTAAGCAGCAGCAGGCTACACACTACTCAACCAGTGTCCACACCTGGAGGTGACAGCTATGTGACAGCGGCTCCTGCTGGTGACAGCTATGTGACAGCGGCTCCTGCTTGTGACAGCGGCTCCTGCTTGTGACAGCGGCTCCTGCTGGTGACAGCTATGTGACAGTGGCTCCTGCTGGTGACAGCGGCTCCTGCTTGTGACAGCTATGTGACAGCAGCTCCTGCTGGTGACAGCTGTCTGGAGCTGTTGTGACAGCGGCTCCTGCTGGTGACAGCTGTAGAGTGGAAGTCTATTCTCCATGTGACAGTACACCGCAGTGAATATGGTGGAGGGACCCAGATGCACTGTCACATGGAGCAGAAATGGGAGCAGACATACCGTATTTCCTTGAAATACTGCCGGGCCTTGAATTAGCACCGGGTATAAAGTTCTTGAGTTAATAAGCACCGGAGGTGGTATTTCAAGGAAATACGGTATACTGCACGCCCTCATGTCCACTCATATATATATATGTGTACTTTAGACATGTGTATAATATGTAGTACATATATATAAATGTACACTACACATATATATATAAAGCCTGACTGCTTACATTCGCCCTGTGAACCTCCTATAATAAACAGTTCTACAGGTTTCTGACCGCCACCCCACCCCCCTACCTTTTACTACCTCCTCCCCTTGGTATGAATTACAATTATAAGTTAATCCCATATTTATTGCCTACATGTTCAGTTACTAGTACTAGACCACAAATTGCAATAATACCAAATGGCCGTCTGTAAGGTTTGGTACCTGCTTCCCCAGTGATCTTGAATCCATAACAAACCTCCATCGTGCAACTTGGTATAGAAAGTATCACAAAGTAACTTAGAATGCAGCGAGTGGTGGTTCTGCAATAGCATATGAGACACACCAGCTGTGTACATGTATGTATCGTTGAGAGTGGCCAGGCCATGAGCAATGATGCATACATTTACACTAGAAGTGTCTGACGTTATTTCAACGGGCCCCCACCCCGCCCTGTCCCCAACCCCGCCCTGTCCCCCGCCCTGTACCAACCCCGCCCTGTCCCCACATGAAGGGGAAAGGTCAGAAACCAAGCAGCTCTCATACAGGAAGTGCTTTCTGCGCATGTCTGCTGCCCTAATATAGCTTCTACCATGTGACCACATTACCATAGCAACCAATTAACATGATTTAAGCGTTTACTTTCCAACAATAGTTTGTATCATTTAAACACTAAGACATGTGTAGATTAACATCTTCTCCTCTTGTATGACAACTGCCGCCCCCGCCGCCTGCCCAGGGCTACATACTAACCACAGGTTTAACCACTAGAGTCAGCCACCTGTAGGTCTTCCCTCCTGTGGAACTCTTCACACAAGGAGGCAGCCACATGTTGGCTCCTCCCTAATGAAGAGTTCCATGTGGGAAGCCTACCACTCTGTATGTGACTGTGTATCACTCGCTCAGCCTGCAGGCAGCTGCATAGCAGTTGTTGTGTGAGGGTGAGGGGCGGTACAGAGCGACGGAGTGCAAAGGTGGCCAATAACACACACATACAGGCAGTTGTACCTTGTCCCATGCTTCTCATGCTCCGGTGGTTCCTCCCCCCACCACCGCCAGCGCTTCTTGTTGATGATTATGATGCAGGAGTTTAACACCAGGTGGCTCTTTTCCTCTTTCCATGGTGACAGTGGACCAACACCAGTTCAAAGGGCCGCACATGCGCTTTAGAAAGCTGGTACACCTAGGTAACTATTGAGTGTCCTCCCCTCCACCACTGTGTGTGGCAACACTGCCACCGCATGCTTGTTTCTGCTCTTGTTGTCTTAGTAACACTCAGTTGTCTTAGTAACAGTTTCTGGCCTCAGTGTAACACTCGGGTGGTAACACTTGGTTTCTCTTGTTTGGTTACAACAGTTTGTTGATGTATTGTTGTTCAGCATTCTGCACTTTCACTCTCTCACTTTCCCTCCTCCTACTCACCCACACTTTCCCTCCTACTCACCCACACTTTCCCTCCTACTCACCCACACTTTCCCTCCTACTCACCCACACTTTCCCTCCTACTCACCCACTTTCCCTCCTACTCACCCACACTTTCCCTCCTACTCACCCACACTTTCCCTCCTACTCACCCACACTTTCCCTCCTCCTACTCACCCACACTTTCCCTCCTACTCACCCACACTTTCCCTCCTACTCACCCACACTTTCCCTCCTACTCACCCACACTTTCCCTCCTACTCACCCACACTTTCCCTCCTACTCACCCACACTTTCCCTCCTACTCACCCACACTTTCCCTCCTACTCACCCACACTTTCCCTCCTACTCACCCACACTTTCCCTCCTACTCACCCACACTTTCCCTCCTACTCACCCACACTTTCCCTCCTACTCACCCACACTTTCCCTCCTACTCGCCAACTTTCCCTCTGTTACTATGTTCCCTGCTTGCTTCTATCTGGTCACTCCATGTTACTCCCTCCCCATACCACCATTGTCATGCCATTCCCTCTCCCTCCCCAGTCATGCCATTCCCTCTCCCTCCCCAGTCATGCCATTCCCTCTCCCTCCCCAGTCATGCCATTCCCTCCCCAGTCCTGCCATTCCCTCTCCCTCCCCAGTCATGCCATTCCCTCTCCCTCCCCAGTCCTGCCATTCCCTCTCCCTCCCCAGTCAAGCCATTCCCTCCCCAGTCCTGCCATTCCCTCTCCCTCCCCAGTCATGCCATTCCCTCTCCCTCCCCAGTCACGCCATTCCCTCTCCCTCCCCAGTCACGCCATTCCCTCTCCCTCCCCAGTCCTGCCATTCCCTCTCCCTCCCCAGTCACGCCATTACCTCTCCCTCCCCAGTCACGCCATTCCCTCTCCCTCCCCAGTCATGCCATTCCCTCTCCCTCCCCAGTCATGCCATTCCCTCCCCAGTCATGCCATTCCCTCTCCCTCCCCAGTCACGCCATTACCTCTCCCTCCCCAGTCATGCCATTCCCTCTCCCTCCCCAGTCACGCCATTCCCTCCCCAGTCATGCCATTCCCTCTCCCTCCCCAATCAAACCATTCCCTCTCCCTCCCCAGTCACGCCATTCCCTCTCCCTCCCCAGTCCTGCCATTCCCTCTCCCTCCCCAGTCATGCCATTCCCTCTCCCTCCCCAGTCCTGCCATTCCCTCTCCCTCCCCAGTCACGCCATTCCCTCTCCCTCCCCAGTCACGCCATTCCCTCTCCCTCCCCAGTCATGCCATTCCCTCCCCAGTCATGCCATTCCCTCTCCCTCCCCAGTGATGCCATTCCCTCTCCCTCCCCAGTCACGCCATTCCCTCTCCCTCCCCAGTCCTGCCATTCCCTCTCCCTCCCCAGTCACGCCATTCCCTCTCCCTCCCCAGTCCTGCCATTCCCTCTCCCTCCCCAGTCATGCCATTCCCTCTCCCTCCCCAGTCCTGCCATTCCCTCTCCCTCCCCAGTCACGCCATTCCCTCTCCCTCCCCAGTCACGCCATTCCCTCTCCCTCCCCAGTCACGCCATTCCCTCTCCCTCCCCAGTCACGCCATTCCCTCTCCCTCCCCAGTCCTGCCATTCCCTCTCCCTCTCTGGCTGTTCCAGCTATATGATGTCATACTGCCCCCCTCTGCAGGGTCATCCCTTGTTCTTGCTACAGCTCTTGTTGTTATTCTTGTTGTTGTTATTAGTGAGTGAGTTAGGAGCGGTGTACAGTAGGGACCCCGCCCCATCTTCTACACAACTTGTGTGCTGCTTGGCAGATAGCACTCACCTACATTCTAACTATTTACTAACACTAATTTATAAATAGTAAATTTAATGAATTAAAGGATCAAATTAAAACAATGTTTCAAAGAATGCTCTGCCAGGTTGGTGAAGCTGCACCCATGAGTAGGTGATGACACACGGAGGCTTACGCTACCTGCCCACCCACCCCGGAGTGAATGTGTCCACGCCCTCCTTACACCTCCTCCCTCTAGTGACTCAGCACTCTACTTCATTGTGTACAACTTTGTGTCCTTCATTCACTGTTCACTGACTTGTGACTTGTAGTCTCCCCAGTATAGACAATTGTTCCACCCAGTATAGACAATTGTTCCACCCAGTATAGACAATTGTTCCACCCAGTATAGACAATTGTTCCACCCAGTATAGACAATTGTTCCACCCAGTATAGACAATTGTTCCACCCAGTATAGACAATTGTTCCACCCAGTATAGACAATTGTTCCACCCAGTATAGACAATTGTTCCACCCAGTATAGACAATTGTTCCACCCAGTATAGACAATTGTTCCACCCAGTATAGACTATTATTTCCTCCACTCAAATGTTCACTGACTTGTCTCCACCCAGTATAGACTATTATTTCCTCCACTCAAATGTTCACTGACGTGTCTCCACCCAGTATAGATTATTATTTCCTCCACTCAAATGTTCACTGACGTGTCTCCACCCAGTATAGACTATTATTTCCTCCACTCAAATGTTCACTGACTTGTCTCCACCCAGTATAGACTATTATTTCCTCCACTCAAATGTTCACTGACGTGTCTCCACCCAGTATAGACTATTATTTCCTCCACTCAAATGTTCACTGACTTGTCTCCACCCAGTATAGACTATTATTTCCTCCACTCAAATGTTCACTGACTTGTCTCCACCCAGTATAGACTATTATTTCCTCCACTCAAATGTTCACTGACTTGTCTCCACCCAGTATAGACTATTATTTCCTCCACTCAAATGTTCACTGACTTGTCTCCACCCAGTATAGACTATTATTTCCTCCACTCAAATGCAAAAATTTTCCTCTCACATAATGTGTGAATTTTGAGATTTCCTTTCCATGTGTGAGTGGAGTTGTTTGTTGCTAGAATAGGTTGTTTACTAATAGTTGCACTCCACGCCACTTCCACCTCTTCACAACATGAAATTGACTTTATCTGCTTACATTGAAATATGTACAACAAACTTGAACTTGCTTAGCGGGACTGCGGTGAAAAATGTAAAGTTAAAGAAAACAAGATCATCATTTGGTATTTATCAGACACTTTTGGGGACAGAATTTTGAGCAGAATGTTGTGAGTGGAAGTGATGTCAACCTGAGCCAGCGGGTAGAGTAGCTGGTTCAGGTTGTACATGTGTAGACATGTGTATAGTGCTGGTGTAAAGTGTACATGCTGTGTAGGGCGGTACATGTAGAGTGTACAGGCTGTGTAGGGCGGTACAGGGTAAGTAGACATATACGTAGCACGCCACCACATAAGGCACTTTAACCAGACCTCACCACCCCGCCCTAACATAATGAGGTCACTATGTCATAGCCTAATGAGGTCACTATGTCAGTGGCCTGGAGGAAAATGCTCCAGCGATGGTTCTGTATACCAGCGCTCTTTGTATCATGTTTTCTCTGATAAATCTTCATGAACATATTTACGATTGCTACCAACTTGTTTCCGTTTAAACTTGCTAGATTTGTCACACTCTATGCAACAAGCGGCCTTCATGTCTATTTCCTCACATGGTGACATAGTGACCTCATGTGGAGGAGGCCTTACGGTGGGTTCAGGTCTGCTTAATCTCCCTAGTGTAGGCTTACTTCATTTTAATCAATTTTTACCAAGTATAAATACTGGAGTGTAAAGCTACTATATCAGCCTCAGCAACACTTAGAACAACATAAATAAAGAGATTCTGTAAGATTGTGTTCTGTCCTGTATGGCAGGTGCTAGTGTAAGTAGTAGTTATTGAGTGGGTATGAATGATGTCCCCGCGCCCCAGTGTAACTGTGTACTTCCCCCTCACCTGTACTACTCATCATGACTCATCATTAATGCTGCTTGGGTTCTTGTTCCAATTACTGCCACAGTGACGGGTAGGTCTCCCAATACATTCACATTTCTCCTCCTCATATAGTCATATACTAGTGCTAACCAGTAGTCTTCCCCCTCCACACATAGTCACATATAGTCACATATACACCCTGTGTTTGTGTACACCTAGTGATGACTGCAGCAGATAGTGACAGAAATATACCATGTTTCTGACCTCATCCAACAAAACATGTGAATCAAAGGTCGACCGGGACAAGACATGTTTTATTCCTGCTGGCTGCTGCTGCTGCTGCTTCTTCTGCTGACTGTAGTAGGAATATACATCCACATGTAGTTGTGACACTAATGACAGTACGATGTCATTGTGACACTAGTGACAGTACGCTGTCATTGTGACACTAGTGACAGTACGCTGTCATTGTGACACTAGTGACAGTACGCTGTCATTGTGACACTAGTGACAGTACGCTGTCATTGTGACACTAGTGACAGTACGCTGTCATTGTGACACTAGTTACAGTACGCTGTCATTGTGACACTAGTGACAGTACTGTCATTGTGACACTAGTGACAGTACGCTGTCATTGTGACACTAGTGACAGTACGCTGTCATTGTGACACTAGTGACAGTACGCTGTCATTGTGACACTAGTGACAGTACGCTGTCATTGTGACACTAGTGACAGTACGCTGTCATTGTGACACTAGTGACAGTACGCTGTCATTGTGACACTAGTGACAGTACGCTGTCATTGTGACACTAGTGACAGTACGCTGTCATTGTGACACTAGTGACAGTACGCTGTCATTGTGACACTAGTGACAGTACGCTGTCATTGTGACACTAGTGACAGCACGCTGTCATTGTGACATTAGTGACAGTACACTAGCACAGCTTGCACCTATCCTCCATTTGCTAGTATAACTTATGTTCATTCTTTATTTTCAAACTACAGGATTGTCTTATTTGTTTCTTATGTAGAGGCCTTTGCTCTCAATATATCAAAGCTGAAATCATTTTAACTTTCAAATACCTTCAGTATAAATGTCTTTGTACATTCTCTCAAATTAATAAGAGTCCATTATAGTAGCGTGATATATTATGGACAATAATTCAACTATTAACTACAGATGTGATATATACTGTTTGGGATGTTTGCTGGTGTTATTTGGTCAGCTGTCAACTTGTGTGCTGTTAGCTGTCACACTGTCATGGTGAACACATGCCAGTGTGTGTAGATTGTACCACTAACACGTAGCTTGTAGCAATCGTTGTAGGCTGTAGATTGTACCACTAACACATAGCTTGTAGCAATGGTTATAGGCTGTAGATTGTACCACTAACGCGTAGCTTGTAGCAATGGTTTTAAGCTCTAGATAGGTACCTTCACGTAGCTTGTAGCAATGGGTGTAAGCTCTAGATAGGTACCTTCCCGTAGCTTGTAGCAATCGTTGTAAGCTCTAGATAGGTACCTTCCCGTAGCTTGTAGCAATCGTTGTAAGCTCTAGATAGGTACCTTCCCATAGCTTGTAGCAATGGTTGTAAGTTGTAGATTGTACCTTCACATAGCTTGCTCCTGCTGGCTTACTCTGCTTACATGCATGTGGCACTTTATATCATCTTGTTGGTCTTGTACTGTGTAGCCATGATTCAAGCGCTAGATGTTGACAGCTGCTAATGTTGTTGTATCAATTTGCTGCTAATCGCCCAGTTTTCTCCTCTTGTTGCCTGATATTGATCTCATTGTTTGAGCTGCGGAGTCGTTCCCAGACTGTGTGGAAGATGTCAATGATAGAAAGTCTCCCCCACAGTTGTTGTATGTGACTCAGGACTAGATGTTAAGCCCATGACTAACCTTCTCCCACCAGAGTGCTCTTGTATATCAGGCCTGGACTACAGTAACACATGACTAACCTTCTCCCACCAGAGTGCTCTTGTATATCAGGCCTGGACTACAGTAACACATGACTAACCTTCTCCCACCAGAGTGCTCTTGTATATCAGGCCTGGACTACAGTAACACATGACTAACCTTCTCCCACCAGAGTGCTCTTGTATATCAGGCCTGGACTACAGTAACACATGACTAACCTTCTCCCACCAGAGTGCTCTTGTATATCAGGCCTGGACTACAGTAACACATGACTAACCTTCTCCCACCAGAGTGCTCTTGTATATCAGTCCTGGACTACAGTAACACATGACTAACCTTCTCCCACCAGAGTGCTCTTGTATATCAGGCCTGGACTACAGTAACACATGACTAACCTTCTCCCACCAGAGTGCTCTTGTATATCAGGCCTGGACTACAGTAACACATGACTAACCTTCTCCCACCAGAGTGCTCTTGTATATCAGGCCTGGACTACAGTAACACATGAGTAACCAAATGTCTGACCCTGTCCCCCTTTGTTGTTCCTTGGAGACCACTAGGTCATCTCCCCATTACTTCTAGGATTGTTCCCCATGTCCTCCATATGGTCACCATGATATCATGGTATTGGGCAATTCACCATCATTTCAAGACTACACAAGTAAAGTAATATATGCCCAGTCAGTGGAGGCCTTAAGCCTATACAAGTGATAATATCCCAGGTATGGCAAAAACTTAAGAACTTTCACCGGTCTGACTTGTCTTTCAACGGTCAAGGTCCGCACTCCGGCAGGTTTCACCATGTCTGATATCCTGACTGTGTGACTGTGTAGCGGGAGAATATATTACTATACCTGCATGAACTCAAGACCAGTTGGAGCAAAGGGTATATTTTGGTTAGTCAAGATTGGGCCATAATTACTAACTAGATATCTCCATATATCAGTATATATCCTCCTTGAACAATCAAAACTGCCACCATCTCTCTCTCTCTCCTCCTCCCCCCTCCCCCTGCAGTTCAGGTTTGGGTTGTCCTCCTCACTTCTGCGCCTTACTCACCATAACTTACCAAATAATTATTCACGGTCAATACAAATTTGGAATAAGAAGAAAAGTAGTAGTTATCCTTTCCTGAAGGTTTCCTTGTGTTAAAGCTAATTCTTTCTACCTAATTAAGCCTCAATGTCTGACATACTTTACCAGTCTGATATAACCTACATTGTGTTTGGCCTCACTCAATGTCTGATGTACTTTACCAGTCTGATATAACTGATTATGTTTGGCCCTGACGGCATTTGACAGTGTTCTATCGATGTGTCATGATTCCCTACGTAGCTCAATGATTGTGTCTCTATGGAGACGTTGCTGTGACAACCCGGTGTATTTTATCTTAATGAATGTGTCTTGTTTGTTAACTTTGCCACTTTGGACCTTCTTCTCTTCCTCCTCCTTCCCACCACAGCTGCCAAGGGTAGGCTATAGTTCTGTTTGCCTCCTCCCTGCGCTGCCACCCCTTCACCCTCCCTCATGTACAGCTCATGTGCCACCAGGCACCCGGTGTGTATGGGTGAGGTGTTGGGGGCGGTAGTGGCGGGCCCATCATCTAGTGTAGTAGTCCACAATGTTGCATACAGGTAGACACAGGCACTCCTCAGTCCATTTTACTGCATCTGTGCAGAGACTCAAATATTTATAATATTTGAGTTTAATTGCATTAAAGCTGTTGTGAACAAATGCAGCTTGACTGCAGCAGCGGGCAAGAGTGGCCTGTGTTGTACACTGTACATGTGTAGCTGTAGTTGTAGACCTGCCTCTCCCCACCTGGTAACTATGGTAACCATGTGTATGCTGTATGTAGTGGTATAATATAATCAGACATCATCATCTTCATGTGTAGAATATGTAACATTGTATACTTGTGAAACCCAGTCTTATATTGTGCCGCTACTCACCCCTGCTGCTGCCTTGTCTTGCAGCACTCAAACATTCCCCGTCTAAGAAGAAGGGCACACAACGACAGCGTTCTGTCACCACGTCAGAGGTAGAGGGACGTGGCATGGACAGGCAGGGGCCTGAGCGTCTACGTGCTCAAACATCACTCACAGATGAAGCAGCAGGTAAGCAACACAAAAATGGATTTTGAGATACAAAAATAGGTTTGAGATATTATCATTTTTGAAAAGATCATGTGGATTCCAATGATGGTAAACATTAGGATATATAATAATGATCCCTTTTGTACCTTACTCCATATGACAAATAATGATCCCTTTTGTACCTTACTCCATATGACAAATAATGATCCCTTTTGTGACTTACTCCATATGACAAATAATGATCCCTTTTGTAACTTACTCCATATGACAAATAGTAATCCCTTTTGTAACTTACTCCATATGGCAAATAATGATACCTTTTGTACCTTACTCCATATGATAAATAATGATCCCTTTTGTAACTTACTCCATATGGCAAATAATGATCCCTTTTGTGACTTATTCAATTCAAGAATTCTTTATTGCAGCAGATCTTTTACAATAAGGTGGTCCATACTTACTCCATATGATAAATAATGATCCTTCTTGACTTGTTATTGCAGGAGCCATGGGAGGGCGGCCTGACTTGCTGCCCACCACCTCCACTCCGCCACCCACGTTTGCGGAAGCCATTGCATCATCAGAGCCCTCCTCCTCCATGTTTCACCACCACCACTCCACCGGCACCGCTCTGGCCACCACCAAGGCCTCCAGTATCCATGGCAACAGACTCTCCGCTAGTGACAGGTCAGTAAGACATGGTGGTGCCATCTCTAGAGTAAACGAGTCACGGCGTCAGGTGTGGGTAATACAGACTCATTATTACCCTCTATTGTTTATATGGAGCTCAGTGCTTAAGCCTATGGCAGTATCATACTGACCTCTAGAAAGGTATAATAATGAGCCATAAGCCAGAGGCTGTAAGGAGCAGAAGGCTGTAAGGAGCAAAGAGTCTTTTTTCCTCAACACCAATTTCCTCATGTAGTTTTCTTATCTGTTGCTAAATATTGTGAAGCTACCACAAGTGGTCTGATATACTTTCACCAGTCCATAATATACTTTTGCCGGTCCACAATATACTTTTGCCGGCCCACGATATACTTTTACCAGTATTTTACAGTGCTGCGTGAACCTAACAACTCTCCTCTCTTGCAGGCATGATGTGGTGACCACATCTACGTCCTCCTTCCACTCGGGCGGCTCCCCCGCTCACAGCATCTCCGAGTCAACCCCGACCCACACCGAATACACCGAGGGTACGCCTAGTTTTACCACGTCTAGTCCGAGTTGTTCTAGTGATATGCTAGGTATGCGTCTCACTCTCCTTACTACCTCACTACCTTCTCATATTTACATGTATAATATATGTGGACCTGCCTATCCACCGCTCACTCATCTCCCTCCCTTCTCCCCTCTCTAGTTTTAACCCATTTGCTCCACTTGACTGTCTCCCTCCCACTATTATAAGCCCCTCCCACTATTATAAGCCCCACCCACTATTATAAGCCCCTCCCACTATTATAAGCCCCACCCACTATTATAAGCCCCACCCTGTATGTATACCTCCCACCCACTCTGTATAGTCCACCCACTATATACATGTAGTCCACCCACTACGTTAAGTCCCGCCCCCTGACACCTGCCTATATGTGAGTTAGAGCTGTGTGTAAACCTCCACACCATGGCCTGTTTTACTGACATTTCACTTATTACCAGATTTTGAGCTGTTTTTCTCTCATGATTCATCCATGATATAATGACTGAATGAAGCATTGCTTATTATGTCTCATGTCTATTATACAAGCTTCTCGTGCCGCCGCATGCCTTCTTCCTCCTAAACACTTCTCTCTTGCTTTTGTTTTTTGTCTTCATCAATTATTTTGTCTTATCTGCGATTTTGAATTCTTACAATCACTAAAATTTCCTCTCAAATAAGTCACAATCAGAAATAGTCAGAGATTCTATATTTCTCAAGAATTATAATTCATGTTTTGCTTTAGTCACTGAATTATGGTGAAAGGACAGATAGAGTATGTGACGTAAAGTGGCAGTCATAACCAACTCCTCACATACGCCGCACTGGCAGAGCTCCCATGTTCCTATTGAGCCTAATAATGCATAGTATTCACTGACATCACAGCGCTGGCCGGGGCTTGCTATTTTCTGTCAGCCCTTCTGACCATTTGTGCTGCAAGACTGCCATTATCACCTCCACAAGTTTTAGCGAACCCAATATAAATATGTTAATATGTTAGATAGTCATTCTGTAGTGTAGAATGATGGAAAAATAAGTTCACCGTGTTTAACCTACACAACAGGAAAGCCAGTCGATTTGGTGCCTACCGCTCTCTGTAGCCACACATAATGCCTGCCCGTGGGTTTAGCCACACGTAATGCCTGCCTGTGGGTTTAGCCACACATAATGCCTGCCCATGGGTTTAGCCACACGTAATGCCTGCCCATGGGTTTAGCCACACATAATTCCTGCCTGTGGGTTTAGCCACTGGCCTGTGTGACACCATGTGAATACTATAATATATCAGATTCATACTTCATCTTTCTGGACCTTTGAACCTGCACCGTTTGATTATTGTGGCTGCATCTTTAACTTGAGGCCATCATTTCTGGCTTGTGTAGTGGCAGTGAATGGCATTGTGCTGTGTCTGCATTAATGTGAAAAGTAGGATGTCATAGAAAGCTTCTTCACAAGCTACAATTTACTTGAGGCTGTAAATATCTAAATGTGCTCCCCCAAGTATGTGTATACACTGCCACTTACCTGTCCTTGCCACACATCTGTAGATATATTTTATTATACCATTTCTCCCTGTCTATGCTTGCCTATACCTTCACCTTCACAGCTAGCCGCGGTGGCCTCAGTTAAACTCTTATTCTCTCTTTACTCCTGACGGTTCAGTTGTAACTTGCTGCTGCAGCTGTTATAATTTGCTCACAATGATATAAAACTTGTTCATAAGACTGGTGTGAGTGTGTATTAAGAATTCTGCTCTCTCCAGACACCCCCCAGTTCTCCGGCCGGGGGAGCAGTGCAGGTGCACACATAGCTCAGGTAGCGGCCGACATCGTCACCGTGAGCTCAGAACAGATTGAACTGGAGGTGACAGGCGTGACTTCCTCCTCGTATAGTGCCACCACCACAACAAGAACAACAACGCGGGGACTAGATGACATCCACTCTGCCAAACGGGGAAGTACAACAGCAAGTACAACGGACAGTGGGATGGGCACATTGGGGAGCAACGACTCACAACACGGGGAGGCACAAGTGGAGCATGTGGTGAGTGACGGCCGGGCGGCAGGGTTATTCAGGGCTCCACCAGCAGGCATTAGTTGATTCCTAATTCATAGAAAAGGCAATAAATTACTGGAGCTAGATGTAGACTGAAGGCTGAGGCTGGTCTCCAGCATGTTCTCCAGCATAAGCTCCTCCTCATGTGTAAAAATACTCTTAATTCACTGCTTCTCTAAATATACCTCATAAGGACAAGAACCTGCTCAGTGGAGACCCCTAGTCCATGTCATATCAAATATAAATTGTACTATGAGTCATAGGGCGGCCTCTCACCACTCCGCTGCATTCCAAAAAGAATAGAGTAAATATTTTGCTCCCGACCTATATACACATCATATATGTACATAACTAAAGCAGAACTATTCCATGTGACATATTCCAGCAGTCAATCGCTGCCGTAAGCCCTTGCAGACTAGCAGTAGATTGGTGAGAGGGAAACTATGAATCATTAATTATACCCTTTGTTGTACAATCTCTAAATAGTCATTAATTATACCCTTTGTTGTACAATCTCTAAATAAAGTGTATTAAGCTGTTGATAAATATACATGTCTGTATGTACTAAGCTAGCTAGCTCTAAGTTAGTTGTATCTGCCTCCACTAGGTGTAGTGTAGGTGCATACCATGACGTCACTAACCCCTCCCCCTGCCCGGCATGCTGCATTCCCTCATGTACCCAGGCTGTGCTAGCATAGAATGGCTGTAGTTGTGTAGCATTGCTTCCCTTGCCATGCTAGAATCACCTCTCCCTCTCTTTTCTTTTCTTTCTTCTCTCTTCACTTTTCTTTCCATCTATCTTTCTCCATCTCTGCCTCTTTTCTTCTTTACCCTCTTTCTCTCCCTTTTAAACCTTCTTTTCTTCCTGTCATCTCTATTACTATCCTCCTTTTCCTTCCTTTCCCTACTTTCTATCCTCCCTCCTTTCTCCTCTCTACCCCTTTACCTTTTCTCTTTCTTTTCCTGTCTCACATTTACTTCTCTCCATTCTTTAATTCTCACTCGTGACTCCAGTGACATTTGTATCACCATGGCAACAAGACATACAGCTCAAGATAACATCACAGCAGTCATTGTCACCATGGCAACAGCTAGGCCTGCTTCTGGGCACCGCCCTGCATGTGTGGATCTGCCGCTGAGTCAAGTGTGCTGTGTGTGTGTGTGTGTGAAGTTGTGCTATAGTATGGGTGTGTGATGTGTGTAAATGGTATAACTGAGGTGTGTGTGATGCTGCATGTGTGCAGCACACTTGCCCTGCACTGCTGCAGCAGCTACCAGTACTTGTAGTGCACACGTCCCTCGTTAGGCTGGTGATTGTACCGTTACTGGGGGTTGGTGCTGCTGCTAACACAATGTTCTATCTTTTCCTGCCCTCCTCCCACCACCACCACCACAACTGGATCATAGCGCCACATGCAGCCAGTGCTGGCCCGCGGTGCCTCCCTCTCCGTAGCCACGCTGGGTGGAGACCTCGGCAATGGCAGTGGCATGTCGCTGGATGGGCTTGGCTCTGACCCTGGCTTGGAGCGTCACCGGCTAGCCCAGCCCGGGGGGGCAGGTAGCATTCTCAAAGCCAGGTCCATGGAGCTGGGACCTACCCCTGACTACCAGGTCCAATTCAACCCTGAGACTTTCAGCCTCCCCCGACACAACCCTGACATCAGCAACGCAGCCAACACTGCACCACGGGCACGCCATGTGTCTGTCGGGGATGAGCAAGTTAACTAACACTTACACTTCTACTCTACAGACTCTGTAAGCATGTAAGCCTCCTTAGCCTTAGTCACCTCTTCATGATCCTCCCCCTCTCTCTGCCACCTCCTCTTCATGCTCCTCCCCCTCTCTGCCACCTCCTCTTCATGCTCCTCCCCCTCTCTGCCACCTCCTCTTCATACTCCTCCCTATCGCCACACCTTCTGCTGCCGCACATTGAGCCCAAACCCTGAGAACGAGAGGGAGGCATAGCTCCAGCTGTTACTGTTAAACATCCATCAATCTCTCCTCCCGTCCTCTGTCTCAACCACCCACACCTCCTTCACCACCCCACATTTCCTGCTTAGTGGATGTACAAATCATGTAGATACATGACATAAACACACACATACACTTGGTCCCTGGATCCTGTGTAACGGCAGCAGTACAAGGCACCTACTGGTGGTGGAACGCTGATTACCATAATCCCTCCTCCTCCCCATGTCCTCCATGTCAGCTCTTACTGAGGTGTCAATGCTGGTAGACTGCCCCCAGCCCCTCCCCATGTCCCCCATGTCAGCTCTTACTGAGGTGTCAATGCTGGTAGACTGCCCCCAGCCCCTCCCCATGTCCCCCATGTCAGCTCTTACTGAGGTGTCAATGCTGGTAGACTGCCCCCAGCCCCTCCCCTGCTGCTGCTGTGTGCTTCATCTTGTATATAGTATTTGCCTATTAATCTACCACTCATAGAGAGGTTCCGCAAGCAAGCCTCAATCACATAATTAACATATTTTTATACAAATAAATTGTGAGATGAAATATCTTGCTTGATATGTTATGTTATGTTTCCCCGTCATGTTTTGCTGAACCTCTTTCTTCCTTAACGTATGTTTGTATATCAGAAATAAGGATACGTTTACGTATAGGTTAGACTTGCTGAACCTCCCTAATATCTGCTGCCTTGTAGACACTAAGCTGTATAACTGCATTATACACGGCTTGCCTAGTAGACGTAGTGTATAACTGATGACTATTATACACCAACAGAGTGAGCTTAACCCTTACACAATCACATGCCACCATTGGCAACACTGTGATACATGAGGTTGATTAGTGATGAGAGCTCAAGCACCCTGTTGGTGGCCGCATACGTCCTGACTGCTTGGCGCACCCACTGTGCCTACTTACTTCTACTGGAAAATCTCTTTCTCCTTCTTTGGCTTCATAGTAAAAACAATCCTCGCTGATTCAAGGAAATATCCAAATTAAATTTAAACTCAAAACAAAACTTAATTTCTGAAATTGAGAAGAGCTCCATACAAAACTCCTACACCTGACCAAGTGTGACACTCTGGTCTAAAACCTAGCAGTAGCAGGAGTTGTGCTAAATACACTAAGTTACGCTTAACCTGAACTCAGTTTACCTGAACTCAGTTTACCTGAACCTTTTGCAATTTCCCTGCAGACTTCAAACTTAATGTATCTGTTCTCTTTAGCTGAATTTTCAGTTAACCTGAACTTTCCCCTTGAGTTGAGGTTATGTAGAACATAGTGTATTCTCGACATGTGGGGCCTCCTTCACTGTGTGGTGGTAGCTAGCTACAGTACATAGCCTTACTGTAGTCAGTACATAGCCTTACTGTAGTCAGTACATAGCCTTACTGTAGTCACTCTTGCTGCTCTCTGGGGCTGTAGTACAGGAGTGTGAGACTATTGCGTTCCTCACCAGCTGCTCTGTCCTTATTCTCTAACCTAGTGTTTAAGGCTGGTTATTCAGCGGCTGTTCATCAGTAGTATCGCCCGGTGGTCAGTAACCACACGCCTGTACTGCACACACTCACTATCTCACTAACATGTTTCCTCCTCCTCCTCCTCCTCCACCTGATTGTGGTCAAACTATAACTCGTGTGTTTGTGTTTTTTCTTTCTCTCTACAGCAGTAATAGGCACCAGCACCCATCCTGCTGAAAGACCCACCCTTTAAGGCAGAGACCACCACCACCACCACCACGCCCACCACCACTCCACCCTACTACTTCTACTAGAGGCCGCGGCCGCGTGACCAGGGTGGGGGGCCAGCGTGTATCTGTACAGTGTGAATAGTAGATATATCTACTACAATATGAGATGTAGATGTTACCCACCTTATCAACCTCCACTTCCCCCTTCCTCCACCACCAGGCAGAGAAGTGCTCTAGTGGAGGGTTTGACCATGGTTACTTACCCCTCCCCCTAACAACAGCCCCCTCCCCCTCCCCTGCCCCTACATGTGAGTAATATCTATCCAGCATCTGTACTACCCTACTGTGTAGCGGTAGACAGGCGCTGGGGGGCGGGGGCAAGGTCCCAGGTGTCTATATACATACTAATAACAACTATATAAAGACTAGAGACTGTCACATCAACCTGTCCCTGTACTACATGTACAGTAGCGGCCCCACTCCTTCCATGGACCTGCAAATGCCTTCTTTATCACTTTTCCCTAATATATTTTTGTTGTCTTTGTTAAAATGTTGTGGCTGAGTAGGCCTTGATGGCGACATTGCTAACATGTCCTTCACTGTGAGGTGGACTGATGATCATCTCCTACTCTGTGGCAAGGAAGACTGATTGACTGTTTGAATGATGACTGATTTATTTATAAACATTTACAAGATCTAACACAAGCCACTAACAATGACAAGAGGGTAACTCAACTGTCATTAGCAGATCATTTGCATAACTTTGTTTGAAAATTGAGGCGTGTATGGTTGAGTGGGCAGGCATGGGAGAATGGAGCCCTACTACACCATGTGTACAGCTTACGGGGAGATAAGCAGCAGCTATATGTACATGCTGCAACCTTCCCACCCTACTAATGAACAAATGGTGTCTTCTAAATATAAGCTGCATCTTTTGCATAAGAGGAATTATTTATACAAGTGTTACAGGCATGTATATTGGTTAAATCACTGTTGCTAATTATCAGGTATTTAAGTCAAGGCCAATATTTAGCCTCCCTTAAGATACAATATATGTAATAGAGAAATTTGTATTAAATATTGCTGCCATCTTGGCCTCCCTTAGTGTGGACCCTAGTGGGCAGCTAGGGACTGATATAAGCAAGAACATGTATGTGTTAACATGTAGGATATGTTGTGTGTCAACTGATGCACTCTCACCGCCCTCTCTCACAACCTATGATGTGCCAGCAGCAACAACTCTATATAAAATTCCCTAGTTTCACAAAATTTCCAAATCCAAAGTACAGAAAGTTCCCAAATTAGATTTGATTATGTTTGCAGTGAGATGTTGAAGCCCCTGGGAAGCCTGCTGGTGCATCGGTGCATCGTACCGGTGGTAGGCTGTGAGAGGGAAAGTCTGCTGGTGCATCGTACCGGTGGTACCCTGTGAGAGGGGGCTGTGTGTGTTTTACTGGGTGTACACTAGATGTCTCTCTCTGCCTCTTTCAGACACACCTCTAGGTGCTGCCACCAGATGTCTCCACTACCAGGGTCCCCTGCCACCAGCTCCTCCTCCTCCTCCTCCTCATGTATCACTCAGGGGCTTACATAATGTACATGTACATGTCAGGTAGAGAACAACTGCCCTCCACACCTCATTCTACTGGGAGGAGACCTATTCATTATCATGTAGCCAATGATATCATTTCATCATGCTCAACAGTAAATTCTACCCAGGTTATTCTCTCTAGATTTCCTTAATAAGAATACTTTCCTAGCATGGTTCCCGCGGTCATTAAAAAGTCAGTAATTTGGAGTTTGGGTTTTTAAGGACCTTAAAAGTCAGTAATTTTCGTTGTGGGTCAGTAAAAATTCTATAACTTTCAATCTAAACAAAAACAAATACAAAATTTTTATCTGAGTGCCGTAGAAACGTAATTGTAGCAAGGGCTCGAACATTGGAAAGCTCACAAAAACCTACAGTGAAACCTTTCATAGTTTTTTAATTTGAACACATTTGTAAATAGCCAGGGAAAAATCTGTTACATCCATACTGACTATTCAAACATCAAGCTTTTATTGGCCAGCTAACATGGCTTCATTTAGTCAGTAAAAGGTTGGTTAAAAACTTGGGGAATTGGTCAGTAATTTTGATATTGTCTGTGCCGCGGGGACCAAGCCTAGGGGGTGCCTCCTCATGGGTAACAACTGTGTAATGTGCTGTACACAGAGGGTAAGTTGTCTCTGCCTGCTGCTCACCTCCCTCCTGTACCTGTAGGAGGGAGGGAGGTACTGGAGGGGGGGCTCTTGTCTGGTGATAATTCCACATAGAATAGCTGTACTCTCTCTGAGCTTGACATTCCATACCATAGGGGCTGGGCCGGGCGGTGGCAGGCATGCAGCAGCTGAGGTTATTGTTCTAGTCATTGCTGCCTCCTTCACCCCTGCCTCCTGCTCCTCCTCCTCCTGATCCCCCTTAGTAGACAATGGTCAAAGTTACTTAAAGCCCTGAGAGTATTGCTGTATGTAGCCTACTGTATGAGTCCTGCAGCCTGGGATGTGGCCACCGCGTCCCTCATCACCTCTCCTGTGACATTAAATTGTCCTTTCATCCAGCAGCCAGACTTTCGTGGGGTCACAAGAGATCCGTGTATCATCATCATCATCAAGCTATGTGCAGCAGGGTGAGTGTTTGGCCGCCATGTGTGATGATGGACACAGGTGGACTCCAGGCCTGGCTGTCAATGTTGAGGCAGTTACTCCCAATGTACCTGCTGCTGTGTACGGTGAGGAGGACTGCAGGATCCCATTCATCCACCCTTGATGTGGACTAGATGTGCTGCTGTGAGCAACAAGCAGCCCTGTGTATCACGCTAAACCTGGGCTCCAAGCCTCACCAACTACAATTCCTGTTTCACTGACCAAAGCCAAGAATGAGCTCTGATTATACAGTACTTATGTGATGTGTTCATTGGGGGAAATTTCGTTTTCTCTGCTGCTGTATGTTCTAGAATTAGTCTTAGATAAACTTGTGAGCGGGACGTGTGAATTGCCTATGTGTATAGCGGGCTATGTGTATTCTAGTGCACCTCTCACTTACTCCACCACTACACAGTGAGGAATGTGTACATACAGTGGCTGGGCACATGTAGTTGAGAGGTGCAGAATGAGGAGGAAGAGGTAGGGTTAGGGGTCAGGGACGGGGTGAATAAGTAGAAGCCGGCACAGCAGGTCGTAGAGTAGCATGTAACATAGACACAACTTATTGTTATGTATATACATATATATATATATATTTATCTGCCCCCTCCTCTTCCTCCTCCTCTCCTGGCCTCCAGATGGCCTTATACAAGGGCTCCATCTGGTGGCGGTGTATAAATCAATGAAGTGATATCTCTCTCTGTATCCTGCTGCACTGTCAAGCCCCTAGCGCAGGCTCCTGATAAACATGAATGAAAGAAGATCATAGAGTAGCCTAGTCTTATCCCCTAGTGTTGTAGAATGTCACATTTTGTCCCTCTTATTACTCAGCACAATGACGCGATGATCGCACTATGATGATGATAATGATGATAAAGCCGATGACGACATTAGTCCACAGCGTAGATAACACAAACTTCCAATGGTGGTTAATACCGGTATTTAGCCTTTGTATAAATTAGTTTTTTAATGGAAGATTTTACTGTTTTTCCTCCTTCTCCACCTCAGATGATATGAAGCAGGCATGAGGCCTGGTGGTGTGGGTAAATGGTGCACCTGTATGCAGGCTTTTATTGCACCCACACATGTTCCTCCTCCTCCTCTAGTGCATGGCCAGAGCACAGGCACACACTGGGTGTGTAGATGTACCAGTTTCACATGTTCCACCACAATCATATATATAGCAGGTTGCCTCCTCCTCCTCCTAATGGAGCAACATTATATCTAGAATTAATCCATGTAAAAACAACTGATATAAACTTGTTGATTGTTGGGGTGGATATTAGCCTGCATGGTGTGCCTGTGCTGCGGGTGGCAGGGTGGAGGAGGAGGAGGCATGTGTGGGTCCCACACTAGGATGTAGCGTCTGTACATGCCAGCAGCAGCAGCCACATGTAAGTTATCAACACTTGAGTGCCACCGCCCCCGCGTGGTGGCCAGCAGAAGCAGCAGCTGCAGCAGACAAGATGGTTTTATGTGATAGTATTTTATACACTTAATGTCTTATGTTTGGTGCATATAAGAGACCTCTTCAGAACGTGTAATTATTTGCATATTTAAAAGTTTTTATTTGCGACTTGTAGAGAAGTGCTGCTTGGTGGCCTGGCTGCTAGTTACATTATAAATGAGATATTTGTGTATATATGACGGTTTATTCTGTTAGAGAATCATGCATTGTAAATAAAGTTTGTGGCCATCATGCTGCATATGGAGAGAAGCCTCACTTGTCCGCCTCCTTATTCTACCTTAGTACAGCACACCGCTATAGTGGATATATTGGTAATGACTTCAACAAGCCTAGAATATCTCCTACTTTTATTATATTACGAGGAATTATGAATCGATGACAAGGTAATAAATGACACTAGCCTGAACTCCTAGGGAAAACCTAGTTCAGGTTAAG
Organism: Sthenelais limicola; assembly: GCA_942159475.1. NCBI lineage: Eukaryota > Metazoa > Annelida > Polychaeta > Phyllodocida > Sigalionidae > Sthenelais > Sthenelais limicola. The sequence continues at coordinate 159,386,817 of OW804094.1, read as the reverse complement.
CAGAACCACGAAATTTCATAAAAACCCCATTAGGAGCTACTAAAGGCAAATACAAATTTCGATTTTTTAAAAACTATTTCATCGTCTAGTCCAAGGTCTTGCTCCAAACTGCAATATGTCAATAGAATCATATTAGGACCTAGTAAAGGCAAAAAAAAAGGGAGCTTATTTCATTTTTGGTACCTCCTATATATACTCGTAAATTGCCTTCATCAAATCCATACTTGTTTACATGACTTTCGATAATTGAATGAACTCTAACGCTTTTAATGTTATCAGGGTCCTAACTAAAGCGTGCCAGTGCACTGAGAGAAGCTGTTGGCCACGGGAACCATACAATAGTTTTTTAATATACTTACAAATGGAAATCCAAGAACATGATTCAACAAGGTGACTTGGGGAGGTTGTTTTTACTACAACTGAATGGGTTATTCACTGCAAGTGGAAAGAACACGGGGTACGCACATTTAATAGTGTGTTCATTTCTGTAAGCGTGTAATACGGAAGTGTTGATGTCATCAATGACAGTGTAATAATGAACAATCACAGACGAGCATTGTTAGCCGTGACTCAGGGTCGTAGTATAAAGAAAGAACTGTACTCGAGGTTAAGAAGTGTGATTCAATGATTTTGTTGACACTTTATTTCACATCCAACATGCGACATACGGACGTGTGTTGGATACGAAGTAAAGTGTCAACTAAAGTGATTGAATCACACTTGTAGTTCTAACCTCCCGTTCAGTTCTATCTAATTATTTTACTTTAATCTATGATTAAATCATGATTGTAATCATCTATAAAATATGTAAAATAAACTAGCGTTAGAACTAACTTGTTTAGAAGGTACATATACCTAAGCTGTTTAGGCTTAAAAATAAAATTTTCTTTGTTTCTGACCGACCCTAAAAAATTGCTGCCCACTAGTGTTTTTATGGCATTTGAAAAATGAAGTCGGGACTACCAAAACAAAGTGTAATATGAAATAAATATTTGGGTCCCATAATGACGTTTGCTTGCTACATTTGACATCTGCTAAATAAAAATAATTTTTTTTACCACCATATCGACCCACATTTTGACATCAGGGACCCCACCCAGAAAAAAACATCGCAGAATAAGGTTAGTGAGAGAAAGCCTGCCCAGAACCAATGATTGTTCAAAAACATCGCTGAATTTGAAAAACATCGCACCCAGAATTGCGAGGATTTTTACGGGTGTTTCCCTTGCAAAACTGCGAGCGGAATCATTCCCATCGCACACTTTTAAATAGGCTTAAATGTATCTTTATCACAGCATTTTCCTGTTTAATCTTTGTGGGCATATCGTTTTTTAGTGATCCTGAGAAGTAAAGAGCTGTAATTAACCGATTACTTATTGTAAATCCTGGAAAGTCATAATTTATATTTAGCCTGTGGGCGTCGTAACGCCTTTGAGTGATGACATGCGGTGATGTTTTACCGTTTCCATCATCGTCATGGTGACGTTATTTCTGATCGCTGAAACTTTTTGGTACGGAACTTGAGATATCTAGCCTAAATTGAACTTTTTATGCTAAATTCTGTTAATAAATACATCTCGAAGCAACAGAAGCAGAGATAGATTTGAACTAGTACAAGAAATATCCTCCAACCAATGTTTTCTGTTCTGCGATGTTTTCTATTCTGCGAGCAAAAGTGACTGCTATACATCAGAGGATGCATATGACAGCGATGTTTTTTCTGGGCACCTCACACCAAAAACATCGCTGTCATTGCGATATAATCGCTGAATTTCCCTCGCTAACCAGGTTTGCAATGTTTTATTCTGGGTGGGGTCCCAGGTTACTGGAATTGGAAACAACGATAATTTTATTTTAGGGCTTAATTAGAACATATGTACACAATTAGTTAAGAAATAATATGCGTTAAATCCATATGAAATGAAATGATGGGTGGGGGTTGATATGACGTGAAGTTAGTGAGAAATTGTAATGGCTAAGGTTAGCATAGTATCAGTATGGTGGCAGCACCTACGCGAGTAGTATATAAGATTGGGATTAGGAAACTTGGGTCTAAACCCACCCGGGCGCTCCACCTATCCAAGGGAAATATTGGATCATTGAATCAAATTAAACCTCTCTATCTTCTGTAATATTAAAGATTCACCAAAAGTGCACGATTTTCTCAAGTTGCCTCCCAGCTATTAAACAACAGTGATCACTGATGTCGATCTATTTTCCAGTGAGTTGCATTTCTACCCAGACATATATATATATAGCTGTCCGCCTGTACGGTACATATATATCCTGCTTATTATAACAATGAAATCATTTGCTAATTGAAGATCAATTCTAGTAATTCAATAGCTACGGATTATAACCCTGATATCTATAACTGCTCGCCGACAACACTTGAGAGAATCTTTGCTTCAGTTTAATGTGAAAAGTGAGAACTCACAAGGACGGTTTTATCGAATCCAACGGAATGTGAAGGTGTAGCAAGGCTTATATGCACCGTTGTCTACAGTAACTGGATAAATTATAATGTAATATTAAAACCCAACATTTTGACAAGGATAACATTGCAACATTGTGGAGAGGTAATTTGCATTTTAGAATAATTATTTTGAAACTGCCAACAAACAGGAATAAGCTGCACTTGTACACGAGGACAAGGCAGGACCTCGCCGCTCTAAACTACAGGAAGAAAGAGATCTGCTGGAGCCCCCGTACGTAAGTGTTTTAAATAAAGTTAATAAACGCAAAATATCAACTTAATAATTTGGAGCCTGGGTTGAGTGAAAAGTTCAACTTGTAACTGTGTCAAGAATGTAAATGTGAACGTGAAAGTGTAAAGTTGGGCAGCAAGACGGGAAAGTTACGCAGATGACGGTTGGCTTCTCCTCGAGGCGGCCATTACGTGATGACGTCATTTGTGTGATGTGACATCATTGATGGCCCTCTAGCGGTGCAAGTGTGAAGCAGCGTTTCCCGCTGGATTCAACCAGTGCCCAACATGCGGAGATGCAGAGTGTTAGAAGTGTTCAATCACTCACCCTGATACTGTAATTATGTTTAATAGTTTGTCCCTATACCGTTATAGCCTACTTAATATATTGTAAAGATGACTAAGGGTTTTTAGCCCATAGGTTCAGTAAGATGAAGAAGTGAGACAAGAAGTCCGAGGTTGTAGTTCGTCTGGATTCGGCCTAGGCGGTGGTGACTCAGCGAGTAACAGAGTACCTAGGTCCGAATGGTCACTTTATTTTATACTCCACAATCATGAATTATTCATACAATCAAACCCCGGAAATATTCCACTAGCTCTTCCCCTTCCCTCTAATTGGTTGAGGGAGAGAGAATCTTCCTTGCCCACACGCCGACCTCTGCTCCCCAGGCAGAGACCATATATGGAATGCATGCAGGTCGGATCCCTCTCCTCAGCCCTCCCACCCCTTACTCATGGATCCCATGGCTCGTGCCAGCCCCCCCCCCCCTCCCTCTTGGCCCTTCCCCCCTCTTGATACCCCAGAGCAGTGTACAAGTAATTTAGGTCGGGCTGGGGGAGGTGGGGTGAGCCCTGAGTGGCTCATCTCCCCCTCCCTCCTGGCCAGGCCACGTGTGGCGTGCGTGCCCTGACCATGATCAGGGCTAAATAGGTCGGGTCTGGGATCCAAAGATGCCAATTCTTTACATTCGTCCCATATTTTATTTTTGTTGAAAGCTTTCTTTCGAACAAAATATTTAGCCACTGATCAACCCAGTCCAACCAGACAAGAGAAATAGAAATAAGGTTACATAATTTACACACACAAAATCATAGAAAAGGGTAAAGTAAAAGTATTATAAATTATTATATCTGTAGACCTAACGGGTCAAGATAGAAAGTTTCCAAAGGGAGCGGCTCTATTAAAAGGAGTGTTCATTTATATCAGAGGCCATCACCCTGCACTAAAAAGTCTTTTAGTCGAATATTATGTAAGAGAAGTCTCTGTGTTTTTAAGTGTGCTTCTTAACACTGTAAAATGTCTTCCTTTGTACTGAGCTAGTACTCACAAAGTTCTCCAATACGGTCGTCACCGCCGTCTCCTCTGCCCGGCCGGTCAGCCGAGGCCCCCGCTGGACCTCGTCGCTGACCGACAGGACGCCCGTCTCTTTCTCTCTCCTCCTTTGGCCATGGAGAGTGAGAGCGGTTGGGTAGTCAACACTACAATATTTCCATTTTTAACCTCAAACGCTACAGAACACATGTCGACTTTACTGTAGCATCACGTATAAACTCTTATTATTTGGAAAAATACCTCTTCAAAGCAGAATGGTCGGAGACAAGGTGAGGGCTTCGATTCCATGGTGCTTCCTCTCAGGCTCCTCTGTCTCGACCGATTCTGTTTGTGTAAAAACAACTTCTCTCAATGAGAGTTGAAATAAAAATACCTTTTTGGGCTGGATCCTTGTCCACGGATTCCACCATTTCCCCCCGAGAGAGAAAATGGATTTCACCCAGGTATACTACTCTGTGTTCTGTGATCTCCCTCGCACCCGAGAAGAGGACAGAACAAAAATTAATAGTAAATATCAAACAAGAGTAAGTTACAGACAAGTTCAAAAAGTGTTTGTTACCCCAGAGAAACCCAATAAACATTGGTAGACTAATTATTTCATCCTGGTCAGTCCGAAATTGGCAGCGTAATATGGTGAGGCGGGGGAGGGGGCAGGGATATGCTCGAGGGAACGAGAGCCAGTCCTAGCGCCTGGAGTGGCCTCTCCCTCCTCTCGATCTAGGTCTTGGAGGGCTAGGGCTACAGGGTGGTGGGTTGGGGGTCCTATTGGGATCTTCTCTCGGGGCTTAAGGTTTCTCAGACAACACAAAAGGTTGACTTTGCCTCTTGGGGCGAGCCCCTTTCGGCGGAGGTAGATTATTCCCAGGGTCATGACTCCTAGGAGAGTGGGGATGAGAGTGGCTATACCCCAGATAGAACTTTCGGACCAAGGGGTGGAGGAAATCAGGGGGGAATTGGGTTTAGGAAAATCTGTCAGGGCTAGTAAGGGTATTTCGGCTCTTGGCAGGAAAGTCAATTGCTGATCTAAATGGGGGTAAAGGGATAATTTGCCATAAGTCAGATTAAACCCGGGGAGGGGCATAATCTTGGGGATGGGGAGGGTTATATGGGACTCATGGCGTTGGATGCTACTCACACGCCAATCCTTTCCGACCAGGAGACAACCGCCTTCTAAAATCACCCTGGCATGCCGATGGTACGTTTGTATCACTGGTTTTTGCCCAGGGCACCTCAAGATTGTTTCCAGAGGTTCATAAATAGCTAGAATTACAGAAGAAATGGACTCTCCCTCTCTAAACACTTGGTTTGTTAAGTTATTTCTTTTTACAATCTGCGCCTTACAAAGGTCTGGCTTTTTACCTAAAATAATATTTGTTTCGCAGGTCGGGGTTAGATGCTCTATTGCAGCTGAGCAAATCTGGGGTTCAAACCCGATACAATGCCGAGGAAGAAATGACGCGCTGGATATGCTATCTAGGGCCACCTCCTCTTCTCCTACCAACTTTCTCAGGTGGTCAGCACCATATGGGACCGGAAAATACTTTAATCTATAGTGTAAAAATTGAGTGCCTGAAACTGCCGGAATTACTGTCTGGTATATTAGCTCCTGTTCGCCGTCTAATAATAGTCGAACGTTCAGGTGTCTATAATACCAGCGGTTATCTTGTGGGGTGTAATGTTTCCCTTCTTGTAATTTAGACAATATTTCTGATAAGTAGGCCAGTGGTAAAATCTGGTCTGTTAAGAATCCCCTTTCCAGCTGAATGCGCTGGCGATAAAACAATTCGTTTTGACGGTGGTAATTTTCCACCGCCCTACTCACTCGCTGCAATAGAATATCCACTTCCCTTTTCATATGAATTCTGTGAATATCTTTACTGAAACCATTTAACTGTGTTAGAATGTCTGTCACTTGGCGGGAGATGTTACTTGCTGCAGCTTGGAGCTGCGCGATGTCCAAGCGGTTCTCTGTCATGTAGAGCCTTGTCTGATTCAACACCGACACCATCTCTTCCTGACAATGGGCCAATGCGCTCTCGCTAGCCTGAGCTTCTTGTACTGCAGACCTTAATTCGTTCACCTGTCCTACAGTAGCGGTGCCAAACAAGGCACGGCTTAGCGAGCCCACAAAATTGAATAGGCCTCTCTTCCTTCGGGTGTCTTGTTGGACTGGTGTTGGAATCTCTGCCTGGAGGAAACCCATGTGCTCCTCCCAGGCACTGACATCTCCGTCTCCCACAACCTCCGCCTGTCTGAGTTCTCCAATTCGCCTTCTTAGGATGGAGACCCAAGCACTGACAGAAGGGGGCGTGGGGGGGTGTAGAACGATCACTGTTGTCCAAGTCGCGGTCAGGGCTCTGACCTCCCCTTCCTCATACACCAACACCCCTTCCTCCTCAAACAAATCGCCATTAGCCATCATAGCCAGGGTGATTATGAGGAGGGACTGGAAGGTGTAGGTTGAGAGAAGTCCGTCACTGGTGGTGCCCCTGGGTCGAACTCCCATGGTTGGGGCTGTGGTGGGGGTGACGGTGGGGGTGGGGGTGTAGGTGGTGGTGATGGTGGTGGCGATGGTGGGGGTATACAGGGCAGCTTCCTCGGCCTCTGCACGGGCGAAGTGGGCGTGGCTGGGTTTGGTGAGGAGTCAGGCCTTTCCCTCTTAGTAGAGCCTAGAGGGTGGAACACTTTGATCCTCTTTTCAGAGCATTCAGAGGTGGTGGTCAAAGCCTTGGGTTTAGGGCACTTGGTTGGGGTCTCTATCCTCCCTCTTTTTGCCCTTGACCTTGTAACAGGACCTGGTGGTGGTGTGCGCGGGGGAGCAGTCTCCACAGCAACGGCTGGTGGCAGGGGTCGGCGCAATGTAACTGGCTTAGGTGAAGCTAGTACTAGCACCTTCTCCCTCGGCGGTCGCTGCTGGGGTGGGCGTGGCACTTGTTGTGGTTGAGGTGGGCGTGGCACTTGGTCCTCGTCCTCCACATGCATGTGCTCGTCCTCTGGTTGCTCTGCTCTCGCTTGGTCTTCCTGTTCTATCTGAATTGGAGGAGGCATGTTTGGTATGGGTAAATAAACAGTGTCGGGCACTGCCCTAGGCTGGGGTGGGGGAGGTGGTGGAACATGAACTTGTTGAGCTTTTTGGGCTTGTCTCCGAGCCTTATTTCTCTTTCCTTGACCCGCCCTCGGTTGCCTAGTTCTCAGTATATCCCATTCTATTTCCCCAGATACCATTTTTACCCTATCCCTATTTATACGCCTGCGTTCACCCTGGGGTCCCCTCATAGTTAGGGTGGTACCCCTTATCCCCGTTATTACATAACCATGATCCCACTTGGGATCTAATGGAGCGCTGGTGCCTGATAGCACCACCACATGATCCCCTATTTTTAGATCCTTTGCATTTGCTCTGGCCCTTAATCTCTCATAATTAGCCACTCTACTGGCCTCAGTGCGCTCAGCAGCTTCTCTGAACGCATCTGTTAAGGCCTGTAGGCGCTCACTGAGTACGGCATCTTCTGTTCCCTCTGGAGTGGGGAATATTTTAGAAAAGGGATATCTTGGATTGGTGCCAAAAGTTAAAAAATATGGTGTAAAACCAGTTACACAAGAAGTGGAGACTCTATGTGCCCAGAGGGTTGGACCTAAATGGCTCTCCCACTCTGCTGGTCTTGCATTGATGAATTTTCTTAGTATATTTTTAAAAGTTTTGTTAAATCTTTCGATTTTACCATTTGTCTGGGGGTGAAAAGCTGTAGAATGCCTTACTTCAGTGCCTATGGATTTAAGGTACCCTTCCACTTGCTGGTTCATAAATTCAAGTCCCCGGTCGGTGATGAGCACCTCTGGGGGGCCATACCTAGGGACATATTCATTAGCCAGATAATCAGCAATGTTTTTAGCTGCTTTGGAGGGTATGGGTTTGACTTCTACCCAGCCAGTTGCGTGATCTATTACAGTCAAGATGTATCTATTACCTTTATCAGAGACCGGGAAGGGACCACAGAGATCCATTCCCAGTATCTGACCAGGATATTTTGCTATTGGCATCGCAGTAGGAGGTACACGCGCCCTACCCACTCTGTTTACAGCACACCTAGCGCATCGGATTAAGACATTATAGGTATCTCTTCTCATGGTGGGCCATTTATAAGCTTCTTGGATCCTATCTAGGGTCTTCCTCATGCCCTGGTGGCCTACTTCAGTGTGGGCGCGCCTCACTACTCTATGCCTAGCTGAGGGTGGCAGGACCAGGCGGGGGTAGGCTGGCTTGCCTGGGGGAGGGGTGAGAGTAAACAGCATGCCATCAATTATGGTGTAATCCCCCTCATCCTCCATCCCCTGTTGAAATTGTTCCAACTCCCTCTGTTCTAAACGTATTTTGTCTTTCTCGAGTTTATCAAATTCCCAAGGAATTTCATCTATCTCCTCCAAGGCACAGACTTCAAGAGAACTGAGAGTCGGCCCTTCCTTCTTGGGGTTTGTTTTTATTCGAGAAAGCATGTCTGCCCGGATATTGTTTGCCCCTTTTCTATATTCAATGGGAGCCCCAAACTCTGCTATTAATACCGCCCATCTTTGAATTTTGGTGTTTTTAACTTCTCCCACAAACAGAGACTTTAAAGGCTTGTGGTCAGTGTAAATTTTGAATTCGCTACCCTGTAGATAAGGTCTGAGCTTGTTTAAGGCATACACGATTGCATAAGCTTCCTTTTCAATCGTAGCCCAATTGAGTTGTGGCCCAGAGAGTTGTTTAGAGATATACTGAACTGGCCTCTCTATGCCTTCACTATCAGACTGGACCAATATGGCCCCTATTGCGTAATCACACGCATCGCTATAGAGACGATAAGGCTTATCCAACTGGGGGTGCGCCATTACTCTATCTGAAGTTAGTAATTCCTTCAGAGTTTCAAATGAGCTTTGCTGCTCTTCCAACCATTCGAACCTGGCATACTTTTTGGTAAGTTTGACCAAGGGATGAGCTACCTTAGCATAATCTGGGATACATTGACGGTAATACCCAGTCATTCCTAGGAAGGAGCGAACTCCGCTCACATCCTCTGGAGGTAGCATATCCCTGATAGCACTACATTTATCTGGGTGGGAATTAATTCCATCTTTTGAAACTTGGTAGCCGAGGAGATCTACCTTCTCTTGTTTGAAAATACATTTACTCTTTTTGACTGTAATTCCGTATTCTTCTAATTTATCAAACACCAGAGCCAAATGGTGATCATGCTCCTCTTCAGATTTGGAATAGATTACAATATCATCTATGAAAGTCATGCAAAATTTGCCAATAAATTCCGAAAACATTTTGTTCATGGCCCGTTGAAAGACGGCTGGTGCGTTAGTGAGTCCAAAAGGCATCCTACGGAATTGAAATAGGCCCCTATGACACACAAACGCTGTCTTTTCCATGCTATCCGGGTCCATCTCTACTTGCCAGTAGCCACTTTTTAGGTCGATGGTGGAAAAGACAGTTGATCCTGCTAAACTGTCAAAAATATCTTGAATATTTGGAAGTGGATGAGCATCCTTTTTGCTTACAGAGTTTAGTTTTCTGAAATCGACACAAGGTCTATTGCTCCCATCTTTCTTTGGGACCAACAATATCGGGCTTCCCCATGCTGAGCTGCTGGGTTCTATTACTCCCAGCTCCAGCATTTCATCTAATTCTTTATCTACAAGTTTCCTCTTGGCCAGGGGCAAACGATAGGGGCGTTGATTAATTGGGCGCGCATTTCCAGTATCTATGTGCATTTTCACATCTTTAAAGGTACCTAATTTTCCCTGCTTTCCTATGCCAAAAACAGCGGGGTATTTTTCTTCCCATGCTTCTGCCTCTGTGTGGATAGAGGCGAATTCTTGATCCGCACTACCCACTTGTTGCCTTCTGTAACTTTTTCCTTCCAAAATTACCTTTCTTTTTCTGAAGCTAATTTGGGCATCTAATATAAATAAGGCATCATCCCCCAGAAGCAGTTCATGGTGAAGTTTTCTTACAATATAAACTGGAAATGAGCTACCCCCCAAGTTAACTATCGCCTGCCCTTCAGTTTTAAGATCATGACCAGAGAGTGATTTAAGAGATTCCCCCTTTGTCAATACGAGAGGCCGATGATGGGTTTTGCAAAAGGCTCTCCATACATCCTCCCGCATTAGACTCCTTGATGCGCCGGTATCAATGAGGGCACGCATCTCCATCCCCGCCACTGAGATGGAGAGGCAGAACCTCTCATCCGGCGTTTCTATTCCCCCTGGTTAACATATTTGGCTGGCTTTTGAGTGGTAGAGGCCATCTGCATGGCTGCCACCACTGCAGCCTGTACATGTGCATAGCGGTGGGAACATTCTCTTGCGAAGTGTCCCTCCTCCCCACACTCATAACAGACATTTTTACCCCTAAACCTCTTCCCTCCTCCCTGCTTATTTTTTTCCGGTCCTGGATTATCATTTCCCTTCCCCTTCCCTTTCCCTGGGTGATTTACTACCTGAGAACTGGCGATCGGGGGTGGGGGATAGGACGTGTTGAAATATGGGGGATACATAGGCAACATGGGTGTCTGAAAGGGGTACTGGGGTGCTGCACCTGATTGGGGAACGATCACTGTGGGGTTGGATGGTTTCCCCGTCTCCATCCTCTCTACTAATTTCGTAAGGTAATTCACCTTAGACTCCAAATCAGCTATCAGCTTCCAATCTGAAGCATCTGTGGGATTTGGCCCAGAGGGGGCCATTTTCTTAGGGAGGATAGCCCCAATTTCCATTGGTTCATCCTTCCTATCCCCTCTGGTAGGTTGTCCTGCCAGAGCGAATGTGTGAGCCGCAGCTGAGGCTTGTCTTATTGCCTCAGCCAGGGTATCAGGGCGAGCAGCAAATACGTCATGACGTATTTGCTCATCCCTGAGTCCCAACACAAAATTCCTGACCAACGTCTCTTGGACTATCTCGTGGTCCAGGTTATCCACGCTGTAAGCCCTCTGAGACGCTAGTTGGAACTTGCGTCCGTATTGTTTTGCATCCTCATATGGGAGCTGATAGAGATCGGTGAGCCTTGCTCGCAGCTGCTGTTCCTCCTCTTCATTCATGAAGAGGCGGAAAATCTCAGCCCTCGCCAGATCCCATGTCCTATTGGCCGGTACCTGTAGGAATCCTGCCACGCACCTCGCTAGAGGCCCGCTGGCAAGAGTTCCCAAAAGCTCTAGAGTGAGCGTATCATTCGCTACACAGTAGGCTTTTGCCCTGCTTATTCCATCTAGCCACTCTCTCAAAGTGTCCTTATTGGACCCATCATTTACTCCTAGCATGGCGCCATGGCGTTCCATGCGCCTTCTGACCTCCTTAATAGCTGCAAACCTGGCCCTCCTTTGACCCTCGTCAAGCATGGCCAAGTCTGCGGCATTGAGATCCCAATTGATGTCCGCCATGTTTTACACTTTGTTGAGAGAGTGAGAGTAAAGAAAAAAAAGAAAACTAGATGGCACAAGGTACAGAGTTATAACCAACAGAACCCAGAACCTAGCAAAGTTTTTTACCCCGAACACTGCTCACCCACTCTCCTTGTATTATGAGTGTTTGAGTGTGATCATTCTCCCAACCCTATACAGTGGCCCAGATCCACCCTCCATACATCCCATAAATACAATTTATAAGCTCAATCAGAGTTTTTAGAGTTCCACTCACCTACTCTTCCAGCTCATCCTGCCTCTCCTAGGCTATGTCTCACTTCCAGTCAGAAGATTGGGTTGTTGCTCAACTTAGCAACAAGTCCCATCGTGGTTCGCCAGTGTAAAGATGACTAAGGGTTTTTAGCCCATAGGTTCAGTAAGATGAAGAAGTGAGACAAGAAGTCCGAGGTTGTAGTTCGTCTGGATTCGGCCTAGGCGGTGGTGACTCAGCGAGTAACAGAGTACCTAGGTCCGAATGGTCACTTTATTTTATACTCCACAATCATGAATTATTCATACAATCAAACCCCGGAAATATTCCACTAGCTCTTCCCCTTCCCTCTAATTGGTTGAGGGAGAGAGAATCTTCCTTGCCCACACGCCGACCTCTGCTCCCCAGGCAGAGACCATATATGGAATGCATGCAGGTCGGATCCCTCTCCTCAGCCCTCCCACCCCTTACTCATGGATCCCATGGCTCGTGCCAGCCCCCCCCCCCCCTCCCTCTTGGCCCTTCCCCCCTCTTGATACCCCAGAGCAGTGTACAAGTAATTTAGGTCGGGCTGGGGGAGGTGGGGTGAGCCCTGAGTGGCTCATCTCCCCCTCCCTCCTGGCCAGGCCACGTGTGGCGTGCGTGCCCTGACCATGATCAGGGCTAAATAGGTCGGGTCTGGGATCCAAAGATGCCAATTCTTTACAATATTACATGTACCTTTAAATAATGTATGGAAGCCAATCAATCTACATGGGCAATGTTCAGGAACTGGGTTGCATGCCTGGATTCATGGCAAAAATCCTCGTCAATGGAAACCCAGCCTTAACCCATCGAGGACGGGGGCAGTTTACACATATTTTGCCTGGCTGACAGGGGCCCTTTTCCCCCTTTTTGGGCTTCAGGACGGGTGTTTAACATGAGGTTTAGGGTTTAAAAACACTTTAAGAATATTTTCTTCAAATAATATGTGTCATATGTACATCGTTTAATAGGTGTAAACAGTTATTGATCATATTTTTTCATAATTTCTAGAATTTGGTCTTCAATAATTAAAATAATGGGTCTCAATTGGGTGCAATATGGCGGCAACCTTGCACCAAATTCACTTTCCAGCAATTATGTATGATAGTTATGACATCATCATTATTGTCTCCATGACAACATACCTAGACAAATATTTCTAGTGTGTTTGTATACATATGTTTTAAATTTCATCAAAATCCTTTCATTTTTTATTAAGTTATGCCCCCTTCAATTTATATAAAAAATTGATGCCTTGAGGCATCATCCCCCCTGAGCCAAATTATGTGTGATGCCTTGAGGCATCAGCCCGTCCTCAATGGGTTAAAAGGACATGTGGCCCAGTGTGGGATTTATACTATAATCCTTGTTTGCTTCTTTCATTGCCAGATTTAGCTAGATTTGATAACTTTTTTAACGTTTGGCCTCATCCCAATCAGCCTTTGTTTTAGAGTTAATAGTGTTTTTTGTTTTGTTCTTGTCATTTATTGTGTCAAGTAACTCGTGCATGATCCAAGGCAATGAATTTATTTAAAGAATATTAGAGTTGAAGTATCAGACCAGCTTCTGCCATGCTCATAATGACAGTGGTCATTTCTTTGTATTGTAACAAATTGAGGGACCTATGGTCTAAATATTTGGAAAGAAATTATAACGAAAAAAGCTGGTAAAATAATCAAGAACCTCCCAGAATCATGTTTGGATTCGACAATGAAAACAATAATAGCAGAATAATAAACTGTTGTATTACAAACGAAGGCCTATCTACAGGCAGAAACTTCCTCCAAGGGAGAATCATTACTGCTTTTAATTTAGATTGTTCTTAGAGGATATAGTTCTTCCAGAAGTAGACATGTTATGTTAACTATTGTATCCCGGCAGTTACTAGGTCTGTTATGGTGTTAACATTACCCCAGTCATTTCTAAGTCTTCTAGAGAAAGTGATTTCATTAAAATATTAAAATTTCTTACAAGATCGACCAGTTTTTAAAACTGAATGTAACTTTGTTTTCAATTTCTTTCTGATTATGAATTTTTGTTGGCAAGTCAAGAAGAAAGAGTAAAGTCTGGCTCAAGTTTATTACATGCTCAGCGATAACAAGCACCAGTACAGAATCATCAGTTTATACAAAAATAATCTCACCACAGCCCCACTTACACCAGCGTTATAATTATGGTAGTGCCCCCCCTTACACCAGCATTATATGGTAGTGCCCCCCCTTACACCAGCGTTATATGGTAGTGCCCCCCCTTACACCAGCGTTATATGGTAGTGCCCCCCCTTACACTAGCATTATATGGTAGTGCCCTCCCTGCCCTTACACCAGCTTCATATGGTAGTGTCCCCCCCCCCCACTTACACCAGCATTATATGGTTGTGCCCCCCCCCCCCCCCGCCCTTATACCAGCATTGTATGGTAGTGACCCCCCCCCCCCCCACTACATGATCAGCATTATATGGTAGTGCCCCCCCCCCCCCACTTACACCAGCATTATATGGTTGTGCCCCCCCCGCCCTTATACCAGCATTGTATGGTAGTGACCCCCCCCCCCCACTACATGATCAGCATTATATGGTAGTGCCCCCACACACACACACACTAGACGACCAGCATTATATGGTAGTGCCAGTAATTTGCAAATAGTTGTCGCAGTCGGAGCCACTACCAATTTTCCCCTTCTCCCAAACATGGCCCCACTCATAAATAACATGGCCACGCCCACATACACCCTAAGCCCCTCCCACCAATATCTATTGTCCACACCCTTGGTACCCCTGCCCCTGAGGTAACTGTGCTGGCCTCACCTAAACTAACTATACACTACGTAGCGATGCACCAAACAGTAGCCCATGAATGTAAGACAATATGTACATGGCCGTGTGTGGGGGCGGGGCTAAGTGGCTGTACATGGCCGTGTGTGGGGGCGGGGCTAAGTGGCTGTACATGGCCGTGTGTGGGGGCGGGGCTAAGTGGCTGTACATGGGCGTGTGTGGGGGCGGGGCTAAGTGGCTGTACATGGCCGTGTGTGGGGGCGGGGCTAAGTGGCTGTACATGGCCATGTGTGGGGGCGGGGCTAAGTGGCTGTACATGGGCGTGTGTGGGGGCAGGGCTAAGTGGCTGTACATGGCTGTGTGTGGGGGCGGGGCTAAGTGGCTGTACATGGGCGTGTGTGGGGGCGGGGCTAAGTGGCTGTACATGGCCGTGTGTGGGGGCGGGGCTAAGTGGCTGTACATGGCTGTGTGTGGGGGCGGGGCTAAGTGGCTGTACATGGGCGTGTGTGGGGGCAGGGCTAAGTGGCTGTACATGGACAAGGCTTTAGCTAATATAACAGTCTGCTACACGTCTCTATAGATCCCGGCCACACTGTCACCAGTCTCTCATCACACATGTTATATTGATACTTGGCCAAGAAATGCAAGAAGAAAATCTCCCTAACTATGGGTTTGTGGGAACATGAATGGTTTGACTTAACTTTGGCAAACTTACTCCTAGACTGGGAAACATTGAATTTGACTTATTGTAGTGAAGGGGTTTGTATGTTACAGGGGTGAGGTTATTTTAGGGAGCCTATTGTAGAAAGCCCTAACCCGCCCCTTAGCAGTATATACATGGCCTGAAATTACCTTGCCTCCAAAATGGCGGCTCCGCATGAACGCTGAGTCATGATATATTTACACCAGGGGAACCCTGCATTATATACACAAGACATGCAGGAGAGCCCTACATGTTAACTCAACCTCCAACAACAATAAACAGAACCTGTGAGCTTCCAGTAATACTCAGCAGCAGCAGCAGCCATATTGGTCATCACTTGTGGTCCACAGTAGTTATACTCTAGTGTATACAACATTTGTATGCTCTGGATTTCCCTCCTCCACGTAGTAGGGAAATTACACTCATGACATGAAAGAATGAAGTGAAGCAAGAGGGCAACAATAGTCTGACAAGTGAATAAATGATTCATAAAGAGATGTTCAAGTTCTAGTGACTAGTGTATGAGGTGGGTACATGTGTGGTCACCACCACTAGAAGACCGGGGACGACGGACAGTCGTCATCCATGTCACACGTCTCGTCTGAACTTGTGGTGTCCAAGTTGTTTACTTTCTTGCTGGGGGATGGTGCTGCTGTGGTGCGGGTGCGACTTTGAGGTTTGTTGGGAAGTTTCTTGGAAGGCAAGGACTTGATGCCCTCCTGCAGGATGTTGTCTACAAATGAGAAAGCATCTTTCTTCTTGGCCGGGGCAGGCTCAGCAGGTGGGGCGGCATTGTTGAGTTTGGCACTACTAGGCTCCTCCTCCTCCTCTTCCTCTTCCTCATCTAGCTCCTCCCTCCGCCTCCTATCATTGGCTGGTTTACTGGCTCCGCCCCCGACAAGCCCCGCCCCCACCAGCCCAGACTGGTTACAGGGTTGGATGGCAGGGGGCACCAGGAACAACTCCTTGAGCTCCTCAGAGATCTGCTCCTGGCTGGAACGCTGGTGTTGCAGGGGGGAGGGGGCCTTGGGGGGACCGGGGGTTCTCTGTGGGGTTGGGGAGGGGGCCTTGGGGGGACCTGGGGCCCTCTGTGGTGTTGGGGAAGGGGCCTTGTGGGGGGGTGGGGCAGAGGTGGGCAGAGGGGAGGTTCTGGTGGGGCGGGGCGGAGACTGTGAGGTCTGTCTAGTGGTGATGTGAAGGCGGCCGGTATCTGTAACAATGTTCATAGAATGAGTTACATACATATTCATTATAAGAGCACATTAAATGTTGGTGAATGACTAGAGCGCGCACACATTATTGCCAAAACTAGTTCTTTCATTGAAGCCCATGAGAAGTATTTGCCTGCCCACACCCATCCCACCAATGGTGGCCCCCCACAGTGGCTACAGCTACAGTGTAGGGGGACATGGCTCATCCTGATAGTGAAAACATGCACAGAGGGAACAAGTAAAGGTTTATTATTGCCTTAAGTTTCATCACTCTGGTATATATATCTCTGGTTGGTAAGTCATTGTTTTTTTTCTACTTTGTGTTGCTCTTCATTGCAATGCATTTTTTCAACAAATTTTATTTTGAAATTTCACAATAGTGATATGTTTCATTGAGAGGTCCTGAAGAGGCCAGTCATGCTTAGTCATGAAAAGGAATGGCATAAATTAATGGCATAAACTAACACAATGACAGTAATTTAAAGATTACAAAAGAATTGTCAGGCAACAGAAGGTTTATAGATCACCTTATAAAACCTTTCCCAAGCGGGTGTGAAAGTAAATAAAAACTCACTCTCCGGGAAAGTGATCAAACACTCAATCTGTCAATTTGACCACCTGCGATGGTAGATCTGTTAAATGTACATAGATGTGAATAACTGCTAGTTACTGCTGGAATTTGTGGCTTTGAGTTGTAGGTGCTAAATTAAGCTCTCTAACATGTGGGTTGCGGGTTAGAGGAGTGGCAGGTGTACCCCTTTCCTGCTGAGATATCGATGATCAAATGATTGTAAATGTTCATGGTGGAAATAATTATATATAATATATGCCCACTGGCTCCTTCCACATGTCACCATCAATACTTGGCTTTATTTTCAACATTAGGAAAGGCAATTGCTGCAGCACATTGGATATCTTCAATTTTAGTCTAAAAACTGCATGGTTGGAAAATATTCCAACCTATCAGTTAGACCAATGCTAGGTTAAATACACAGATCTAGTGTAGAAAATATTCCAACCTATCAGTTAGACCAATGCTAGGTTTAATACACAGATCTAGTGTAGAAAATATTCCAACCTATCAGTTAGACCAATGCTAGGTTAAATACACAGATCTAGTGTAGAAAATATTCCAACCTATCAGTTAGACCAATGCTAGGTTAAATACACAGATCTAGTGTAGAAAATATTCCAACCTATCAGTTAGACCAATGCTAGGTTAAATACACAGATCTAGTGTAGAAAATATTCCAACCTATCAGTTAGACCAATGCTAGGTTAAATACACAGATCTAGTGTAGAAAATATTCCAAACTATCAGTTAGACCAATGCTAGGTTTAATACACAGATGTACTGTAGAAATTATTCCAACCTATCAGTAGGACACTCACCGATGTTGGTAGACTTGTGTGGGTAACGTTTCCTCTTCCAGCGTGCCCGCAGGGCCTCCACCTCACAGCTCAGCCGGCTCACCGTCTCCTCACTGGTGGAGACCGAGGCATACAGCTCCTGTAGACAAGACAACCACACACTCAGAGATATACAGGCATCCCCCGCCCACCCCACCCCCTACAAAGTGGTGTGATTTATATTACTGAGTATATATTATATGTATTCATTTTTATTTCCATAAAAAATGAACACAAATAATCCAGATCAAAAGAATATTTGAATTGAATTGAATTGATCTACCGGGTGACCGAAAAACGTTATGTTACAATAAGTCATCAGAAGAATTGACATTACATAGTTGTTGCAATGATTGACATTAAGGTTACACCATTCAGTTTGAAATTACTGTAGCAAGGTTTATCATGACAAGTCATGGCCCACGGCTTTATTATGTGCCTGATGATGGGTTTTGTAACAATGTTACTTGTACCAGCGGTACCTAAATTCATATAAGTAAATACATAAACAAGATCAACATGGGTAAAAATATCAGTAACTCTGACATTCCGGCCAGTTCAAATCAAATGATCCCGTCCGAAACCTCCTGAAGGAAAACGGTTTTCAGAAAGGTTCTGAAATCTTTTCTGTTTTTACAGCGGTGGCCCCAGACTTCAAGGTTGTTCTAGACCTCAGGAACTCTGTAAATGAGAGATCTCTTTATCTTATCAGTTCTTGGTGTAATAGTTTTTAGGATTTCTTATGGTACATACCATGAGCTGCTGATGTAGCTGGGAATTTAGGGAATGAACGCTTTGCACCTGGTGGAGCTTATCAGAACTAACGTCCACAAACTCAGGCCTGGAAAAGAGTAAAGAATATGAGATTATTTCAGTTCACAGTTTGAGGGAATATTACAGTTCACAGTTTGAGGGAATATTACAGTGCACAGTTTGAGGGAATATTACAGTGCACAGTTTGAGGGATTATTACAGTGCACAGTTTGAGGGAATATTACAGTGCACAGTTTGAGGGAATATTACAGTGCACAGTTTGAGGGATTATTACAGTGCACAGTTTGAGGGAATATTACAGTGCACAGTTTGAGGGAATATTACAGTGCACAGTTTGAGGGAATATTACAGTGCACAGTTTGAGGGAATATTACAGTGCACAGTTTGAGGGAATATTACAGTGCACAGTTTGAGGGAATATTACAGTGCACAGTTTGAGGGAATATTACAGTGCACAGTTTGAGGGATTATTACAGTGCACAGTTTGAGGGATTATTACAGTGCACAGTTTGAGGGAATATTACAGTGCACAGTTTGAGGGAATATTACAGTGCACAGTTTGAGGGATTATTACAGTGCACAGTTTGAGGGAATATTACAGTGCACAGTTTGAGGGAATATTACAGTTCACAGTTTGAGGGATTATTACAGTGCACAGTTTGAGGGAATATTACAGTTCACAGTTTGAGGGAATATTGCAGTGCACAGTTTGAGGGAATATTACAGTGCACAGTTTGAGGGAATATTACAGTGCACAGTTTGAGGGAATATTACAGTGCACAGTTTGAGGGATTATTACAGTGCACAGTTTGAGGGAATATTACAGTGCACAGTTTGAGGGAATATTACAGTGCACAGTTTGAGGGAATATTACAGTGCACAGTTTGAGGGAATATTACAGTGCACAGTTTGAGGGAATATTACAGTGCACAGTTTGAGGGAATATTACAGTGCACAGTTTGAGGGATTATTACAGTGCACAGTTTGAGGGATTATTACAGTGCACAGTTTGAGGGAATATTACAGTGCACAGTTTGAGGGATTATTACAGTGCACAGTTTGAGGGAATATTACAGTGCAGTTTGAGGGAATATTACAGTGCACAGTTTGAGGGAATATTACAGTGCACAGTTTGAGGGAATATTACAGTGCACAGTTTGAGGGAATATTACAGTTCACAGTTTGAGGGAATATTTCAGTTCACAGTTTGAGGGATTATTACAGTGCACAGTTTGAGGGATTATTACAGTGCAGTTTGAGGGAATATTACAGTGCACAGTTTGAGGGAATATTACAGTGCACAGTTTGAGGGAATATTACAGTTCACAGTTTGAGGGAATATTTCAGTTCACAGTTTGAGGGAATATTACAGTGCACAGTTTGAGGGAATATTACAGTGCACAGTTTGAGGGAATATTACAGTGCACAGTTTGAGGGAATATTACAGTGCACAGTTTGAGGGAATATTACAGTGCACAGTTTGAGGGAATATTACAGTGCACAGTTTGAGGGAATATTACAGTGCACAGTTTGAGGGAATATTACAGTGCACAGTTTGAGGGAATATTACAGTGCACAGTTTGAGGGATTATTACAGTGCACAGTTTGAGGGAATATTACAGTGCACAGTTTGAGGGAATATTACAGTGCACAGTTTGAGGGAATATTACAGTTCACAGTTTGAGGGAATATTACAGTTCACAGTTTGAGGGAATATTACAGTGCACAGTTTGAGGGATTATTACAGTGCACAGTGTGAGGGAATATTACAGTGCACAGTTTGAGGGAATATTACAGTGCACAGTTTGAGGGAATATTACAGTGCACAGTTTGAGGGAATATTACAGTGCACAGTTTGAGGGAATATTACAGTGCACAGTTTGAGGGAATATTACAGTGCACAGTTTGAGGGATTATTACAGTGCACAGTTTGAGGGAATATTACAGTGCACAGTTTGAGGGAATATTACAGTGCACAGTTTGAGGGAATATTACAGTGCACAGTTTGAGGGATTATTACAGTGCACAGTTTGAGGGAATATTACAGTGCACAGTTTGAGGGAATATTACAGTGCACAGTTTGAGGGAATATTACAGTGCACAGTTTGAGGGAATATTACAGTGCACAGTTTGAGGGAATATTACAGTGCACAGTTTGAGGGATTATTACAGTGCACAGTTTGAGGGATTATTACAGTGCACAGTTTGAGGGAATATTACAGTGCACAGTTTGAGGGAATATTACAGTGCACAGTTTGAGGGATTATTACAGTGCACAGTTTGAGGGAATATTACAGTGCACAGTTTGAGGGAATATTACAGTGCACAGTTTGAGGGATTATTACAGTGCACAGTTCACGCCCACAAGTCAATTTTGTCTATGTAATTTGTTAAAACAATTATTCTTATTCAAGTAACATGTAAAAGCCTGAAGAGGAATAATGGCCTCCATGACTGACCTGTAGGCATGCAGGGTTTGTGCATAATAGCCCTCACGCGGGTGGATGGTGCGACTGGCTTGTCGCTTGTAGTCGGCCTGTGACGTGTCCTTCAGGTTTACTACTGTCAGAGGCAACCCGTGGAAACTTCTGTAGGCACAGAAAATAATCTTACAATACATGGCCAGGAGGAGTAAACATGGTAATACAATTATGATTAATCTTACAACATGTGGTCAGGAGGAGTAAACATGGTAATACAATTATGATTAATCTTACAACATGTGGTCAGGAGGAGTAAACATGGTAATACAATTATGATTAATCTTACAACATGTGGTCAGGAGAAACATGGTAATACAATTATAATTAATGTTACTTGACTTCTTCCAGTATTGTATTACTCAATGTTTAGCCTTCAACTTGTTTAACTTTAATTACTCTGATAGTCAGTCACTGAAGTGTAGAACATTAGAGTGAGTGAGTGAGTGAGTGGGATTGGTTGCTGTACGCCCTTATCAACACATAGAAGGTTATATCAAGGGCGGGAGAACTGAGAGGGAGTGAGTGAGTGGGATTGGTTGCTGTACGTCCTTATCAACACATAGAAGGTTATATCAAGGGCGGGAGAACTGAGAGGGAGTGAGTGAGTGGGATTGGTTGCTGTACGTCCTTATCAACACATAGAAGGTTATATCAAGGGCGGGAGAGCTGAGAGGGAGGCAGTTTATGGTGTTAGAGACATAGATGTAACTACTCCACTCTTGCCTGCTGGAGGAGACTCACCTGCCTTCCAGCACCTGAAACATGTGTTCAAACGTGTGCTTGGCTTGCCGATGTGAGTGATTCAGCGAGAAGAGCGAGAAGACAAAATGGCGCCTGTCCACTCCTGCCAAAACGTCCAGTAGGGAACGGTGCATGGCCTTTTCTCTCATAGAAGGCATGAGGGTGCTCTCTCGCCGCCATTTGTACCAACCTATCACCTCCTGTGGAAACAAATTATACTCTCATGACGATGATGTACACATTTATTGTTGTTGAAAATGTTTTATTTTTATTGTCTTACTCAGGACCAAATACATACATAGGAAAACACACCAAGAATCTAAACCTGCTGAAAAATGAATGACTGAATCCCAGCATGTCACCTACCTGTTGTTTATGACCGCGGAGTACGGTCTTCAGTTTCTCCACATTCACACGCCCTGCATGATCGTACCAGAGGAAGGGACGAGAACAGGCAATGTAGTTATAAACATCTGAAACCAATAGAGGAACATTTAGGTAATCTGTCATTGTGTACAAACTGGCCTTACAGATATGCTGGCATGAGAAGCAATGATGGACATTCCTATTTCTTAACTACTTTTTTCCTTTATGAAACAGAAGGCAAACGTATCAATATATTTTGCATAGTTAAAAGGCACAAAATTTGGTATTACACTTCAGATTGGGAATCTGATGTTCCAGTACGCACCATACTAGGTGTCAAATAGGAACTAGCTACTGAAGGATACATGAAAACATTGTTCATACAGAAAACATGTAAAGTCAGATAAATAAATAGATCAATGAGTAAGAGAGAGAGAGAGAGAGGGGGGGGGGGGGGGGGGGGGGGGCAGAGAGAGGGAGGGAGAGAGAGAGAGAGAGGCAGAGAGAGGGCAGAGAGAGGGAGGAGAGAAAGGATCACCCCATACTTACACACAACCACTTCCTCCTTCCTGTTGTTGAGTTGCGAGTCACTGATGGTATCAGTCACATGACTGACCACTTGTCCCAGCAGAAAGCCCTCCTACAACATACAACAGTGTCAGGCTACAATGATGCAGTACACATACAGTTGATGCAGGAACCACAAGTTATCATGAAATGATGGTAGTCAAGAGAACCAGAACATGATATGGGAGTGGGGGGGATTGGCTCCAACTCTCAGATTAAACTGTGGGCAGACAGTATATGGATTAGATGCTCAACTCATGAGTACTAATCTATCCTGTATTGACATAATGGTGAAAGGAGTGGGGCAGGGTTTCCAACATCATAATTATTGTGCCACCCCGACCCCCTTTTTATCAATATGTCGCTTCCGAGCGGGCCAAAGGAGGTATAAAAAGCACGACCATCGCTTGTGTAAACAATACATACACTTTCGCTGGCTTGCACTCCACTCGCCTCCTCTTGTTAATGTTTTCATCCTGGTTATCTTATATCGCACATTAACAATAGTTCCCCAAGCTAGTCTACCATAATTAGCTTGGACCTACGCAGTCTTGGGCTGACTTGACCACATACCTAATCAGAGTATATAAAATTCTACTCAACTTTGCACCATGTTGCTTACTTCTTGGGTATGGAACCGGAAGTGTAGGTGCCAAACGTGCAGCATTGACCATACCATACCTCTTTCTACCAAACCTGTTTCTATCATACCTCTTTTACAAGCGGACACCAGATCTCAGAAGCTGTGTATTGATTTGTTTGTCGATCATAAGAAATGGTGGCTATGTCATTGTCAGTTGTTGATTTTAGGCATCAGGACCCCTTGTATTGATTCTGGAGATATTGAGGCCTATCTAAAAAATGGCTGGATAGGAATAGCTAGGAATATGGAAGGAACAGGTAGAAAAGTGGCCAGTATACTGCCATAGGCCTACTGTATAAATCTCAAAATAAAGTTATGTCAAGGGGCTGACTGGAAGACCTTCCATAAATGAGATAGGTAAAAGTCAATGCCCTTTTCCTGCCAATGATCCCCAATCCTCTTTTATTTTCTATAATTATATGAATGTAAATAACAAATACTATATAATGCCTAATGGGTGCCTTGAGGCCTGAGGCTATGAATAAAGTGTCTGCCCCCAAATCCAGCCTATGGAAGAACAATCTGTGGACCACTCGGTCTCTCATAGCGCATATACGTGTTATGGAAGCAGTGAAATAATGTAATCGAGGCGCGCAAGTGTAGCCGGGAGCCAGGGAGGTGTGTAGGCCCAGGCCCGGGCCCGGGGTGTACAAAGTAGGCCTAGGCCTAGGCCCGAACAAATTTTTTCACTATTTCCGATTCCCTTAAGCTAGTTAAGGCTTATGTTTTAGATTTTTAGTTTTCTTTAGACCATGGACTGTAAAAAAAACCCACACCATGTGAGACAGCATTAATTGATAACATCGAATTGTTCCTTGGAGATTACAAAATACACTCTTTGAGTAGAATCTAATACAAGTTACGGCGCTAATGCGGCGCTTTTCTGGGAGCGCGAATCGGCGATGAGTCAATGACAGCATCGACCAGAGGCGGACTTGTTGGACTTGTTGCTCACCACAGAATCCAGCAGAGATTGACAAGGACCACATGTAAGGACACAATTTCACCCCGTCACAAAAGTACATATAAACATTAGTTGTATTACACACCTGGTCACTGCTGGCGTTGGTGTGTTCGTGAAGAAGTGCAGACAGCACAGGACCGCTCACACTCACCGACATCTTCACCAGGAAGTCTCCGCAGCCATTTGTAACTGATGCACCCTGGGAGGGAACTCCGTGACGTCATCACTAAGGGAATCCCGTGCGTCATCAGTAGGGATTCCCTGGTGGTGACGTCACCCGTAGGAGTGCCCTCGGTGCGCGGGGGGTCTGGCAGATGGAGCCACGTGTAATGAAAGAAAACTCGCATCAAAAAATAAAAATTAATCCCACAAATGTTTGCCTCAGTTGATTCTCTGTTTCTTTCCCAAACGTTTTTACTTTTTATCCACGAATTAACAATTTATAGACCAGCAAAAACAGAAGTAAATTGTCCAAGCGGAAATCCACGCTCAACCTTAGACGGCCTTGGGTGTGTTCAAAACCTGAGGTAAATAACTCAGTATAAACTAACTTGTGTCTAAAGTGATATTTCCGTTTATTAGTCCAACTTTTAAACATATCTACTGCTTTGGATACACAAATATAAATAGAACAAATCCTAATAAATTCATAAAAGGGTCTAAGCAACGTGAAAATTACAAGTACACCAAGATTCAGTTATAACGCAGGTACCCGAACGCGCGGGTGAGTGAGCGAGTGACAACACAGGCTAGCGGCTGGAGATTACAGGAGGAGCGAGGACCATCTAAACATCATGTTATCTATCCTGCAGGCTTACCTCCTTATCAGGAGTGAACTCATAGGTAACAAAGGTACACAGAGTGTCGATGCCATCGCCAGGAGGTTAAAGGTGAGAGATTTGTGTGTTTGCGGGGCTCGGCGTGTCTGAGTCGCACCGAGTCAAGGTCAGAAAGCAATGTAGGCCATGCAGACCATGTCAATATGAGACCGTGTGGACATAGTATGGGCCTACCTGCCACACCTCTACTACACATGGGGCCTACACACCGGTCAGACACTAATGTGCGGGACAGTGTACGTCTGGTAGCTTCATGGGTGACCATGTTCCCCCCTCCCCCGGAGGCTGGGGGGCGGGGGGGGGGGGGGGGAGGGGGGAGGGTCAGTCAGTGCTTGCCCCGGCTTCTTTTATAATTTACCTCCAGGCTACAGACACTTCATTGCACTTTACATTACTCCATGTACACAGACACTACATCACCACCTAGAGTATGCCTGTAACCATAATCCATGTGGCAACACTCAGTATGGCTAGAGTTATAACCACACATTAATTATTTCCCCTGAATGAGACACACACCCTGCAGGAGGTATTTACTGGACTTCTCCCTGGAGTTCTCCCGACCCTGGAGTTTGGTGTACAAGAAACCCCTCAAAAGGGGGAAAACTATTATTATTATTTAACTATTTGTATGTAGTTATATATATTCACCCTCGCCTCCAGTGACGGATTTATCTTGTTGTAGGGTGGGGATGGAGGCCGGTGGGGGTGGGGGTGGGGGGGGTGGGTGCCACGAACTATTATATAAGTGTACAACATAATAGTTGATGCAGTATGCAACAGTCTGGTGCACGCTGGACACAAAAGGAGCTAAAAGGAGCCAGACTGTAACTGGACACGTCCACTTGGGGTCAGATGAGGTCATGCAGTGGTCACTCACACATATATTCATCCTTCAGAGAAGAGAGGCAGGACTAATTGTTGACCTTGGTCCGTGGTCAGGGTCAAACTGTGGGCATATATCTAGTTATGTAAGAGGTGTGTGTGTGTGTTTGGGGGGAGGTGTGTGTGTGTGTGTCGGGGGGGGGGGGGGGGTGTGAGGGCAGACAAAGATATTTCAGCAAGGCAAGAGAAAATGAGGAGAGGGTGTACAAGAGATATATTATTCATAAGAGAGGAAAGCTATACATAGAGAGAATGGAACGAGCTGGCAATAATCGAAAATTTATTGGACGATTTAAGTCCAATAACAATTTCGATTATTGTCGGCTCGTTCCATTCTATATTTATTATATGGGCATAAAACGTGATGTGTATCACAAATGTATCATGTGTACAGTCATGGCAAAACCTGTCGGACCGCGGTCCTTGACCCATGAAAGACATGTTGGACCGGTGAAACTAAAGTGTCTCCGGTCCGACTGTCCAGTGTAAAAGGTCTATGAAACATTGAAAAAACCTTTGGAGGACTGGTGAAACCTTAGGAGGACCGGTGAAAGTTCTAAGTTCTAAAGTTCTAGTTCATATAGTATATGCATACTATATGAATATCTTTATAGCAACCGGCCACTTATAGCACCTCTCATATGGAATGTGCATATAATAATAGACTAGACCTTCCTGAGACCTCCTGAGGCCTTTTGGGGGAATTGACGATCAACATTCTCTATTTTCTGATCGTCAATCAACATTGCCATTTCTAATGATCAATGATAATATCTAATATATACCTCCCTGGTTATATTGAACACAGACCTGGAAGGGGAAGAGAAACAGTGGAGGAGAGGAGAAAGAATGTATAGAAACACAGAGAGTGAAATAAAGGAGAGAAGGGAGCAATAACAAGTGACTGAAGTGTTGAAGTAAAAGGTGCGTGTAAACTACTCCTGTCACTCTAAACTCTTATTGTTTGTTTAAATATTTGACGGTAAACACAAGTGATTACACTCTAAACACTTTAGGTCCAAACCTTCAGATCAGATAAGAATGGTATGTCAGCCAACCTCGCTATAATCGGTTTCTTGTCCTAGAACTCGACGTTTTAATGGGAATATAATGACATTTTGCTGTCCTAATGGAATTATAATGACTCTTAGCGGTTTTCAGGCGAGAGGCCTTTTACCTTCATTTTGAAGGGAGACTCTCAAGTGTGGGCCTAGACTGTAAACAGGCAGAGGGAGGGGGGACGAGAGGGAAGGAGGGAGGCGAGGGGTGGGGGTGGGAGGCTTATTATGCATCGGATAACTAGTGAACTGCGCAACTTATGACGTCATCACTCTCCTTCAGTCTACATGAGTCTATTTATCTGTAAAACTTTCTGCAAACATTTATCCGCAGACTTGCCGCCATTCCATGTAGAAATGTTTAATATTTATTTGTCCATTAAGGCAGGATTGAGACATTGTGCAACACTGGCACAGAAGCCTCCAGACTTAGCAACTTGTGTTAGAACCAGGTTTCCATGGTAACTCCTGTAACCCTCCCCCCCCCCCCCCCGCACCCCACCACAAACACACACACATTTTTACGATTGAAGATGCTGATATTGCATGATGGGAAGGCCTGGAAGTCTTCACTAAATAAGCGTGACGTCATACAATAAAACAGTTGTGGCGGGGGAGGGTGTATTGTGTAGAGGCGGGGGCGGGGGGGGGGGGTACCACCTGTTGCTATAGTAACGGGTTATATTAGCCGTAGAGTAAAACATGATGCATTAATTAGCAGCAGCAGCAGCCTGCGGGGCATTTATTGCGTATTGACTTGAATTGAATAATCTTTTATTCGTTTAAAATCTTTTATTGTATAAAATATAATTACAGTCGGGCAAAAAAGGACTACAAACATCTGGGATGCTCCCAGGTCTTCCAGCCGGTTCCTTTATAGTAGAGTTAACTACAGGAGTGGCTAGTACAAACATATAGATAATGTCAAAGTACAAGTAAGACAACAAAATAAAATAATGAATATGTTCTTACATCAATGAGGCTATGCAGTCTGCACGTACACTACATGTATTATTCATATTGTACATACTGTTCTGTGTGATTTATTCTTCTTAAATCGTGACATGAGTTTAAGTATATATGTTGTTTTTTTTGCTTGGACAGTTCAGGGTAGCGTAGTTGTCTATTTTTAACCTAAATAAAGGGAATTTTAAATAATTTTTAAAACAATTTTAAAACAATAGATACATCTATTTTATCAAATAGAATTGATATGATAATCAATAATATCAATAAATTAAAGATGAAGGAGATTCATTTAGCATATTTATTTAGCGAGCCCTAATATTATACTATTTAAATATAAATAATAAATGGTACCGCCCCTACATTCTGCCCTAATATTATATTAATTAAATATAAGCAATAAACGGTACAACCCCTACATTCTGGTGGTAGATTTCTGTGTCAGCTCTTCTAGAGATCTTGGCTCTGTGCCGTGCCTGCTGACAGGATCCAGGAAGTGCTGTGGGGG